>VYXC01009625.1:240373-372365 GCA_013397175.1 Platysteira castanea | reverse complement strand
TGGTTTGTGAAAATTCTATGGCACAGTAGAAGAATCTCTTTTCCTTAAGCATAAAAAGACTTTAAAAAGTGCAACTCAGACCAAAATCCCATGTTTTTGTTTTGCTTTCACTTGTGAAAGGTTTGAAGTAAAGAAGGAGACACTGGGAAAGATCTGTGTTTAAAGGTTTGCTTTGATTTGATTTCTTATAATTTCTTTTTTTTTTCACTTCTCATTCTGTTAGTAATAAACTTTTCTTTATATTGCAACTGTTTAAGTGTGGACCTTCTTTTGCCCCCAAGTTCCTTTACATTTTCCTCAATAAATCCATATTCCCCTTATGCATATAATTGGATTTCGCATGTTTAGCATTTAAACCAGTGTCAAACCACAACAATACCCTATTAGCACAGTCACAGCATCTATGACCCAAAAATCCCCTAGGTCAACATGTATCTGAGCAGCAAAAAGAATCAGGAGGGTCTTCACGAAAGGTTTTAGGTGTCTGCAATTGCGAGTATCAGTGCAATGGCCTTTAACCTGGAACAGTGCACAGAGCACTTCCTGTGATCAAGCTGAAGTCTCATCAAACATCAGTAGTGACAAAAAAAAATGCAGGCCATAGGATGAAAGAAGAAAAGTTCATGGATGTCCATTTGAGGGCTGAAGTTCTAAAAGAATGCCTTTAGCTAGTATTTCTTCATGATGGAAAGAAAAGATGGCATGTTGCAGGAAAAGGAAAACAATTTCAGTATGCCCAGCTTCTGTTCATCTCATCCAGCGTTAGCTCTCCTTTCTTGAGCACAGAAGATAACTGAGCACTTGACAGACTTTGCAACAACACTAGAAGCACCACACATCCCATTTTCATCTGTCAGTAATCTCCAGGGCTTCAAGCAGAGAAAAATAAGAGGAAAACAATATCAAACCAAACCAACCAGCCAAACGAAAAAGCTCAGGAAAAAGATTAAGTCACAGAAACTAAATGTTCTGGTGTCAGCAGGTGAGGAGCAAAGGCCCTGAAGCTCGGAAATTAATTAAAATATAGTATCAAACCCCAGAATCAACAAATTTTAGATCCCTTTTGGAAAATGCCTCCTGATCAATCACCAAGGTATCACAAATGTCAGATTATTAATGTTAATTGTATCCTTATCTTGTCACACAGCCAAACAAACTGTGTCTACAACTAATCATTCAGTCCAGATAATATCTGTGCCCTTAATTGCTCATCCTCTTGCAGGACTTCTGTCCATAATCAGGTAGTATCTTGGCTTTCCAGTTTATTATACTATTGGCTTTTTCCAGTAGTATGTCTGTGCACATTACTTCTCTTAC
This sequence comes from Platysteira castanea, assembly GCA_013397175.1. Lineage (NCBI taxonomy): Eukaryota > Metazoa > Chordata > Aves > Passeriformes > Platysteira > Platysteira castanea. Next base: position 371,048 of record VYXC01009625.1, on the reverse strand, counting down.
ATAACCTTTCCCTTTCCTTTATGCTCTTCATAACTAAGTTTTTATTCCTTGGCACACTGATGCAGGGTGTTTTATCCTTCCAATACATTCACAGCTTTACCATAGTTAAAATAACCCAGTTAATGAATGTAGTCTGTACAATGAGTAGTCTCACTGTTTATTTCATCATTTCCTCAGGACAGTAAGTGTTTTTCCTATGGCACTGGGGCCACTTCTGGAGTATTGACACAGAAGTGTCAAGGATAGCAGTCAACAACAGCGGTAGCAGCTGCTCTCAGAAGAAAAAACATCCTGTATCAATTTTCCTGTTCAGAAAACAAGTTCCTTCAGACTTTTCCTCTAGAATTAATGAGAAGACTAAGTATTTCTGAACCGAGTATTACCAAACCTCCCTCTATCCTGTATCAGAAGCTAACTTATCTATATTGGGTCTTAAGTCAAGTATTTTCAGGATTTAGGCTTCTTTCCTGGCTCAAGATTCACAGATTAGAGCACTTCTTTTGCAGTCTTCTTCAGCTGGTGGGGATTTAAACTTAAAGACTTTGGAACAGATAGGTACAGAGAGAGAATTGTATACTTAAGTCATGTTACAAGTCTTATACAATAGGGTCCTGGTATATGACAATAAAAATATATGGCAAAACTGATGTGAACTCAAGGAGCATCATGAGGGATGGAATACATTTTTACTGTTCTCAAAGTTTCTTTGACCTTTTTTAGAGCATTCTAAGTAGACATTTCTGTTTCTTTCATAACTGTTCATGGTAAATCCCTTCTTATACACCTTCATCTCACATCAAAACATTTTAAAAAGTAAGTATAAAATGAGAAAGGTTCTCTCTTAGCTCTGTCTCTACCTACAAGAAAATAAATCAAAACAGGAGCAATATACTGTAATCTATTGTGATTGTTTTAATAAATGAAGAATGTGCAACAATATAAATCATTTTCACCTGAATGACTCTCACAGCAACCCATTACAATACTCACTGATGGTAACAACTAATAGAAGTCTTCATAAGCAGTTATTTTTAAAATAGACTAGAATTATTTTATATTTTATAGTTGTAGAATTATGTTTCGTTATCCAATGGCCTAAACTCTCACTGAAAAAAAAACACAACCCAAAACATCTTATATCAGCAGTCACTTCTGGTCACTTCAGTTGTGAATCATGAACAATTTGAGTCCTGAGAATAGATGGAAAACAAGAATCCTGAGAAGTAAAACACCGTATCTGCCCATTAAACATTACTAGAATCTCAGTCCCTAGAAAAGGCAGACTCTGCTATGCCACACCATTCATGGCACTAGCGCTTCCTTATAGAAAACCTCACCTACCCTTGGCATTATGGCAGCAGAGGTCAGAGGTCCACAGCTGTTCTCTGAAAATAAACTTAACTCATCTTAAAAGCTTTCTTCAGTCAGGTTTTAATTCTGACACGACATTAAAGTGAGTTTCAGGGAGTCATGAAGCCTATCTTTTGATTATATATTCCCTGTACCACTCTGATGTCATCATCTATTAATGCACAGTGAGGTTTTGGTTCTGCTGAGAGAGAGAGCATCAGCATTTTATTTCTAAAGCTATGCAGTTTAAAATGTTGCTACATCTATTGTCTTCTGCAATGATTTTTTTCATGTTATTTGCTATAGTTATAACTATGAAGTCAGGCATATGACCAGAAAAAATGAATAAAAATTCTTTTCTTTTTAGAGTGTTTCTTTGCATAATTAGATATAGAAAATGCATGTATGTATTGATGATCACGTATTTATTTTAGTAATTGTTTTGTTCTCAAAGGTGGTATATAAGCAGTATTATGATTGCTTAGTCCTACTCAGGTATGAAAATGAGTACCCTCCCTAGCTGTGCAACAAAACCTTGCAGTAATAGGCATCTTCTTGCTGACCAAAGGTGATTGCCTTAAACCAAGCTGGAAAGCACCTGTAGTCCTATTTCCCTTCCTGTACAGAGGAGTGAGAGGCAAGAGTAGGCACATCCTAGATGACGAATTTATCCCTCTGTGTGAAAAAGCTGTGTGAACTGGTGTGTTTTGTAGAAAGTATTAGATATGCTGTGCTGGTATAGAGCAGTAATAAACAATTCTCCCTTGAACTAAGAAGGCAACCAAAGATATCTGTGGGGAACAGGTGGCAGAAACATAACATGCAGCTAAAACTGGACCTGGGCATAGTCATCACAGAGAAGTTAGCAGCATATAAATTTACATGATATTTGCAACTGTAATATAAGCACATTACAATGCAATATACATAGTCATATGCACTAAAATAATGTACAAAGCAGAAAAAAGTAATCAGTGAATTCAAGCCCAAATGTATACCCTAAAGATGAGCTTGTAGTCACAACCAGATGATCTAGAAGGTACCTTATCCAGCATTAACTATTTCCAATGCCATACTGAATTTTTCTTCTGAACCCCTTTCAGACATTTAACATATTGCCAAGGGGGCTATCCTGATCATCACCTGGAAACAAAATCCCAGTCATGGATGCTGCTATAACACAAAGGAGCAGGAGGAGAGCTGTCTGGTGGAATGCCCTTGATCAAAACAAAATTAAGAAGTTAGCACATTGCCACTATCCAGAATGTGAAAGTAGAAGTCTATCTCTGACTTAAATCAGGAACAATCTCTTTGCTCTAGCATTAGTGAAGTGTATCCTTGTTTAATCTTTTTATAAAATGGTAACTGAAAAGCAACCTGCAATGGATTGTTTCCTTCCCTCTAAACCTCCTGACCCCAAATCTCACCACTGAGCTGTCAAACACTGGGCTTTTTTTTCCCTCATATGAATATATCACCAGGTTATATACCTGCATCTTTAAAGAAAACACAAGTAAAAGGGAGAGCAGAGGAATGCAATGATGGGGATTAGTGAACTAATTTCAGCTTCTGCAACAACTGTCTGGAAGTCTCAGCTCCAGCACTCGACTGCTAATAAGGCAGTCTCTGGAAAATGGATCAGCTGCAGGCATTACACTTACACTGGTTAGTATTGCCCTTCTCCATGATGTATTGCAAGTGTATTGCACTAATTTTGTTGGCTTAATAAAATGGTGTATTGGCACACTCAACTAACATACATTCTCCACAGTAATCTTCACGTCTAATGCTTTGATTTTATCTTCCCATTATTATGAGGCTGTTGTTGCAACTTGGTAATTTTATTCTAAATTTGTGTGATACTGAATTTTCCAACGTTAGGAGATAGGTTCCTTTCCGGGTAATGAGGGTATTTAAACTGGCCACATATTTCAGTTGTGCCAAGCAGAAACAGATTTAACTGCTGTGAACCACGGAATTTTCTGTCAGGAAATTGAGTGATATAATGAAGGAGACTGAAAAACCACAGCACTTCAGCCAGCTTCTACACCCTTGTTTGAGGAAAACTTGCTAGGTGTTGACAATTTGTTTTTACATGTCTATTTCAATTACATGGTTTTCAGCAAGAAAAGTAATTCCTTCTCAGATGATTTTTGTAAAAAAAAGGAATTAATAAATCTACAAAACCTTGAAAATAAAATTCCATCTTATCATTTGTTCATTTGTTTATTTGATTTGGTTTGCCTTGTGTCTTAACTTTGAACTCACTCATACTCCACTGTAGTTTCTTTTAAAACTGTTCTATGAAATTCTCTGTTGCCATGTGCCAAACTTGTTTTGAAAGCAGTCTTACTGATTTATCCTTTGAATATATGGAAAAAATGATGCTGATAAACTTAAAGAAGAATGTTAAAATTATGCTACTTCTTAGATACGGCTTATGCACATATGGTGATAGAGAAAAGCAGAGAAAATTGTGTTTGCTGCTGAGCTGTGAAAGGTAAAAGGAAATAGCTGTGGGAATTAATTTTGTTATGAATAAAGGATTTTCTAAAAGTTTAGCATTAAACAAAACAAAACCCCACAAAATGCACAACCCCCAAATCAAAAAGAACTGCTTTGAATATATAACCAAAAACAAAACACAAAAAACAAACAAAGAAAACAAAAAACACCCTACCCCCCAAAAAACAAAACAAAACAACAACAAAAAAACCAAACAAACAAACAACAAAAAAAAAAACAAACAAAAACAAAAACCCAAAGATGCAGCCAGTTACCGGAAGCAATGATTACAGACACAAAACAATGTTTTTATCTTCTTCATCAAGTCTTTCAAACACTCTCTGGGAAAGGAGCAATATTTTCCCTTTACTAAGTAATTTATATAAAAAATTAAAAATACTCTGGGATTTTTGAAAAGCATACCAGTCACTTAACTCTTGTTAATGGCCTTTCCAGAAGTAAGAATAGTTACTTTTGAGCCTATGCGTTATATCAGATAATTCTGGGATACTAGCCTCAACTGCAACCTGCAGGTTGTATTTGCAAGCCACATCAGTTTCTCAAAATATTTTTGGAAAACATCGTTTAATTCTGCACCCTTCTTATTTTGGTTTTCACAAGTGAGAAAAAGTAGCCTCTGATTAAGACATTTGTGTCTACAGCTGCAGACCACACAAAAGACACTGCCATAGCTGTAGTCATCCTCGTGAGACACTGCTAGCACTAAGGTTCTTTTTACACATTATCCTAGACCACCAAGCTCATCAGTATTCTAATTTAGAAAAAAATGCTAAATTTAGACCTTAAAAGGAAACTCTTCTGCCACATATACCATCATATTCAAAACAAAAATTTCTTCCATTTCCATAGCACAGTTTATATTAAATGATGTGCATACCATTATACATACATATACAAGATTTTAATTGTCTTTTAGTTATTACTTCCCTACTCATTTGCATTAAGTTCCACCTCTTAGTTTGCTTACAAATGCTTGGGGTGGTTTAAGAAGCCAGTCAACATCTCATGCCTAAACTGGAATAGAGCCTAAAACTAACTATTCCTTCATCCAAAAGTTTTAATTTTTTTATTTTTCAAACAGGCTACACAGACTCGAACCAAGCATCAAGGATCATACCCTGAAGATTGAGTAACTGGCAAGAATTAGAGACATACTGTTATCCTCAGTTTCCTACTGAAAACATACAGCTAATGCCATTTCATTTTTTGATCAAGCTCCAGATATTTAAGTGATTTATTGTTCTGGCAGCTAGGAATAACTTTTCATTTTGGCAATATTTGAAGTCCTGGCATTATTTTCAAAAGTGGCAGAAGATTAAACTTTTTTTATTATTATCTTAAACACACAAGAAACTGAATTTGAAATTGCAGTAGTTTAGAAATCAAAACACCTTTCGCTGGAAGCACTAAACATCTGTGTTCTATGGTATTGTTCTTTGGAAATTGTTATTTTTTAAATGTTTTTCTATTCTAGCTGTTAATACAAAATTTTAAAAGGTTTCTATCTTTTTGTATCAGTAACAGATTAGAATCAAAGCAGATTTTATTAACAAATTCTACTGTGTTTGAAAGAAACATGTAGATAAGTGTCTGCTTAAGTTGGTTGGACCTCCATTTTCTTTATTCTTTATTTCCTCCTATTTCCCCCTGAAAAGAAATATTTTAAGTTATGGTCCTTATGACTTTTCCTGCAACACTGAAATATTAATCTTATATTAACCACAACAGTGTCATAGTAAAATATACTCATTTTGATTTCCATCAGTTTTTCCTACATATATAGCACTTCCGAGATTCCTAAAATACTAACAAAGTATTCCCTGGCTTTTCCTCAGAGCACATTAGCTTTGCTAGGTTGCACCTCTGGCTTGCTTTTATCTATGTTTCAGGTCTCACTGAGAAATTACAAAATGTAATACAATAAGCATCACATATATGCTGTTTATTCTCCTTTGAAAAAAATCACAGGAACTAAAAAGAATGCTGAATTAACTGTATCAATCCAGAACAACAAATTTCCTCTATCAGTACCAATAGAGCCTCTATTATCAATAGAAAATAATTTAATAATCCATAAGAAAGCAAGAATAAAGGTATTATTAAACCCCACTGCTGTGGCAAGGTGAAGTGGGTTTTTTTAATTGTGCTCTGTTCTGTAGTAGACTTAATGTGTAATTAGGTTCCTAAACTGCCTAACACGGCCTTTTGCCTCCCTAAACAAGATTTATACTGCAATCTGCTCTGCATTTAACTTGGAAAAGCAGGCATAGCCCTTCATGATTGCATTCTTTTCACTTTTTGTACTATGCAAAGACAAGAATTTGGGCAGTGGCACTCTGGCCAAATGAGGGTGTATGATCTACCTTTTAGTTGCAAAGATATTTTTTTCCTTGATATTTGGTTTCAGATAGACTGGTTCACAAGTTCAGCTTCTTTTGACTAATTGACCAATTTCTTCAGCTGACTAATACATGTGGTGAAAAGAAAGAACGATGTACTGCAAAAGGAAATATGAATAATTTCCATATCTTTTCCACTCTTCCTATGAGTAAAATGGCTTCTTTTACATCTCAGTGAGTTCATATTTGTCCTGATACATTAATGGGATTAAATAAGAAAAATATAAAATCTATTATTTTTCCTAAGTTTCCTATGTATCCAAAATTGAAAATTATATCGTTCTCTTGTGATTCTAGATTATCTTTTTTTTACCCATACTTAATGGAATATTTTAATTAGTTAGTCAATGAAAAGCATTGCTTATTAAAGCATCCTGAATACAGAGCTGAAGAAACTAGAGGGAGAAAATCTCTAACATTTGTAAAGCGATAAAAGAAACAAAATTTCCAGATCCTGCTATTAGGAGAGTACAGCTCTTAATGTGGATTTTTAAAATCAAGATTATAAGACAAATTATACCCAGCTCTTAATGACCATTCATTTCATATAAACTTGTTTGGCAAGTTTCATATAAACTCTCTATTGGCCTAGAGAACTCAAGACGATCCATAAACTTCAGTGTGTGGATGAGCACATCAATACTGAATGCTAATAATTCAAACAAAGAGAAATAGAAGAATTTACAAGAATTTAATAAAGCATGTTATTTACATTGAAATGAATGTTTCTGCTCAATGAATTTCACTAAAAAAACCCACTGGATTATGCTTGTCTACATCTGTTCTATTTTCTGTTACTTTACAGTCTGCTTTTGGCTCTGCTTAAAACTGCACAGGTGACTGCAGGATGCTTAATAAATCATAAATGTTACAAATTCTGTCAATTTCCATATTGTACAAGAATGACATTACTGCCGTACTGATTTATACTGAGATTAAAGTATTGTCTACTAGATTTGATCTTGTTCAATTACAATTTTATGCTCTTAGACTCTGATCCAGAAAAGTCTGGAAAACTGAAGGTTACTTATGAAAGGAATAATCTGCTGTGTTCACATAATAAATACTAAGTAATTTGTACTTTTTCCTTGATTAGAACAAATGTGCAATTAAGTTTAATAAGTTTGAGGACTATTGCATGTAAATGAATGAGCTCAAATTGGTTTTGTCTTTTTAATTTTTTTTCCCCAAACTTCTTACTGTCTTAATGTAATTATACATCTGCATAGTGTAAAATAATTATATTCCTGAAAAGATAAGGAGGAACAGATGTGCTGTGTTGAGGAGTGGCTGAAATAAGGTGAGCGTTGCCTTGAATCAGACTTAATAGGGGGACATTGCTGTAGGTGCCTGCTATAAACCACATGATCAAGAAGAATCTGACAAAGGCTTCTTTAGTCAAAAGAAGAAACCTCATGATCATGACTGCTACTTATGGCGAACTTCAGCCAACATGATACTCACTGAGAAGGAAATAAGCTTGGGTGTGAACAATGCAGAAAGCTTTCTGCAGCATGCTGGTGACCTTTTCATCAGGTGACTGACAATGACTTGGTAGATACTCTGCTGGAGCTTCTGTTCATCACAGGACAGAAGAACTGGTCAAGGATGTGAAGGCCAAGAGCAGCCTGGGCTGCAATGACTAAGAAACTATGAAGCTTAAATTCTTGAAGAAAATAAGCAAGAAAAGCAGTAGAATTATAACTAATGGAATTAAACCCCTGTATTTCACGAGAACTGGTTTTCAGTTGTCTAGGGATCTGCTTAGCAGGATCCCATTGCTGAAAACATTGGAAAGTAAAGAGGCCCAGCAATGCTATTTGATTTCTAAGGGAACCTTCCTCTATGCAGAAGAGCATCCATTCAGACATGCAGAAAGCAAAGCAAGCATAGCAGAAGGCCAGCAGAGATAAACCATGACCTCCTATCTGAATTTAAAAGACAAAACAAAGTACCCAGAGGATGGGCAGGGACACACTGCTTATGATATATTTAGAAATGTTGTACTGCAGGAAGGAATAGACTTGATAAAATCATAGCACAGCTGGAATTGGAAAAAAGTGAGGGAGGTGAAATGGGTGAAGAGAGATTTTGTATATCCAAATTACTCAGGCAGCAAAAGATAGACTAAAGAGTGTGTAGCACAATGTTCCGTAGGACAAGGGATCTCATCATTCTGTGACATAGAGGTGTCTTTCATGTAATGATGAAAGACCAACATACTCAAAGGCCTTTTTGCCTTAGTTTTCACTGGAAAGGTCTGCCCTCTGGCCTTGCAGTTCCTCAGGCCCAACAGAGGTCTTTGGTAGTGAAGTAGCATCTTCAGTAGAAGAAGACAGAGCTATGGAGGGCATAGGATCTGATGGCATGCACCCCAGTGTGCTGAGGGAGCTGTTCACTGTTCCTGCAAGGCCACTTCTACCAACTTCGACACTTCACAGAAGCAGAGGGAGGCAGAGGGAGGCACGACTGCAAATGAGCACAAATTACTCACTGCTTCAAGATGGGCAAGAAATTCTGTCCAGTCAGCTTCATCTCAGTAGATAAGAAAGTTATGAGGCAAATTCATCTCAAAATCACCCCTACTTTGAGTGGAGAATGAGGCATACATTCTTCAAAGATCCCTTCCCATCTAAATTATTCTATGGTTGTGATTTTTGCCCTAAGCCAGAACAGTATACAGCTCACTGGTGGAAAGAGAACTCGACACTGGTTCCTGGATTCCAAATTAGGGATCATTTACATCCATACTATTTAGTGCCATGAGAAATCACAATGTGATAGGTGAAAAGCTTATGTCTGCTATGTTTGAACAGAGATGGTTGTACTTTCATGTTGTGCATTCCTATTATTAGTGATGCAAATATCTCTTGGTATGTGTATCTGTGACAAAACTTAATCATACAAAAAAATACATCCAAACCCATCTTCCTATTTGTTCTCCAAATGAAATTACTCTGAAGAAAAGAAAATTAAAGTGAACCAAAGAAACAATAAATTAGGAATGTTTATATGGTAGGAAATAAGTCCTTTAAGCAAGTCTGTTTTTAAATCACCACTTCAGGCTCTACATTAAGTAAAAAGGAGCCATTATATGAGAGTGATCTTCACTAGCAAAGTGCTAACAAATAAGCCGCTATGAATAGCTCATTCTCACATAAGCCCTTCTGAAGCAGCTTCATCACCTATAGAAAGCTATACAAGTGCCCATATTTAATCCAATCTCTCTGAACTAAAAAGAAACAAAATGTGTTCATTCCAGAGGTTACACTGTAAATCAACAAAGCAACATATCAATAAACTATGAGATCAGTCAATTTAAATTAATTACCCAAAAGTTGGTTCCCAGCAAAATTTTCACTTAAGAGAATTGTCTATTTATGTGCATCTGTCCTGGGTTACAGTGTATTCTATTACCATCTTCATGAGCTGTTGAAACCACATGTAGCAATGTTCCCTGCCTCCTCCCTCCGGATTATCTCCTGTTAATGGCCCATCAAGGCCTTGCCCATGACTCACCATCCCATTGTGAGACGCTCCGCCCAGGGGGAAGAACCAAGCACTCCCACCTGGATATAGCCTGGGGTTTGGAATAGCACAAGCAGCCTTACCTACTGGATTGCCAGAGGACAAGAGCTACACAACCACCACTGGACTTTGTGAGGAGGACCAGACCCTTCTACAGGATCACTGCTTCAACAGAACCATCACTCCAGGAGGGCTGCAGCCACCATTTAATTGGACTGCTATCAACCCCCTGACCGTCAGGGGTCAGATTGTACTCTGACTTTGTCAGTGGCTTGTTTTTTTTGTACTATTGCATTTATTTTTTTTTTTCCTATTAAATTATATTTCTGACTTGGAGTGTCTCACTTCTTTTCTTTCAAACTAGCACAGCATCCCAGCTTAAGTGAACTCTATTACACTTGTGTCCAAAGATTGTTTCTCTGCATGTTATTGAATTAGCTGTATTTTTTAGGCAAACTACAAGATATACTGTAAATACAGAAAAACATTTAGAAAATAACATAATTTTAAAACTCCATAAAATACAGTCAGTCAATCCCAATTTCATGCAAAGTTTTGAAATTCCACAACATTCATTTTCTGATTACAAACAAATGTATTTTAATGCCTGAAGTTGAGCAAATTAGATCGGCAGTATGTTTTATGAGAAGAGACTGTCTTGTATAGTGCTATGGTTGTCAGCCCTACAGAGCGTTACAGTGAAAACTGGACAAAATTTGTTGGAAGTGATTAGCAATCCTTCATTTAGAATGTCAATGGAGGAAGCAGTTAAAGTATTTTTCAGAGTAATGACTAAAACAAAAGTAATTTCAAGTTGCAGGCTATACTCCAGGCCAGGCAGTACTTACACTCAGGAATTAAGCACAGCAAATGAAAGATTGAAACGTAAGATACTAAGAAGATCTCTGAGAAGAGATGTGAGTGAAAACAGACTTGGATATGTGAGCAAAGCCAAGACAAAATTACCTGTCTTAGTACAGGAAATGTAGGGAAAAGTTCTTCAGAGGGATGTATCATCTATTCCACTTCTCCTATCATTAACAATTTGCCAGTCCCCTCAATACTCTGGGTTTTTAACGCACATACTTGAATGTACATTAGAATATTCTGGCCTTGCCTTGAACTGTAATTCCAGAATAACATGCAAAGCACTAAAATCCATTTAGGACATAATTTGTTTACACTAAAAATGTGATTGTCTACCGTGTGATCCTATTTAGTGTCTCTGTTATTCCATTTCTTCCCAATTGCTTATTCTCATGCTATAATCATAGCTTCTGCCTGAGACCAGAGTTAATAATTTTCTGCAGCACATTTCCATTGAAAGCCTCTTGTCTGTTCTCTTAGACTCCTCTCTTTTTAAAAAAAATTTCTTTCAGTTAACCAACTCCCTCTCTTGCATCTGTCAACTGCACAAGATCAGGACCAGCAACTTTCTTGCTCTTTATTCTCTTTGCAAAGCAGAAATTTCTTGGGTGATTCACAAAAGTGCTGGGAAGCAGTTGGAAACCCTATCCCACTGTTTCAGCATTCCCTCTGCGGCACAGAAATGTCACTGGCCTGACACTTGTGCAAGAGACCAGCACAAGAGGAATTCTGAAAAAGGCTCCAGCAAGTTCTAGGGTTTTTTCCCCATGAGAAAAGTCATAAAATAAGTTTTTGGAAAAGAAGAAGTTGTTACTGCAGCAGGTATGACAGTTAAATGAATCACTCAGTCTAGAAGTTCAAGTACTTCAATTCTTCTGGGATGTCTTTAAGGGTTTTCCATATATGAATTTTATGTTTCTCCCCACCACAAAACTCCTGGAAGTGGTGGCTGAAAAATCACATTAGCAAATCTCGCAGATCTCAGTCATTGACATTCACTGTATTACCAACTTTAAACAAAGAAACGTACAAAACAAACAAAAAAAGGAAACAATTGAGTCCATGAACATATAATTGTATTTCAGGATTATTTTCATCAAGAAATCAATGCTTGTTCAGTGCTGCAAATTAATTTCTGGCATATTGCTTTGTTTTGGAAATTAACTCAGACTACTGATATATATTAGAAACCAGTAGATTTTGTAAATCTGCTGCAAAATGCCTTGGGTGTGATATATCAATGTTTTTGTTAAAACGAATGCAAATTTAACGTGGAAAGGTGAAATGTGAAAGAAATTAAGCAACATTTGGACTTTAGCCACTAAAATCAAAATTGCAAGAACACTATATATGTCTATATGTGGTTCTATAGCCATTTATAAGTGTCACAACAGTCCTTGACTTTTTTATTATTATTATTTCTGCTGTCCCCAGAAAGTTAAATGGAATGTGGGAACTTAAGTGTCATAATCACTTTTGAAAATGGTATTTAATCCTCTGCAGAAGAGCATCAGACATAAAACTCCATGTATAGAAGAGGAGCACATGGAATCTAGGTAGATAACTGCATTTGACCCCGAAAACTTTTTATGCAGATGCTGCTTAACACACAGTATCTAACTAAGAAGCCTGAACCAAATGATAGCATAAAAGTGGCTTTTGTGCTCTCTCTTTTGATATTCCGGAATTTAATGATGTGTGCACTCCACGGGATATGGAAAATACTTTATTCTATCCTCTGTGTGACAGAATTCAAACAATTTCCATAGTACTCAACACTGACTTCTTAAATGAGGTGTTGGCAGTTTCTGCTTCTCATGTTGAAGATGTATTGCTGTGCAGGAAGAATATAAGATTCATTCACATCCATTTTGTTTGTATCAGCCAGATCTTTGTATAATGACCATTGATTTATGCTACAAAGATGAGGCCACTGGCAATTACCAACTTTCTATCCTTACAAGCAGTACAGCAGTGGCTGTGTTTACATGCAGTTCATGCCTGAACAAGTATTGTTAAAGAAGAGCTTGCTAAATTAGTTCAGGGAATTGCACAGCAATTTCATCTAATTGCCATTTGTCAGAACTTTATTACAATCACTGAATATTTTTAATTATATTAAGAAAGGGAAGATGTCAACTCACAATTTCATAATACGTCAGAGACTCCACAAAAAGAATTCCATGATTTATCATTTCAACATACACTCACAGTATCAAATATTGCTTGTTGTTTATAATTACCAGCAGTTAAGGGGAAAAGCCTTTGTTACCTCTTGTGCTCTTGCTTTATGATTCATTACTGTTTTAAATATACCAAATTTGACCTGATGATTTCCTCTATCCTATGTTCAGCCATACAAAGCATGCAGAGAGGTAGCTTTACTAAGTATTGAATTTTTAGACAGTTCAACTTAAGTCAGATGAATTAAATGAAAGTGGAGAATCATCAACACCTTTTCCATCTGCCTTCTAAAAGAAAGTTGCTGCAACTGAAACTTCTGCATTGTACGTACGTATGTTAAAAATCCCTAAGCATCGGATTGGGAAACTCAGGAGAGCATTTTCTGGATTATGATCAAGTTAATGGGAATGATAGGCATCAAGGAAAAAAAGGATAATACAGTACATAAAATTCATGCATTGCAGCATCCACTGCTGACAATAGCCTCATATCCTAGTCATTTTTTCTGACCTATATATTTCTTGCCAAATTATAAGTTTTTAAGAGAAATTGTCTTGATGATGAATAATTCATACACAGCAGTGCATTAAGGTATTTCAGCTTTTTTTATTATTTTTAACATCATGAAGAACCAAAATGGCACCATGTCCTACTAAAAATCTATGAAAAGATACTAGAAGCCATTTCAATGTTCATTCACTGCAAGGTAATCTGATACAGTACACTGCAAAAAGTTTAAATATGAAACCAGTCAGGCCCAGCACATATAGGAGTAGACCTGTAGCTCAGTCTTTAGTGACAGCAACCCGAATTACCCAGTAATTTCAGCCACCTTTTCCTCACATGCTGCCAATTTAATAATTAGTATATTCTGCTGTATACAGTAAAAGATTCTGGTGGGTTCAGTTTGGATTTATGAAGTTAGTTTACTAGTTGATGAAACGGTCTTCAAAATGCAAATGTTTCACTCAAATTATTTAAAAATACCACCCAGCCAGTAATGATTGCAATTAAATAATAATTAAACAGAGTTACTGTTCTGTGGAAATCATCATACTGCTCTATTGAGACACTTGAGTTTAGAAATAAAGTTTACATAAAACATCATGGTTTACTAACTTAGTATATGTATTGTGTTAAATAAAAAAGTTTGTATTTAATCTTTTCAATTTATCTGTTGTGAAGCAGCTGGATAATTCCAGGGAATTTTATACACTTCCCCCTCCTTCGGCCAAAAAATATTGTCAATATCCCCACTGTTAGAAAAGCCTGTTCCTGACATCAAGATATAATGAGCTCCAGTGAAGACAAGGATCCACTTTGCTTCCATTCACTTGATCACAAGGCAGCAAGATGATTACCCACACCCTCATCAAGAAGTGTGCACAGCCACGCTGATGTTGTGCCTTGGTATCCTGCCTACACCACCTCACTTTGCCACTGCCTGGACACATTTGTTCCTGGGGAAGAACTGGCACAGTGGTGCTGCCAGCATCCTGGGACTGACCACACAACCTTGTACAGGCGCTGCACCATCTTGTCTTACTCTGGGCTTCTTCAGATTGGAAAGGAAACAGCAGAAGCAGAGCAGCCCTTCCTCTGTTAAGTCACATAACTTTTCATGTGAAACCAAGTTTCAATAAATTTGCAGCTTATTCACTATTTTGCCCTTCTACATCTCTCCAACATATAGGAAAATAAGCTCAGGCCTTTCATTCTACATCTATCATTTATCTACAGGAAGAGGAACACTTTAAGAGTAATTACTGAGTTACAGAACAATCATTAAAGATGTACCTTTACTCTCTATTTTACTTTTCAAACACTGATTGGTCTAAATACTGTCCTTCGTGTTTACTGACTACTGTATGCCCCTCACTGATACTTTAGTAGATCATTTCCCTGGCACACTGTTCTTTAGAGTTTTTTTCAGCTTTGTAATATGAACTATTTTATCCCATGATGAGAGAGAACGTTTTACCAGATAACTCCATGGAAAGGAATATGACTGGTAACCAAATATTTTCCCTAATACATTCTTCATTTTTTCCTTTTTTTTTTTTTTTTTTTTCTTTTTTTTTTTTTTTTTTTTAAGAACATGGCTCCCTTGTTTGATATGACTTGTTTTATTAAATGGTCCACTCATTTTAACAGCATTTGATGTTTTTACAAGAAGAACACACAAAAGACTAAGGGAGAGAATACGGACAAGAATGACAACACAATTTAGCTCAGTAAAGTGAGATGTGTATTCACTGTCCTTACTAAAGCACTGTAAGAGGAAAAATAGAAATCACCATTCCTGTTGAAAATGTTAATGTTTCACCTGAGTCTGCTATTCTACTATTCTCAGAGATTACTCAAATGAGACTGTCTGGTACCAGATAACATTTTAAGAAATTTGAAGTGAAATTACATCAACAAGCAACACTTGTAGACTGAAAAAAATGAAGATCTATTAAAACCACACATTTCTATAGACAAAATTACAGTAATACCCCACGCAGACTCAAAAAAAAGTTTTCCTGTTTTTATGTGCCCATATCAAATTAAATTATGTTCCTTCCTATACCCAAAATTCAGTCAGTCTCTTTAGTCTCATGTTGAACATCTGCATTTCTCATTCTGCCCTTCTATTTTTCTTCCTTCTCCCATACTCTCTCATACTCCTTCATCAGCCTTCAAGGCTGAATGTTTTTCACCTTTCCCTCCCTTTCTTCCATCCCTATGGTTGTTTCTTCCAGTTATATGTTTTCCGCTTTCACTCTTCACATTCCTTTCAGTCTCATTTTCCCCTCTTATCAGACCGTATATGAACTTAGCTGCAAGCATAGTTGTATGAAATGATTTTCAGTGCTGCCAGCAGCTGAGAGAGTATTTCTTTAATGATCCTTCATGTGAACCAGATTAAAAGCCTCGAGCACAAGTGACCTGTAGTCCAAAGTAGACCTTATGTTGCAGTTGTCATACTCCACACCTTAGTTTCTCCATTCCACTGAGCCTACAGAGCATACAGACATTGTACATAGACAAAGATAATTGTCTAGGATAAATTCCCAGTCACACAGTTCCCCAGGGGCACCCCAAGCAATACCATACTTTCCCACAACCTAGCAGAACCAGAAGTGACCGTGCCACATCATTCATTTGTAAATCAGAACATTAAACTTTTCTCAGTGGATATATCAAAGGATTTACAGAGCAGAGAACAAAATAGCTCCAGTTGCAAGCATTCCCCTAAGGACTGAAACACCATGTGTTAGCAGATACTAGATATTTAAACAAATGAAAAAAAGGATAATGGTGCATAAAATCATAATAACTCAAGATAAGCAGCAAATTAACACAAGTCTTTTATAAATTAGCTATCTTTATAAAAGCACTCCATTTACTAACAGCTCAGAGTCTGTACTCTGACACTGAACAATGGTCTCAAGTTCCCAGGGGGCTGCTCACTCTATCTGCTCGGTTCAATAGGACACCTTGGCAGCTCTGTTCTGCTGGGGTTATGACAGCCTTGTTCGAGCAAACAGCAGAAGCCTGAGCAGGAGAACCATTTTCTGCAGGTAAATATTGCTCTGTATATATACACAGTTCCAGCAGCCTCTTACTTACAGGATTCCTGTTTGCTACATTTGCAAGGAAAGCTGCTACAAAAGAAAAGCTAAATTTAGCAATCTTTTCCAATAGTTAGCCGTTTTTATATGGTAGAATATAATTTTCTTCAGATGATTTTTCTAATAGTGCTGTAGTTAATTCCAAATGAAGGCTATGGTAATTTTTGATCCCAGCTCCCTTATACTTAATTGGATGGCTGAGGTTAAAAATATTCCCAATGGTCAACCATGCCACAGTGTAAGATTATATTAAATATGCCAATCATTGGGCTCAGGCAGAAGGGCATAAAAAACTGCAGAACTTAAGTTCTATTATTAATGCTAAATTGATTGTCACATCAGAATAACAATACTTCATGTGTTGCTTGAAATAATAATGCATTTCCTAATATGAACTCTTATTAATATGATTAGGTGATGAAGTACAAAGTAATGACCAAAGTGAATTCATGATCATTTCCTGTACTAAGCCACACTGAAAAATTAATTTTAAAAAACTAATTAGACATTCTGCTGCAAATATTGCATTTTTCATAAATTTCACACATACATATACATATAAATATAAATAAAATGGGAGCATTTACTAAAAGTTCCTGATCCAATTTTTAAAATAGCTTTGTAAATCTATCAAGTACTAAGTAGAAACAATCGAGAAACAAGTCATTAAAATACAATCATTACTTTAAAAGGTACAACCATTCTTACTGACATTGCAACATGCAGTACAGCATGTCAACCTTTGGAAAGTGTGTTCAGGAGAGGTAATGGCAGGCTCCACAGCTGTGTTTAAATGGTAGTCATGAGCGAGGGCCAAAGCAATGCTTTGGATCAGAGCTTCATGACAAATGTATAGCAAAACTACTTCAAATTTGTATATTCTTAACAGAGAAATATACATCAATGCAGGTAACTTTTCTAACAACATTTAAGAGATTATTGTAAGTGCTCCATGCAGTAGTTTCATTTATGATCATACTGTCAATACTTATAGATAACATATTGAATTCATAAGCTGCAGTACTACTAAAAGCAACAGCATATATGACGATGGAACTTGAGAAATCTTTATCTTTTTTTAAACTAAACTTTTTCATCACCTCCTATCTTAGTATAGTGAAGATATATTAAGTGCTCCTCTTCTTGAGAGCTCAGATTTTAGGCAAGAGGCCGGTGTTTCATTTCTCTGGCACAACTGGGCAGCCTGGGGAAAAGAAAAACACCTCATCCCTCTGACAAGTCACTTGGCTCATACAGCAGCCACATCATGCTTTTGCACTTATTTATCTAAGGCTGATGTTATCTTATATACTCTTAAGATAAAGATAAACCTTTCTTAAATATGATGCAATACTCCAGAGAACTGTTTCAAGCTAACTACAAGAGGCTTTTCCAAAACATACTCTCTGAATGTTTAATGCTGGAGATGTATTTTCTTTATACAAGCTGGACAAGAAAGTCAAACTTGGAAGACAAAGTGTGCCAGATTTCTGTTATTTCCATAGCAGAAATAAGAAGCAGCATTGCCAAAATACATAAGCTTTTGTATTCTTGCTCTTTAAGCTGCTTGCTTTCTGTTAAAGTGATAAGTTTTATTAATGCAAAATTATTTGACATGGTCTGACCAGCATCGTACATATTTAATGACACATTTAACAGAAATATTTATTCAGCATTCTAACCATCCAATTATCAACATCTACTCAGAAAACTGCAATTCAAATTGCCAAAAGCAATCTATATCTACACCTACATATATATAAAACTGTGTTCTCCTGTATGTTTTATTTCATTCTATTTCATTTTTTCTGTGGTATTTAAATCGCTGACTTTAGTATACAAAGAAAAAGACTCTTTCTAGGCCTGTGACCCTTGATCACAGACCAACTTTAACATATAGGTAGTTGCCCTGAGCAAAAAAATCTAGATGCAAAATTACTTAAAGCCTATATGCTGCAAGACTGAACTAATTTTGGTTTGCCTAGGGCAGTAACATCTAAAGAGTTCCCATTTTATGAGTCACCTTCCTACTCACAACTATAAATTTACAATATATTATTTGCTTGGCATTAAAAAACATATTTATCAACATCAGAAGCTTTGGTTTGACTATTATTGAGGTTGAAATATAAATGTCAGTGTACTGGTTTTGGATGGAGTAGATTTAATTCTTTTTTTCAGCTCGCATGATGCTGTGCTTTGGATTCATGCTGACAACAGTGTTGATAACACAGGGGTGTTTCAGCTATTGCTGAGCAGCGCTTACCCAGAGCCAAGGCCTTTTCTGTTTCTCACCCCAGCCCGCCAGTGAGGAGGCTGGAGGTGCACAAGAAGTTGGGAAGTGACACATCTGGGACAGGTGACCCAGCTGACCCAAGGGATATCCCAGACCATATGGTGTCATGCTCAGTACCCAAGGGGAGGAAGCGGGGAGTGGGGATGAGGAAGAAATGAGGTTGTTCTGAGTTAAGCCATTTGTTTTCCCAAGTAGTGGTTATATGTGATGGAGCCCTGCTTTCCTGAACACCTGCCTGCCAGTGGGAAGCAGTGAATGAATTCCTTGTACCACTTTGCTAGTGCGCACAGCTTTGCTTTACCTATTAAGCTGTTTTTATCTTTCTGATCGTTTCCCCCATTCTGCTGCAGGGAGAAGCGAGTGAGTGCCTGGGTGGGACGCAGCTGCTGGTCAGGACTAACCTAGAGCAGTCAGTGTAACGTTTCTGCTGCTCACTACTTTCTATGATATCTTTCTTTTTAGTTACAAATTATGCCATACCATATCTTCAGATACTGAGAAGATCTTTTAAAGTATTTATTTTTCAACAAGTAACAAAATAAATTGTCCCAGAAACATTATCTCCATTTTTAAATGAATCGAACCTATTTCTCTAAAACCCTTCTGTTTATTTTCTTTATCATCATCATCTATTTATCCTTCATCTCTTTATACTGTAGAAACAAACTTCTACTGAAACTTTGATGAAAGTTTGATTGTTCCTAGTTGAAAGGAAGTTCACTTGACCATTCTTTCATCTTGCAGCAGTAACATTTTTGTCAACGTATGAGATAGAAATACCTGTCTTTTATGCCTTCCAGCATAGTGCTAAAATGTACAGTTCTGAGAATATACAGAAGCAAGCAAGGTAAAAATGCTCAGAATTCCTCTCATACTTGTACACCTGCAGAGCCATGAAATAACCTAAGGTTTTGGCTAAGAATTTATAGATTTATACTGGTCAACATTGCATATTATCTTTTTCTAGCTGAGGGAAAAAAAAAATCTGTGCACAGACAGACTGTCTCCAGAGAAAGAGAATAAACAGAATCTGGACAAACTTGCTACTGTGAAACAAATAATTGAACACCACAGGAAAATGATCGCTGTAGAAACTGTTAAAGTAAAACTATATTCTGCACACTTTTCATCTGCTAAATCACACCGTGCTGAGAAGCACCTACTGGCTGAGCCTCACACAGATTCCTGAGGCACTTCACAAAAGAGCAAGTCGCAGTCGGAGGCAGTGGAATGTGACTTCCAGAGCAGACAACAAAGCTCTAAGCTACAGGTTCTCCTTTCAATAGCATGCTCAGATCATCATTCAGTCACTGATCAACCTTACCCCTTCCAGAGCTGTAATAAGCCATGAAACATATGGCAAAGGATCACAACATAAGGTTCTCGTGTTACTTTATATAATACAAGTAATCTATTCCCAGACTAAAGTTGAAATCACACCCTTGAATTTACACTGGAAGTGAATGGAAAGAACTAATTGCATAAAATAGGGGATCTCTGTTACGTTTATTCACATTATTGAAGAACCTCGCAGGAAGTATTAAGTAGTCCCCAGTCTAGCACCCCTGCTTTCATCAGTGGGGTTGAGACAATCCCAGCACGCCAAAGAAAGTATCTTTGATTTTATTTATGTATATGTATTCTATATACCATTTAATTTTCATAGAATCACAGAATATGCTGAGTTGGAAGGGACCCGAAAGAATTATCAACTCTGACTCTCAGTCCTGCACAGGACAGCCGCAGGAGTCACACCATGTGCCCAAGAGTGTTGTCCAAAAGCTCCTTGAACTCTGTCAGGCTTGGTGCTGCGACCACTTCCCTGGGGAGCCTGTTCCAGTGCCCAGCCACCCTCTGGGTGAAAAACCTTTTCCTGATATCCAACCTAAACCTCCCCTGACACAACTTCAGGCCATTCGCTCGGATCCTGTCACTGTCACCACAGAGAAGAGATCAGTGCCTGACCCTCCTCTTCTCCTCATGAGGAAGTTGTAACTGCAGTGAGGCCTCCCCTCAGTCTCCTCTTCTCCAGGCTGAACAGGCCAAGTGAGCTCAGCCACTCCTCATACACCTTTCCCTCAAGGCCCTTAACCCTTTTATGGCCCTCCTTTGGACTCCCTCTTATAGCTTAATCTTTCTTATATTGTAGCACCCCAAACTGCCCGCAGCACTCAAGGTGAGGCTGCCCCAGAGCAGAGCAGAGGGGGACAATCCCCTCCCTTGCCCAGCTGGCAATGCTGTACCTGATGCCCCCAAGGGCACAGTGGGCCCTCCTGGCTGCCAGAGCACAGCTGTTCAACTTTCTGTCAACCAGGACCCCCAGAGCACTTTCAACAGCACTGCTTTCCCATTATTTTCATTTTAGTTAAAAGAGTATATACTGTATATATCACATACATTTTGCAATCTATATTTTTATCTTCTGTATTTAATTTCAAACAGGAATTTTAAAAGATACCTACCCAAGACTTTAACTTTCCTAACATCATTAATAATAACAGCATGGAAGCTCAGCAGCATATAAGTACTCAAATAAATCATCTTACATATTGGTTTTTTTCTTGTATTGTAAGGATTTGAGTAGCAACTTCAGATATATCCACTACACTGATACCTAAGCAGAGACCTGCCTCCATCTAAGTGTAGGAGTAAACCAGTAGCAAAACTACCAAAATAAATTCTGGTTAAGCATAAAGGTGATTGTACTCTTACTGAAGTTTTATTGGTTCAAGTATGTGGGCAACATTTTTCAAGCCAATTTGTTAAAACCAGCCAACTCTCCCCACCCTCTTCTCATAGCCATTTTAGCTGATGAAGAAAAACTGCTGGATCAGATCAACCACCCCCTACTTCAGTATTCTGGCTAGAGTGGCCAGTAACAGATATTTTGGGAGAAGTGTAGAAACAGAGCAAGCATTCTGTGAGAAAACTCGTCACACCCTTTTAGCTTCCAGCAGGGGCTCATGGACTTCCTAAGTCCCAGGCAGGTTCTGTGTATTTAGCAGTCATCAGGGGGGATTTGTCATAATTTTGTTGTGACTTTTAGACCCCCTTTCAGTCTATAAAATTCCATGGATGAAGTTTTGGGGTTTCGTGTGGATTAAGCCCTGATAGGGGAAAAACAAAACAAAACAGTGACAAAAGCTTTACTGTTGGTTTTAAAATATACAGAGTATGGACTGCAAACTACCTCTGGTTGCCATTCACTAGTCTACTAGAAGTAATGACCACAGTCTGCTTCCTAAAGATAGCCTGAATTGGGAGGTCTGTGCAAAGTAGGAGTTCTTCTGTGAAATGCAATTTGCTAGCAATTGTGTGCTAACTCCTTCTGTAAATATTGTTAATAAGGCATTATTAGCACACCTGAAACCCAAATTAATAAAGGAAGAAAAGCAGACATCTTCAATGACTCATTGAGATCTAGTGCAGTAGTCAGCAGGCAAAGGTCAGGCTCCTGGACTGCTTTCTACCTCTCTCAAAGATATGCGACCAGCCACATCTTTAGATTTCAGAACTACATGAGTTCAGTGACTAAACTAGGTAGCATAGTTATCTTGTTAGTGTTCTTAAAAGGCTCTGGGCAAAGTGGTTTCCTTCCCTTTCAAATTCTAAAAATTAACTAGACTGTTCCACATTTACTGGTTTACTAGCAGCATCCTCAAAGACAGCCAGTAAGAGGAACACTGACACACTACCTGAACTGACCTCCCTATACAAACAAGTCAATAGTTATCTACACAACTAAAAGCTGTCATCTCATTTACCAAAAATGAAACTGAACTATTCCCCCATTCATAAAAGGGCTGAAAAAACACCTATTGAAATTGTACCACCATGAATTTTCTGCTGGCCAAGTTGTTACAGTACTGTCACTCCAGAGATGCCAGTTGAGCACCTTCCATAGACAACCCAGTTATTATGAACTCTTTTTATTGTTAAAATGTTCTTAAAAGTGAAAATAATCTGAGAAAAGTATTGGTAAGAATGGATTTTTAATAAGAAATATTAAAGTCAAAAAAAAAAACCGAACTCATGCATTTGAATACATTAGAAGGTCAGAGTTTTGTTAGACATCAGGGAAAGGTGATAAGTGAAGAAAGACAAATACAGTGTCCAAATCATTTGGTACACCTACCCCAAATAACTCAAGAATGAAAAAGAAATGCCTATAACAGAAATAAGTAATCGAGTCTCCTTTTAATTTTTCTTTTGTTTTGTTTTTCAACACAACAGAAGAATTAATAGCAGAATTAAAGTCCACTGAACCTATCTCTCCCTACTTTCTCCCCTTCCTCTCCCCCTTAACTACATATAAGCTAGGCGGTAAAAGGGACTGAGTGTAGCTTTATTATAAGGTTGTGTTGATTGAGTAGGCATTTTATATTTTATTTCATAGTTATAAGAAATTAAAAGCATTCGTATATTTTAATTAAAAGTGTATTTCTGAACTAATGTCCTAAATTACTTCAGATTTTATATATTCATATAATTTATGTATCACTAGGGAGTTATCATAGTCTGTTGTGTCAAGATCTTTCTGGAAAGTAATTTTCAGTTTGCAGCCATTGCCCTTCATCTCACTGTGGACCTTCATTTCATTGTTTCTGCTATGTATGCAGATCAGCTGCCCAACTTAAAATTGCAAAAAACTGATGGCAAGTATTTCTGGATGTTTTTTGACAACTAATAAGGTTTGTACGTGCATTTTTTAACAACCACATTTCATACGGCACTATGCTATATTATTTGATATGTCCATGCATTTCTTTATTTTTAAAAACTATGTCTTTCTGCAAGAAGAAATAAGTACTAAAAAGCCATAACATCTGGAACTAGCCTCTAGAAATTATTGTATATGGATGTGGTTAGAAAGGAGAAGTCATATACATGTATTTTCAGAGTAAATTTGGAATTTTTAGCTTCTAAGAGAATGCATTCTCTCAGTTCTCACAAACACAGAACACTTTAATTTTAGTTTTACAGGAAATAAAATATTTATCTTTGCAGGAGTCTGAAGTAACCTATTTGCTTTCAGAAAATAATTATGAGCCAGCATACATGCAATTAAGGCATTCACAATCTCTTATCAATATATCAACTTGGACAAACTCTCTCTGGCTGAGTAATTTAGTTTTGATACCCATTTAATATTTTGGCCACTGCTGAGATTCCAACAAGGGTGCTAATTAGTGCCAATTGTGAAGCTGGTTTCTGTGGTACAGCCATCTGTCTTACAGACACTGAATCATTTAATTACTTTAAGGTGTAATTATAAATGTCTCAAAGCATTTAAGACTAACCATTCATTATTTTAAAAAACCACAATGCTGCTGTCAAATACTAAAGAGGGTTTTTTCCCAGATAATATCATTTAAAAGATACACACTAGTTACACAGTAGAGCCATTACACCAACAACCTTACAGTAAAAGTCAGAGATGAGCAAAATCAAACTTCTAACAGTATCCCTGAAATGAAAATTTGCAGAAGGAACAAATTTAGGGCACTTTTTATTTGTAATTTTAAAATTTCCTGAAAGAATGTTGAACCTTAATCTTGTTATATGGATTTTATGTGCAATTATTTATAGTGTTTGCACTATCTTTATACAGTAGTGGGATTGTATGTAATTATAACATAGTAACAACAGGCCATAATAATATGACTGAACCATACCTGAAAAGATAAATGAAAACTTCAAATGCATAACTCAGTCTTGACCCTGGATATGTAGCATAAAGCGCATTTTACTTGCTTTTTTTTGGCTTTCAGGTTTTGCCTCCCATCTCTCCCTCTGCATCACTCCAGGCTGAAGCAATGAAGTGTTCTGTGGCAGCCCACCACAGCAGCCACCTCCCCAGGCCAGCTGGATCCTTCCAGACAAGTCAAGTTACATCACGCACATGCTACACACCTTTTAAATAGATGACTTTTATACTACAAACACTAACGTCAGGAATTTTTATCCCATAGCAATGAAAATCTCAAGAAAACAAGACAATACACTCCCAAGGTTTTACTGTTCTTTTCACATGAAATAGCCAATGTAAATATGTAATGGACACGTATTTTGCTGTATGGAGGAATGTTTCAAAGATGTGATGAACTACTGCAGCTTTTTCCAAATATTACTTTGTCATTTGAAAAAAAAGCAATTAGGGAATCATTACATTAACTGGGAATACTGAAAGCAGAACAAAATTACAGTATACATAATTCTATAAAAGAACAAAGTCGGATACGTTTTATCAAATTCTCTCTCCCCTTTTATCTGAAGATAGGTGGCACCAAAGGGATTCTCCTTAACCTTTTTAAAATCAATTGAAAAGCAACATGTTTTACAGAAAAAGCTTTTATTTCCTGTTAAAATAATAAGAAACATCTGTGTCCAAGCTTTAGGAACTCCAAAGCCAGTAAGAGATGATGCTCTGGGACACTCTATAAAGCAATGAAAATCTCCTTAAAATACAAACCAGAGTTTAAAATTTTAAACAATGAATATTTCAAATCAGTCAACATAATAATTAGCCTATTTCTATGTAAATCAATTCATAATTACTGATATCTCTTTACTCCTGAGTACAATTCTGCAGAAAACATTTTTTTCTGAAACACTGCAGAGGTAAAAAAAAAGAGTTATTAATAAGTACCTCTCTTAACCTCTTTTGTTAAATTAGATAACTGAGAGGAAATGAAAATCTGTAATGAAATATGTAATTTCAAAACAAAAGCTCTGACAAAGAAAGAAAGCAGTCTTGATACTGAATTAGAAGGACTCAGACTAATTATAGACTACTATATCTCCTTTTCCCGGGTGTCAAAATACTGCCCATATTGACATGATCCATCCAACACAGGGCATCGGTTTGGTTACTTGGACAATTTTGTGACAACTCTTATTTTGGTGCTCTGTTCTAATAATGAATAATGCCCTGGCCTGTAATGTAATTCCATGGACTTCATGCCTGATTTACCCTACCAAAAGCAATGGGCTATTTTTCAATATAAGAAGCTAGCCCCCCATGTCATCATGTAAGTTTTCATTTTCTTACTTGCATAGCACAAGTCTCTCTGCTTAGCCTGGAGTATATACAGTTTTATACCTCACTGCACCTTGCAGCTGTTTGCAATATTTCAGATTTTCCATAATATGAATACACAATACATATTCAACACATTTTTATTTGACATCACTGATTAGCATCTGCATACCTTGCCTTACATAGCTCCTAGTCCCGTACACCAAGTAAATACTTCCCTCTGGGTGTTTTCACTACTTGATGGAAATAGAGGATGGTGTACATCCGATTAAAGGTTGTTGTGCACAATGTAAATTAATCTAAACTTCCTCAAAGGCAATGGAAAAAAAGAAGTGCTTTCATAGTATGATTCCTCATAAACTGAGGCAAATATCTTAAGCAAGTTGGATGAATTGTACCATTTTTTTATTTACTGAATATAAAATGATTCAAGGGTCATATAAACAGCTGAACTGCACATGTCTAAGTTTATCTGAA
This sequence comes from Platysteira castanea, assembly GCA_013397175.1. Classification (NCBI taxonomy): domain Eukaryota; kingdom Metazoa; phylum Chordata; class Aves; order Passeriformes; genus Platysteira; species Platysteira castanea. The sequence goes on along the minus strand of VYXC01009625.1, from coordinate 344,765 downwards.
GTTAATTCTAAGTGGGGAATTGTCAGGCCAATAAAAAGGGTGCATGTTTTCTGGGGTATGAAACTAGAACCTGGAACCTGGAACCTGGATGTAAGGAATTTTGCTCCTGCGTGAATGGGAAGAGTTCAGCAGACCTGAGTTGATATCCAATGGTTCAGAGAGCAACAGTGTAATGTAATGCAACAATCTGCAGTCACCTGTGAGGCAACAGTCTGCACCTGTGATGTTTCTACAAAGATCTGGGTATGTTCCAGTCTGGCAAATGAAGGAGACTGGAGACATTCTCTTAGGTCCCAAACCTTTATACCAAAATTTGGGTTATTTAGTTCTAAATATTTAGGATTGTGACTTGGTGAGTCATTAGATATCTTGCAATCCACCATTAAACCTTTCATCTAATTCTAAACTGAAAACTTCATGAGAATTATATAGTTTTATAGATCATTAAGGGTTCTGCACAGATCATGGTTCATCTAATTTGATTCCACGGTTTGAACAGCAATAAAAATGTGTACTACAATAGTTCAGCTTGCTCTTTATTGCACAGATATCCATACTTCTCAGGAGAAAGACAGTCCTAGCTACAAGGTTTTGGAGTATTCTGGAGCCTGGGTACCTGTCACTTGTCCTATTGAAACTCTATAACCCTATAGGCAAGAACTCAAAAAAGGAGAAAAAAAAAGCTAACCCCAAAACGTAGTTTAAAAAACCCAAACAAAACCCAAACAACCCCACATACACATACAAATAACAAACCAAAGGAAGGGAACGGGAAGAAAAATGACATAGGAGCTTTATGGTTAAGACAGTTGCATAGAAGTGGGTAAAACCACATTATAGTGCATATTAGAATGTTTTTTGTATTTTATCAGTGGATATTTAATGCTGGTATGTAACTCCCTAATCCACAGTGAGTACTCAAAGAACTAGATGGACAGTCATTTTTAGCTTCTGTATTCTTTTTCTAAACCAATGAACCTTGGACTTCCTCATACATTATCATAGAACTTCAAAAACATGATGTGGAGACAAGCTGTCTCACACATATGAAAATCAAAACAGCAAAACAGCACAACAGAGCTAATTAAGCCTGGCTGCTTGCAGCAGCAGAGCTGCTTGATTCAGAAGTCAGACCAAACTCAGAAATCACTCTACTACCATACTACCCACAGCAAGAAGGAAAAAGAAGCACCCAGTTTCCGAGAAGTGGGTATTTTACCTAAGTATTATGGGGCTCATGTAAACACTCCAAGTCTACTAGAAGAAGGATGTAAATATTCCATTTCAAAATAATCCTGATAAGATGGTGATACATCTGGATTTCAGAAAACGTTGCTTGTAAAATACTGGCACAAAAGTATTCTACACTTCTGAAGCAGAATATTAAATTAAGCTTTGTTCATACCAGAAGTAGAGTGAAAGTTATTTATGTATTTCCCAGTAGCAAAGCTAGGAGGTCTAAATTTTTATCTAGATTCCTTCCAGGGATGGTCTGCTACTTTTCCACATGAAAGAATATGTGTTTGGAGACCTATTTCACCAGATTTAATGTTTGGTGCATGCACTACATCAAGGCTTCATCTGTTAGTTTCTATTTGGTCAATATGCTCAATAAAGAAAATGCTGAATAAAGAAAAAAAAAACTCTCTTTTTTTTCTAAACAATTTTATTTGAAATACTTCTGACTCCAGGTGACATATAGACCCAGAGTAGAATTTCCTTAATTGTTAATCACTTTCTGCTTGAACTATTTGCTCTGCACTGTTGTTATTGAGAATTATAAAAAAACCTACTTCCATTTTAAAACAATAATCAGGCAATTAAAACTAAGTAAGTTTAAAGACCCATAGAAAACACTTTAATTAGCTTATATATGCTATACGAATTAAAAAAAAAAAAAACCCTGAGATCTCAGTATTGTACTTACTAAGTCTCTTTCAATTAGTTGTGTAATTACATTATGGAAATAATCACATTAGATAATTTCCAGGTATTAAAAAACCCAAACAAACAGAAACTCCATACAACACAACATCGATTTGGATAATTTCTTTGATTTTACCTAATTTATTTTACAAATATATGTTTCTTTTCTATATGACTTCTATGTTTGGAAACAAGTTAGGAAAAGTCAGTCTCCAGAATTTTCCAATTCCCTCCAGGAAACAAGTGGCTGAGGTTACTCTCTCTGCTGCGAGTAAAATGTAATTAACGCATAATCTATTGTGTATCTCCTCTCTGCTTTATCAAAGAGGACCAAAGAGGCCTACAGGATCTAAACACTCAGCTCACTTCCGATGACAACAAAAAAAGTGACAGAAAATGGGGCGTGTGCCAAAGCCATGAAAGGTATCGTAAGTCTCCATGTAGAACATCTAGCATTTTGCAGAGAATGACACTGTTCTATTAACAATTATGTTTGGCTGGGTAGTTTTCAAAAGTGGATTATGTCTCTGTAGGTACCCTGGGAAGGTAGTAGTGATTTTACTATAGGCACTAATTTAAAAAAAATATTGAGAATCCACCTATGATGATGCTTAGGCATTTTTCTAGTATAGTGAGGGATCAACTAATATATAACATAAGGCAGAACACACCACAACCATGTCAGCCTTTGACAAAGGGAAAGGCTGCACAACAGTGCATAAACAGTTGCATAAACATACACAACTCTGAGTTGCATCTTTGCTGCATCTGGATCATTGCTTCTGGCCAAATATTCAGAATAGATGTCTCTTCTAGATAGCCATTAGCTGCTTTTTGCTCGGGATAAACTTTAGTTAAAAAATTAAAACTGTGATGATCTGCTAACAATTGTCAGCCCCAATGCTAATATGATAAAAGTTTGGACAATATTACTCACTGTCCTAAAAACACGAGTAGCTTCTATTCCATAAGAAACTAACTTTGTTAATCATAGTGAAAAAGGATTTCACTTCAGTATTTTTACACAAGCTGTTACACATTATTGTTAACCATTAATGGTAACAGTATGACACACGTTTTGTAGAAATTAATGCCAGTGTATCTGAAGGATATATTATCGGTGATAAAAACTCTCAGCATTCTCCTGCTTAGATCTATTCCTGACAGCTTGATTTTATCAAGTATTAACATTATGGTTTGATGAAGTCTTTATTTTATTCTATTTTTCAGAGAAGTCATTTTATGTCCACTTACTAAGGAATGAAAAAGGTGATTTGATGATTGAATTCGAGAACATTTGTCAAGGTTCATATAGCACAGTACCAATGCCACTGGGGAAAGACCCCTCCCTATGTGTCTCATTTTATTATCTAGCAGAGAAATCTATTAGACCAAGTTCAGCTGCTTGCCTTTGTAGGCATATTCCTCTACTCTTTCATTGGGAGGGGAACCAATTACACTGAAAATCATTTTCAGTGCTTTTATTTCTAATCAGTTATAACAAGACAGTACATATTAAACCTGAATGGACTGATGTAGAAAAATACTCGTATTCCCTGTGCAATTTATTATTAATTTGAACAGGAACAAGGGCTGGACTACTTTGCTTCACACTAGCCAATTTTTTTCTTTGTTCTGTACTCACCATAAACTATTCAATATAAATAAACAAGCACTTTCAAACTAAAATAAGTTATGTGGGTATTACTTTTAAACACACAGTAAGTAGTAAAGTAATCGAAAGTAGAAAATAAACATTTAAAAGTTCTCAGTTTCATGCCATATATTTTTGGAAAGGGGTTTATTTTTGGTATTGTTGGTTTGTCAGTCTGAAATGTGAATAATTGATAGCATGTGAATACACATAGCAAAATTAAATTCTGCATTATTGTAGTTAACAAACGAACAATGCCTGTGACGTTCACAAGGAGAGTAGCTTGAAAAAGTATAAGGGAGGAAGAAGGAATAGAGAGTGGAACATTTCTGAAGTCTAAAAGAAAACAAGAGTCTGATAATAAAACCTGTGGAAGTATCCACATGAAGATTGTGGAAGAACTCTCAGAGCAGGAGACAGACTGAAGAGAGGCAAAGCTGTCCTTTTCAAAGCAGAGGACCAGGAAAAGCCAAGAACAACAGAACTGGTCAGAGAAAACAAATGTTTTCTCCAGAGAAAATGAGTGTCTGAAATGATCCTTAACACCTTTTCAAGTCTAAGTGGGAACTCTTTGTTACAAATAAGTAAAACAAAAATAGTTAAAACGGGAAGATGTGACTGTGTAAATTATGAAAGTTAAGATACAAATTCAGGAATAGGTGAATTGCACAAATTGCATTTACCTACTTAAATATTGTGTTTGTACTTCAAGGTGATGTCTTTACAATTCACATAAACTGAAGATGTCATGTTAATGAAGAACAGCATCTGGGAGAATACAACCAGGTCTGGGAGTTACAGATTCTTGAGTATAACTGTATTTATCTGTGATTGCTAAAGGAGTCTGAGACTGAAGCTGTGATAAGCTATCTGTTTTAATTGTCTTTGGAAATTGTGGTACTTTATGTTATGTAATCATATACATACACATCTAAATTTTAATAGCAGCTTTAAAATTGAGAAGTATAATTTAATTTTATAAGTTATTTCCTTCTGCGGGGAAACACTGCCTGCATTAGTTTAGACCAGCGCGGGATTTGAAGAGATGGGCAATGAATCATACCTTTTCAATAGATATCATGGTGGTAGCATGCATTAGCAGTAATGTACAGTCATCACTCCCAGTTCTTCATAAATCTGATGTCATTCATTGGATATCTACTATTTAAAAGCTAAATGGATGCTGACAGCATCAATTATGTATAAATTTCACAGACTTTAGGGTCCAAGCATCATCTTATGTATTATTGAAAAGAGCAGTCTTTTTACTTACGTGTGCATTTACATTAGAAGCTGAAATCCACGTAATAAAATTTTGAAAAATGCTTTTGCTAATGACACATCCAACAAAAAAAAAGCATCCACACATGATTAAAAATTATCTCTGAAAAATCAAGAAAAAAGCACAAAATACCACCTAATTAAAGCTCTTACCCAAAATCAGAACACTTGTAAGTGTGGCAATTAAAGTCAGCAAAGTATTACTCTTATTTAAGTACCCCTCAAAGAGCCATTCCATTTCAATTCATACTGCCAAAGAGTTACCTTGCCAGTTGATGAATAATTTGGTAACCAATAAGGTTTAGTTCCCAAAATTCACAGTTAGAATTTTGCAGAGATTAGAGTATCATTTTTTTAGACTGCAGTTGCTGATAAAATCAATAAACAGGTTTTGTTAAGACCCTGAAAACAATTTTGCTAGGATGAAATTGAAGTAAGATAGTCTGAAAAAACTAGAAGAAAATGTGTTATATAGTATAACATGAGGAGAGAAAATTACCTATAATAATCCAGATAAACAAAAATCATGTAATGTAAACTATGCTGGAGTTGATTTGGTTTTTTTTAACCTAGTGATAAAAATTACATTATATTATCGGAATATTTGTTTCATTATTTTGTTCTTCTCTATTAAAAATAGTAAAATATGGTCCTCTGTTTTTATTTTTGATGAAAACACTAATGAAAATAGAATGAAATTATGCAAATTCTCTTTTAATGTTACAATTTAGCTATTTATTTCCTGTAAAGAGGTCTATTTCTTTTTAGTATGTTCTCTGTCTCTGCATTCTTTAGACTAGACTGAAATGGTACTAGAGTGGTGGTAGAAAAAGAATAAACACTGAAACAGAGTGGATTATGGGTAAAAGTGCATCTGCCATAAGATTCAGTGTTTTTTTAAAACCAAAGACACTGCAAAAGGCAAAACTAAAAACCGAAAAGAATGAAAACTTTTCTCATTTTACCTACTGCAGCAATTTGTGATGGAAAAAGTGGAGATGACCCACAATTGTACGAACCAATTATTCACCACATATTGCAAAAGAAAAAGCCAGTAGATATAAAGAACTATGTGACTAGTCAATGAGCACCTAAGGTGCCAGGAAGCTGCAAGGAGAGGGAAGGACACAGGGAAGAGAGGGGCTGCTGTGAAGGTAACCAAGCTTTGTTCAGTGGCAAGGACGCCCACGGGATTTTGGTCTGGATGAATGGCTGGGTCACCTGGATGGATCTGCTGAATGGATGGACTGGTTGTTTAACTGCTCCTCCTTGAGTTAATCAAAAGAATGTGAACAGCTGAGTTACAAATATGGGTATGGGGGACAAGAAACACCAGGCTCTAGGGTGGGACTTCAGCCCACAGAGGAGCTAAAGCTCTGCCCAAATACCCTTTGACTGCACTCAAAAATACTAAAGCCAAAGACCCCAGACAGTGCCTGCGGGGAGTAGTTCTGTGTTTGGTGGAAGTGCTTTGACAAAGCATTAATGAAGTGACCACTGCATGGGCTGTGCAGTGCTGTGCTGGGAGAGCTGGTGGTCAGGACCAAGCTCCGGCAGCAGGCCCACTCTCTCCTTCATCCCATGAGCAGTAGCGGAGATTAGGTACAGCATGCAAATCCACTGAAACCTGCAGGGATGTGGCTTGGCCCCCACCACTATTTCAGTGAGCTCTGATATGAGGAGGGCCTATGAGAATGTTCTGACAAAACAAATTTTAAACTGACTCTACTTTTCCTCAAACAATGGCACAGCACATTTCAAAAGGACATTTTGAAAATCTGTTCAGGGAACTTGGGAAGTAGATTATTGTGTAGTGCTTCCTCAACATGAGAACCAGAAGGCTGGAAATACATCTTTACAGAGCTAGAAATAGTCAGGGTAGAGGGAGTATCCCAAACAAGCTAATTGCAGGTCCAAATCAATGGGTTGTTACTTTTCTTGAGAAATTCGGTTTTATAGCAGATACCATTGAGAACAAAGAAGTACAAATCGTGTGCTTCAATGCACAAAGAACTTTACAACCTGAAAAGTAATGGGACAGTAGATTGGAGGAATAGGCTACTAAACTAATAGCTACAAAAGAATGAACTTGTACTATGTCCAGGAGAGAATCCCACTTGTGGGAGGTTGTAAATTCACTGAATAAGCAACAAACCCCATGGTAAGTCCCACTCATAATGGGTTCAGTAGCTGCACAGATTCCTTTTAAAATAGAAGTAAAAACCTATTGAAGCATTGAAGATAAGGTTGTGCTTAAACATTCAACTGTGGATCAATCTGGTGACTATTTCATAAAGGAAAAAGAGTATGGGATGCTAGTGACAAGGGGAGTAATTCAGCAGAAATTGAAGCTTGGACTATGTTTAACACCTAGTCTTCTCTTGAAGGAAAATGTGATGTTACATGATCTCTATAGGAAAGTCTGAACATATTCCTGAAACCTGTCTCTAGCAGGTTCTTTATTTACATTTAGAATTTAAGTGAGTTACTACACCACCCTGATAAATCAAAATAATGTCAAGTAACTTTGAATGAGTAACTTTGATATCAAACAATAAAGCCTCTGTGGGTGGAATTTTTAAAGGAGCCTGGACAGAAAGTATTTAACTCTGATATAAGGTAGAAAAGTTTAGGTTAGGTCACCTGATGTTTATTGTTGCAGAATTATACTCTCAGTTTCCAGACAAAGAAAAAAAGAGGGTGACGATGTACATACCATTGCAACCTGTCCTGGATAACCTTTCAAGCTGATGCTGATGAAGTGCAACCAATGCCACAGCAGATTCCAAGGTTTTAGAACAGTGTGTAGATAGAAGTCAAAATGACAAATCCCTCCTCAAGTTTGTTTTACCTCATACCAGTACCAAATTATGATGGCTCACTGCGTCTTTGATTACTTTCTAAAATGAAGTGATGATGAAATTGTCTTCCTCTCATTACTCATATACCACAGGAGTCCAAGACTCATCCTGCTTACCAGATAAGAGCTGCGTGAGGATTTTACACTCCAACAGATTTTTTCAGTCTTTCCTTTCTAATTAGCCTTTCCTAGTTCTTCAAGAAAATTTTGTTTAATGTGCCAAATTTAGATCTTATTATTTTGAACAACTTGTTCAAAAGACAGCATGTTGGAAAAATAATAAGTGTGTTCTCAACCATATGATAGGTGTGAGGTAACAACTGTCTTGGAAACATAGGAAGTAGATACATTTTTAGTGTACTCATGGACTGACTGTCTTTATAGTGTTCATGTATATCTGATTAGACTAAATTATAGTTATCAATAAAACATAGAAGTCAACTTCATTTTAATTTATCTCTCTATTATTATAAATAAACTTCATTAGTAGCTAATGCCTTTCTATTTCAGCATGAAAATGTAGAAGATGTTTCATTCATCTCACTGATCAGTACTGCTAATGAAGAAATTGCCCAGTGAATGAGTTCACACATTTTCTAAGAAAAGAGAGGTTCTCTGTGGACCACTGTACAGAAACATCACTAAAAAGACCCCTACTGTGTGGTTGTTTTTTTTCCCTTGAGGAATATAAATTCAGATTTTCATAGAAGAACAGATGTATCTGGTCAGTATCACAGACCTGCAATGAAGATGGAAATTAATGGTGTGGCAAACAGGGCTCTAGAGTGACAGGAGGCCTGCTGGAAATCTGAAATTTAGAATTCTCTTAAAAGATCCAGGGCAAGGGTTTCATCATCCTTCTCATACAGCCTTCTGGGATTCTTACCCTCATCATATGATCTTCGGCATGGAAGATTTACTATCTGCAGGAAAGTGAAGGAGTACAGAATGCTACTGTAGTTTCTTTAGTAGTGCTGGTGAGAAGCAAGTGTACATCTTGTTTAAACATTGACTTACAAGGATTCAGCATTTAGAAAGATCACAAGGTCGAGAAGTATCAACTATGTGAAAGACTAGAAAACTGCAGAATCTCTTGTTGACATTTCTTTCTTAGCATACATAAATAACAATTCAGAAAGTGGAAAGAGTTTGAAGGGCAATTTTTTTCAAACTACTATTTTTCAAATCCTTTAAGTAAACTAATTCAAAAATCAAGTTCAGTTTTGTACACTCATTATTTTAATGGCAAAATTTGAAGGGATTTCTTAAAACCATATAAAAAATCAGTACCACAGTGAAAAGGCTACAGTCACACATAAGACTTAAAAAAACCATAACAGAGTCCTCAAAAAGTACTGTACTGTTTGGAAAAGTAATATACCCATCCTGCTATGCATCCCCTAACCGAATCACACCAAATTACATCACATGAAATTTGTACCCTTAAACACCATTAGGATTAGGATGGTTGATTTTCTACATGAAAATGGAGATTGTAGCTCTTGTGGAATGATGTTTAGAATGTTAAACTGTTTAGTTATTTCGAAGGAGATGGACACTGAAAGTGTCTAAAAATAATGGAACTGAGAAAACATACAGTAGCAGAACAAGTAACAGAGGTCCAATGAATGGTCTATTCTGATCTATTCATTATTACATTATGCATATGTGCAAAGACAGGGAACTGGGAATTTCCCAAAGGAGAAAATACATCTTCAAACATGTTTGGAGTTTTGTGGTTGGGCTTTTCTGTCTTGTTTTGTGGGGTTTTATGAGGAGATATTGGTAGTTTGTTTGGGCCTGGGGTTTGTCATTGTTATTTTTAGTTCTTGAGAGTCTAAATCTTATTTTGACCCCAAACTTGTCTCAGAGTAATTAAAGGTAATTCTCAAATTATTCAGGGATATCATTCGAGGTTCTTAATGAATAGTAATAAATTATGTATTTCAGGTTAGGTTTGAACTATTTCAAGAGCAGTATGTGGTTAGAATAATTGCTCTTAAACTGACAGTATAGCTCTGAATTATATTCACACCTACTGAAAAAAAACATTTTCAACATACACTTGCCGTAAAATCAAGCCAATTATATAGTTAGTGCACTCACTGGAAAATTTTACTCTTTTATCTCATAGAGGTGTGCAGTGGTCAGTGTTTTATTTCTTTTTTCCCATTTTGAGTAAATTAGGCATTTCTTTTAAGTAATAGACCTAATGAGCAAAAAAGACGAACAGGACGGTGTATTTAAAATATTACAGTAAATATAATTACAAAAAAAGAAAACTAAAAAAGAAATTATTTTCTACTTTTTTATATTAGTGTAGTATATTTTTGTATTTTTATCTATTACATAATTAACTTTAAGATGGAACTTGATTTTTAAACACGTAAGTATGTCTCATTTCTCAAAGAAAGAATTTTTCATTCACATAACCATATATAATACCATTTACATTTATTCCACTAAAAATACACAAAATGTCAAATCTTTTCAATTACTTCTATTCTATTTCTTTTTTATTACAGTTATTATCATAGATTGCAATTTTAAAACCAAACATGTCTGTATGTGTGCATGTGCATGGGTGCCTTGGAGGTAAACAAGCAATATTTTGCTGTTCTAGACATGATAAAATGAAGCACAGAGATTCATAAAGATGCTCAAAAGTATTCAGATACCTAATTCAGAAGTAAGAGTATAGCATTTCCATTTCTTTGACAACATATATCAAAGTTTAATTTACTTTACAACTAGTAGAAATCATCACTCTATCTGACATGTTTTCAGAAGCAATTGCTAGCTTTCGCAGCTTCTCAGGACTCAGACCTGCCTTTCAACAAAATTGGAGCAATGTTCTGGGCATGGAGTTAATTAAGGTAGCTTTCAAGATACTAACAGGTTTGTCTGTTTATCATGAGTAACCCTTAACCTTTTCTCTCCTACTTTAAGTTTTACAGTTTCTCATCCAGCTTTCTCTGCAATCTAGCACTAGTAGACTGAAGTGATCATTAAAGATATCAAAAATCTTTCAAAGGTCTAATTCACTGGGATGTAGTAGTGGATTTGTAAGAAAAAAACATATCCTAGGTAAACATTTGACAAGTGTAGCTGAACGTGTTTTCTCTGGAGCATATGATACATGACTAGGGTGCCTCTGACTGGGACTTTTCATGTACTCATCTGCCTTCTAGTCCCACTAGGGTTTCATAAGTTCAGTGTCCTGCAAGTTAAAAGCCCAGAGGGACTTCTCACAGTACACCTAACATGTACAGACAAGCTTGAATTCATCACAGCACACAGCAGCAACATGTCTGGAAGGGAAAGGAAAGACGGCACAATATGCTCAAAGAAGTGTAGGAATCACTGATGTAAAGACAGCCATGCCTACATACATAAATCTGTCTCTATAGATCCATATATGTATCTCGTTCAGAATTTTAGCTATGTATTCTTTTTAGTGTTTTCTGCTGATTGGTATAATTATACACAATTCAAGTGCTATATACTCTGAATTTCACACTTCAGAGCTGTATACCTACAGTTTAATAGTGGGGCATCTAAGTTTCTTACTAAAGCAGGTAAAAAGCCTGATGAGGTCAGAAAGGTCTCTCCTTGCTCAGAGAAAGCTTTGATTGACTTGGAGTGAGCTTTCAGCCCTTCACAGTCAACAGTCACAAGCTTGTAAGAGCAACTCCATACACACATGCCAGCCCAAGTTATGGCAATGGCATCTATGACCCAGATACTCAGAACTCGGACTGTATAAAGGTGACACCCCAGAAGAACAATTCTGGGACCCTCCACCCCCAGGAAGACCAGGGTGAAGAAAGATGCAACAGGATGCCGTAGGATTCATGGGGTAGTGACTCCCTCCTGCTCTATCTCTCTCTCTCTCTCTCTCTCTCTCTCTCTCTTATTCTCATTTACTGTTAAATAAAACCCATATTATTGACTTCAGGATATGGTCTTGTTGGTACCTTAATTTGGGCAAAGGCATCTCTTAATAATCGAATCATAACAATATCACTATGTGCAGACAGTTACCTTGCACTACAAACTCCCAGATATCCTTCATTTTCCATTTCACATCTATCTTCTTTCAATTATTCTACTTTCCTTCCTGACCAGTAACAGCAGAATTTTTCTACCCCATCTATGCCCTGCTGTTCTTTATAAGACTGAGGAAAAACTCAGTCTTTTGAAAGGGAAAGGTTCTGCTCACTATAATAACAAATAATCAGATTTTCTTTAAACATAATTACCAGGACACACTGTAGGTAGAATTTAACGTCATATTAAAGCATAAGTTAATTTTGAAATGTCTTCTACACTATAAAATAAATCACCTTTTCAGAAGAGATTAAAATACCATCAAAAATGTTTCCAATCTAACTTTCCCAACCAGTTTTCCTAACAATCACCTTCTCTTTTTTGTATTTCAGAAGTTATATATTGTCTTAAAATAAACACACAATCTAGCTGAGTGTGGTAACTATATTCGAAATAGGAACAATAACATATGTTCCTAATATGTAAAGCTGTGCTGCATGGAATGTTGAGCACAGCATTTTTACTCAGAAATCGTTATAAAGTACCAGGAAATGAAAGCCTCTGTGTTGGAGTGGAGATGGTTACTGAAGAAGCCCTTATAACTTGTTCTGGTAACATCAGCTCATCATGGCTGGACCTGCTCCTTTAAGAAGTGTATGTTCTCTAATACTTCTATGAATTCCTCCTTCTGATGCATTTTTTCCTCTTGTCAGCTCCCCAGCACTCATTTACTAGAAAAAAGCCTTACTTATTCTGATTGACCAATAACAGCAATTTATCTGGAGGAAGCTGCCAGGTCCCATTCCAATAAGCAAAAGAGTTTTGCAGACTGCAATAATATTACCATGGTTTGTAGACTATGAGACATTTAGATTATTATGCTGTTCTAAAATCTGCTGTTAATTCAAACCCTTTAACAACACTTTAGAATAGAGCAGTGCACAGCAAAGCAAAGCTTCAGTGGCTCTCTAAAAAACAGAAACTGCCATTGTAAAAAGTGTTAGGTATTACAGTTTACAGATTTTGTAAACATACAACAGTGAATCAGACTGAGAGAGCTTACTTATATGAAAGGATGCTGTTTCAGCCATGAAAAAGTAAATCAAATATGGCAAGATTGGGAGGATTCAGTGCATACATTTCTCTATGTGGGTATAGAGAAATAAAGAATTCTTCAGGGACAAAAGACTCATCATGGACCTTAGCAACAGAAAAGATAAACCTCCCTTGTACTCTAGCAGGTTTATATTTTATTTATCAGTTATGGGAATGTCTCCCATCTGTAGTGCTGGAGCCACAGATAACATGGTGCTATTGCCCTAGGGCTGCAGTAACCAGCTTTTACACAGCCCAGGAAAAAAAGAAAAAGGCCAGGAACAGATTACTGCATAAGTGCTATCCATGAAATACATTGTTTTATTCCTTCAATAGTTCATATCTTATCTTGACACAAATGTCTAGCATTCACTAGTGTGGTGTTCTCAGTTATAGACACAGCCTCTAAATCACACAGTTCTAATACACTCTCAAAACCATTAAAATTGAACTATCAATGACTGGATAAAAGGAACAATCCATTAAGTCATTATTAAATCAGCTACATGTAAAAAAGAGTTCTGAAGATTTTTTTTTTATTTATTAGGTAAGCCATCTTGTGATTTCTGTGTGCCATACCATCCCCTGTAATTTCCCCTCATTCTGTAACATGTCTCGTAACTTTTACGAGATGTACTTTCAGTCAGATAGTGAGTATCTGACAAAGAATGATGTCAAATACCTCCATAACCATACTCTATTCTTTGTGTGACTGGGCTTTTGGTAGGACTCTACAGGGAAGGTCACCTGTCAACTTGTCACTAAGGTATCACAGCAAAATGCTCCCAGCTGGAGAAAGGAGGCAGTGAAGAAGCTGCATCCTCCTTTCCCACCCCACAAGTGGCTGTTTCTTTCAGTAATGTTCTGTTGAACCAAGGTTGGACCTTAAAGATCTTTCAAAGACTGATTCATTAATTGCTCCAAGGCTCCTGTTCAAATACCAAAGCAATTCTGTCTTTGGCATCTTGAACAGTTGTTGGAATGGAGTATGTACTACCTCAAAAATATCCTCCCCTAAGGTGGACAAAAAGGCACCATGTAATGCTTCTAAATGTTCTGAATAGACGCCAAAACATGTAGATTTTTTTCCCTATAACTGTGTAACTATGGGAATATATTTTCTTCCAAAATATGGAAAGGAACCGAAAAATCTTGCATTTTACCATTCCTCTCTAAGTATCAGCAGTAAGTATCTTGAAACATCTTTCCAAACAAACTATTAAGGAGAAAGGTGTCAATTTTCTTTTTTTTTTTTTTTTCCAAATTATGAAACTTCATTCTTCTTTTAATTTTGAGAATGTAATGGATTTCAAAATTAAATTTGTGAAGTTTAGAGTGCTCATAGAATGCTGAGGATCCTAAACTTTTTCATTTTATGAAGAATGATTAGCCTATATTCTGAGTGACTGATAGAGCATAACACCCTAATTTACTTTTCTTTTAATACTTGTAGTATTTCTCTGCCCAAACTGGAAGTGATTCGTATGTGAAGCAGAAGAGAGCGACCATTTTGCAAATAAAGTAAGTGGAAGAATATATGTTGTTCCTAAAAGAATGGATGTATCTCAGACATCCCTTATTTATGGAATTTAGAAAAAAATATTTTTTTGTAAATTAAACAAGTCGTTATAAAAATTGGTTTGTAAACTACTCAGAAGGAGAAGAAGTCATCACTGATGAGGTTATTAACCAAGTGCCTCACTATAACACAGTTTACAAATTATTTCTCACAAAAACTGAAAAATGCTCTTGACTTGCTTCTGATTTTTATATAACAGTGAATCACACATTAGGTCATAAATATCATTTAAATCAGCATAGCATGAATTACATGCTATGACACTAGAAGCAATCTCACAGGACTAAAAGCTGCATTTTTAGGGGATGAAATACAAATGATGCAGTTCTGATGATCACTCTTTTAGATACTGTACAAATTCCTGCAGAAGTCAAGTTCAGCTGTTGGGGATTTCTTGTGGGTTGCTTGGTGTAGAGTTTGGGTTGTTTTGGTTTGGTGTTTTGTTTGTTTGTTTGATGGTTTGGTTTGGTTTGCATGTGGGTTTTTTGCTTTGGTTTGGGGTTTTTTTTTGTTAAAAAGAAATTTGCTCAGCTAACAGAAAGGCTTTGGAGAAATGGATTATTATCAGTATTATTATTATCAGTACTATGCAACAAACACAAAGGAAATGTAGACAAAAAACCCTTGAGTCACAACTTTTCTCCTACTGATATAACAAAGGCAAATACTGCTGGCTGGGAAGGTTTGTGTACAATGCTGAGATTGTGTGTTCTTACAGAACTACTGATATCATTTCCTTTTTTCATGTAATGATGATATGAAGAGACATAAATGGAAGATGCATCTCAATACAAGTAACTCCCTAGCTCTCATATCCTAGCTCATTAGCTCCCAGTCTACTAACTGCTCCCTGTGCTGTTCTTAAAGGATATTTAGTCTGAAGTCACAGTAATCACTTCCCCTGATGACTGCCTGTCTTTCAGTGGTCAGAAGGTTTCTTTCCTCTCAGAGTATCTGCCACTGACAAGCAGCCCCGAAGAGCTGTGGCAAAATAGCTGCCCAGTTTGTAAAGTAATGTAATTGGCAAGAAATAAAAAGTAATGTACAGTAATTTTTCCCCTATTTTCTACTGTGCCCTCTCCTCTCCTTCAGCTTTGCCAAAACACCTTTAAACAGTTGTACCACACACAGTATTTGCTATGATTCAGCACCTATGTAAGATATGCAAAAAAATATTGCTCTGGTAGTCTATGTAGAGACTCATTCAAGTATGGAAAAGATGCATTCACACAATCAATAAAGCAATATTTAAAATTCATTTCAAATACCACTTGGAAGTCAGTATTTTATGGTCTTTAAGGTTAGTGTACTGAATTAGTAAATCTTTTGTTTTGATCTTTAATATTACGTATACCCTAGTTATTATAGTAGTATGTTCAGAAGTACTAAGTTGAGGCTATCAGAAGGCTGATTCACAAACTTATGGAAAAAATATGGTGTCTCACTTTTTAATTTTTTATTTTTTATTTTCATTCCTATTTTTATTTTTTTACTTTTATTTAATATTATTTATATTTTATTATTTCCCTAGAATAAGGTATGAAAACAAGGAAAGGTTACACTTGAAAAGATTTTGGAAGTGGAAAATGGATTGCAATGGTTTTTTTGTTAGTTCACAATGAAGGGGAAAATTTCTGGAAGCATGATTTTCCCTTCAATTGCAATATAATGTTCTAAGGAGACTGCTTCATTTTTCTTTCAGAGAGCAGTAGAAAGATTGTGGGGAGAAGACAATTCTGGTTTTCAAACTCTCCACGAGGGATTTGGAGGGAAGTTCAACATCAGAGGAAATATTAGAAGTTGGCAATCACATCTTAATTACTTTAGCATGTCTAACATTGCCCCTACAAAGGTACAAGAAACGCTGCCAACTTGTCTAGAGGTATTATGTGAGATAACTGAGATTACTGATACCCTTCATAAAAGGATAAAAGCCAGATTAAAATGTTTGTGTAAGAATGATAATGATCTTCAAATGGGTTTTTAAATGTTTTTTTCAAAAAGTTCAGAAAAGAGACAGTAATTCAACCGGATCAGATAGTTCAGATTCTTTATAATATGTATATGAGTAAATATGACGATTATGTTAACGAGACTGTGTATCAGTTTCAGATTTGTCATGCACTGAGTGGGACAGACGAATCTTTAACAAATGCTAATGTGAGAAACAGTGTTTTTAAAATATGACTCATTTTCTTTCTGACTAAAGCTTTAATACTTTACACAAATGAGAATGCTTCTGCTACAACCAGTTTATCTCTGAAGCAACATTTTACATTTGCAAAGTATTTAAAATCCACTAATTCTTAAAGAACAAGTCTGTAATTAAAGATTGTTTATTTTTGCTGCACAGAACTGAGACTAAGGAAGAATAACCTGTCCATGATTTCGTAGGTAATCAATAATAGGTAATAAACTAAGAAATAGATATTGCTGTTTCTTACTTACAGTCTAAACTAAATGTATTATACTACCAGTATATTCATGCACAATACCAAACAAAACAATGAAAAAACACTGCTGATATACTAGATTTGATTCTGACAATGTCTTCATATGCTTCTTTCTTCACACAACACAGTAAAACAGCCTTGATTGAATAGTTACTGCTGTTGGTATCATCATATGCCAATGAAAATGTAAAACTGAAATCTAGAGGGATAGGGCTAAGCAAATAAAAGGTATTTTCTCTTAACCAAACCTACATACAAAAGCAGAGTCATACATAAAAGCTTTAGCCAGGAAAGGCTAAAACTTAAGACTGCACTCCTTCAATCATGTTCCCTAATCACTGATATTCCTTTCTTCCAAAGGAAGGAAGTTCATATTCTTCAACACACAAATACAGAGTTACAACAGGGTGTATGGCGAAGTACTCTTGCATGCAATATCCTATAGCTTGGTGATTCACAAATTTCAAATTATGTATTCATTATTTTTCTTCATGAACAACTTTCTTGAAGGTGAGGTCCCACAGAGGAGAAGAGAATTACACATACCACAAAACACATTAGTTTTTCCCAGAAAAAGGCTTGATCCTGTAGACTTTTTTTGAAATGTTTTTTCTCATTTTGGGATCTGGTTAATTTCAAGTGAAGCCATTCCCAAAAAAACCCATTTAATAACAAGCTTTTGTATAATGTCCTCAAACAACCTCACACAACAAACTAGTGACTGACATCCCAGTGAAGATGAAGGCAAAGTTATAGTGAGGGTCATGCAAACTGTCTAAACAGGCTAGTTCCATTTGTTTTTATTTTTTTCCTCAGTGTGTCTCCTTTTGGGAAATTTTATTAAAAGGTGAAATTGACAGATGGCCCTGCATCACTTCTCCAGGTAATGAATGTTGTTTTATTGACCTTCTTGTGACCAATGATTCAGACTTTTCTGCCTCTACCACAGGAAACAAATGAGATGTACTCTGTTGAAATTCTACACTTCACAATTTCTGAACTATTAAAAGTGTAATTTCATACAGGATGCCCTTAGGTTGCTTTTTCAAAAATTGTTGTCTGCAAGTTGAATTTACTACTAATTTGCTTCTTTCACAATACTTTATAAAATCCTTGAAAAGAGAAAGAGATGATAAAGCAGAAAAAGAATAATGGTGAGCTATTGAAAATATCACTACATCACAGGTTCCTAGAGATATAGGTGAGAAAGACAGAAAAAATTATCTTCTTTATAGTGCTCAGATTTGTCAAAGGAAAATATTGAAGAGAACTCTCCTAGAATAAAGATGCAAGAAAGCTCCTTAGTCCTTTAACTTGACACGTAAGAACTCTGATTATGGGAACAGAGAGAAAGAGACTCCAGATCCATGAAGCAACAGCTCATTGCACAACAGCAAAAGGATTTATTTTCATGAAACTGCCTGCAACCAACCTACTAACATTAATGAAAATTAAATAAAATCACTGAGGAGTAAAATACTCTCTGAAAAGAACTTTTTTCACAAGACAAGTCAAATTCAGAGACAGTTTTAATATGTACTAGAAAAAAACTATTTCAAGGTAACTTCAGTGTTACAGGAAGACTTTCCCACGTGCTATTGATGTAGGCAATATTTGACTGGATGTTTCGAATTAGACTCCATTTTTCATCAAGGATATTTGCAATAATCCATAATCTCTGCAACAAAGATGGAATTTATCTGGGAACAAGTATTTTGCTGGTAAAATTACCTGGATTTTTTGAGGCTTCATGCATTATTTAAATTACTAGGTCCATATTTTAAAACTCACAGTGATATCTAGTGTGTTTATTCCAAAATCCAAAACCAGGCAATGTCAAGTGACCATCTTCAAAAGAAAGAAGTAGTTTAATTTTTTTACTGAAATAAATTTTAATTATTTTTATTTTTAAGAAGTGGTTGTAATATAGTAATGATATTTATTGTCCTTTGGCAACTATTACTCCTAGAACGTGTGTGTAATCTTGGGAGGGAAAGCAAAGGAGACTAAATTAGCATACGGAAACCCGATTTTCTGAGCATGTATGATTTTGCTTATATGCATATGTAGGCAAGACATAACACATTTCATCTTGAAGCTGATGTACAAATTTAAACCCCTTTTATTCCAAGTATTTGTGTGAGTACGTTGCTTTTGTCATATTTATTGTTAGGTAGTAAAGAAGAATGTTTCCTTTGAGCCTAATGAAGTCTTTTTTGATTCATCTGAGAATTTGTATTCTTAGCATTTACCTAAAACAAATACCTGAAAGCACTGGATTGTTATTATTCTTACTCTCTTCAAATGGAAAATTAGCAGTTGAGCTTCCAAATTAACAACTGCATATTTAAGATGTCTCTCTAAACCCATTTCAATCCTCAATTTTTAACTTTGAATGTCATATATTCAAAATTATATCATCTTAGTGGTATCCAGGATGTATTTGCAGAAAAAAGTTGGATTCCTTACTATAAAAACTCGTTAGACACCTTATATTTTGACTGACAAACCTGACAAGCAGAAAATATTGAAGCTATTCAACATAAACAATTCTGGAGTGATTTCTGTAACACAGGGTGCAGCATGCACTAATTACAAGGATTGAGTTTCATATATCTATTCTAAGTATACTCCCATCCAGGCACACCTACCAGCTACACTCAGATGCTCAAAATCACTCAAGCCAACTGTGAATCAAAGGCAGAGTTACAGAATTTTCTATACTACATTAGAATTTCTAGTGGAAAACCTAGACAAGCAAAACCAGAAGTTACTCCATCTGAAAGAATAAAATATTACAGCAGTATTATAAAATTTAAAAGACCTAATATGCCTAAATGCCAGCACGATTTCTCTTGTTTGCACAGTCCCAGGATGGTTTTGACAAAAGACAAACAGACACCAAACTGTGTCCCCACAGGTCAAGACTTAATACAAGCCAAGGAATAATTACAATGAAAACAAGACAGTTCACAGAAGGTAGTTCCAGTGTGGTCACCCTGCTTTGGAGATGGATTCATTTAATGGAAGAAGCCACATATACCAGCTGGTCTCAAAGCCAGACAAGAGCTTCAGAAACTGTTTTCAATCCTAGAATCCAATTATTCTACAATCCTAGAATGGTTTGGGTTGGAAGGGACCCCAAAGATAGGTGGCTCCCATTCCTCCCTCACCATGGTGGGTTAATATTAATATACTAATATAGTGTCATTCAGAGGTAATAAGAATTCTGAGGAATTATGAGATAGAAAAGTGCTGGGATCCATTGTTTCCTCTTTGAAAGTCATCCTTAATTAAACAAAAAAAGCTATTAAATTAAAACTTACATGATCTGCACTGCCAATCTTTAACACAGCATTTAGCATTGTTATTGGTACTTCATATTCTAAAAAGTTGACTGGCCAGGTTCCTTTCCTTTCAAAGTAAAAGAGATGAAAGAACCTGTCATGAAATCATGCAAAAGAGATGGATCTCTTGTAATCAAGAGCAACTCCATCCTGGATTTTTACATCAAAACAGTCATCTTAAGCTTCACTTAGAAATCAGCCAGAGAACTGAGAGCAGTAAGAACTTAATTTCTACAAAACTTCTACTTAATGAACAAATCCACAATGGTTTTCAGCACTTAATTTTTTTTCTAAAGTACAGCATTCCCAGTGGACAAAAATTTGTTAAACACAGCTTGCAAGGCTTGAGAAAAAGGGATGTGATTTTATAGCTGCAAGTAGATTTTTCAAAGGCCCTGAGTTGATCCAGTTGATGTCTGTGTTCTCCATATGTTCATGAGGACAGGACCTGGACACTACTCAGTGGGAGCTGTGACTGCAAGACCTGACCTGTCAGCAAAATGGGAAATGACAGCAGCAAATACACTGTCCCTTTGGCAGGTAATGGTGATACCTTTTATGACTAGAGACAATCTCTAGTACTGATGCCTCAGTACTACTCAGTGAAGTGAGCAGATCCATCCAGACAGCCAAGTAACTCTGCTGCTCTCTGAACCCCTGGATTAGGACAGGCAGCACAGCCTTCATGAGAAACTGCCAACCTGCACCTAAAACTTGCTTAAAATCTAATCTCTTCTTCAGCTTCAGTTTACCTTCTTTAAGAAGATTTTGTTCCAGCTAAACTGTTTTAGAATTATAATATACATCACTGTTCTCCTCGTATGCTAATATATCATACACCCTAGCATGGTAATTAAGTGTTACTTGGGCAAAGCAACATATGGGGAAAAAAAAAAAAAAAGCATTTAAGTACTTCCTCTACTTCTTAATTCATGATACATATACTTTTTATGCTTTCAATTGCTATAGCACTACAAAAGTGAATTATCAATGATATTCACTTTTCCAAAGAATTAGAAACAATTATATACTATATCCTGCATGGCACAGAAAAATCATTCATGACAAGTCAAAAGTCATCTAACAACTGAAGCAAATTGTTTCATAGAAAACTGCAGTATCATACACACAAAATGTTAACTATCTAATTGAAACTATCAGTCAAAAACACAGTAATTTTGCTATGTCTGTGTAAAAGATAAGTGAGTCCACACGAATCATTAAAACAGTATGATATAGTACTACTTTGGTCTCGTTGATATTCACAATAAATCAGTAGCAGAGATCTTACTCATATACATTCAGTGCAGTTGAATGCAATGAATACAATATTTCAGTCTATTGAGTGTATCTCAATACATGAGAAATTTTATGCAAGTATTTTAAACGAGACACATCTGTTTCCCTTGCATTCTGTTGAATCTCAGGATAGATAACCATGATCAATAAAGTAAGATTAGATTAGTTCAATACTGAGAAATTTTCAACACCACTGTCCAGAAGATTAATATCTGGATATCATTCCAGCAGTATGACAAAGCTAAAGTACCAGAAGCCAGCTCTAAATAAGGACAGTATCGTGCTTTCTGCATAACTGCTTATGTGGTTTTTGATTCTTGTGAATAACAAACTTCCATAGATTCATTTACCTTCATTACAGGTGTGAATTTACAAAGCATTTATTAACGTGTATTTGTGTGAATTGCCAACTACTTTTTTAGTCATCCGCGATTTTGCACTGAGTACCATTCAAAAACTCTGTCCATTTCCTACTCCTTTTCAAAAGCAATTGCCCATATTTTGTGAATACAGTCTACAAGTTATATTAATATACCAGCTGTACAAAAAAGGCAGCAAACATATTTGCCTATTCTTTCTGACTAAACAAGTAGGTAAGTATTTTCCTTAATAAAAATTGCTTCGTCATTTCACATGTTCCACCTTAAATGAAGGTTGTTTACGTAAAGAATATAAAAAAAGAAAAACCTATCCTTAGTCTTCATGACACTAATTCCTTTTTTCAACTGGATTAGAAAAAAATTACACAAATGTCTGTAGAAATGAAAGAGATAAAATGGGAATTAGTCATTTTCTCAAAATTCTTATCTGGTTTGCAACCTACTAAGTAATTTTCACTGCAAATAGTACTTCAGTTCACACCAGTGTCTTTGATTTCTAGCCCTAAAATACCTATATGCCACAGATACAGAAAGGTGACTTAGCTTCCTTTTATCTACATTTTAATTTTTCCCAGAAAAAAAAGAAAGGTGCACTTATTTCCTTTACCTTAGTGTCTTAGTAATTAGATAACTATTGACTGTTCCTTTTTAAGTTGTTTCCCTCACAGTACTGTATTAATGTGCACCAGAACAATCTTCAGTCAATAAGTATTTTATTAGAATACTTAAATTTGAATGCTTAGTATTTGATCAAAACATGTATAAACAATTTTAGGAAAACCCAAAAGATATTTAAATACTGAAAGCCATTTTGCAGAACCCTCTCAACAGGATGTGTGTTCTATGTTATTTGCATATAAATTAAGAAAAAAATATTTTAAAAAATATAATTCAAAAATTTTGAACATTATTAACAAATATTACCAATTTTTAAAATAAAAATATCTGTATTTACATTACTTACTACTCTGAAAGCAGTTTAGTGTGAGACATTTAAGCAACAAGGTACTATGTATTTTACTAATGAGTAGTAGTTTACCTGCATACACAGTACACCAAGAAGCCTCTTCTGCAGACTTCATCCACATGAACATACTCTAGTCATGTAAATAAGTGTCACTGCAGGGAGTTCAAGTAAATAATGTTTAATATTATAAGAATAGCAAGACAAGGTTTAGAGGGTAATTGGAAATTTTATTCACACATTAAATATGCATCATGTCATCTTGGAACTACAAAACTTAGCAAATCTATTTGGTGTTTACCTAGTGACCTACAGACAGTCTGTTAGCAGAGATACTAAACACAATATTACTGACATATTGACTAGCCTTCTACACCCTTTTATGAAATTTTTGAAGTGTTTTACCTGACTGCTGGTCACACCTAAACAATCTAGGTCTTTGGCTGAATAGAAAATACAAATACCAAAAACATTCATAAACAATACCAATTTCATATCATATTTTGAACACACTGCTGCTAGCATGAAATTTCTGTATTTGAGTAATTTTAGAAAATGGAAAGTCTTGGTTTTTTTCAAATGCTATTCATTTTTTAACTCAAATGATTGCAGAGCTATCAATAAATTATTAGTTGACAGTGGCATGACTTCTGGCAGAAGAGTCATGTTGCTAACTTTTGTTGAAGCCTCAGTGGTCTAAAAAAGGTAAGAACAATGCAGACAATTTTTGTGAAGCATGGATTTTAATACATGTAGTCTTACTACTTCTGTTTAAGTTTAAATAAAGCTTTACATTATCCCACTGAAGCAAGCAAAACATAAACACAGGCTTACGTGTCACAATGATTCAGCAGCTGTTCACCTGTGCATAGTGTTCTTTGTTACAATATTGAAAATGATGTCATCATGCAAGGATAAAATAATTATGGTATTTATGGAATAACCAATACATAGAGTACTTGTCATCCTTATTACATGTCCCTGGTAATAAGAACTACTGTACTGTGACACTATCCCCCCCTTCCCTTTTCCTTACAACACTAACACCGCGAATTTTGTCGGTACCTGTGCCACAAAAGTGGTTTCACATTGAAGGTTAAGGATTACTCTTTCTCCCAGCATAAAGGAAGATATGCCAGTGTATATGCTTGACTGTAAAAGAGGCAGGGGGAAGTGGGCAAACCAAGGGCAGCAGTTTTATCTGAACGTCTCTATCCAGGTGCAGGCTGTTGATGAGAAGTTGTGACCTTTGCTTATGCAAATTGTGCTTCAACTTCTAGCTCCACCCACCCCCTGTTCCAGAAGGACCTACTGTTTCCCAAGGACCAGGTAAAAAAGTAAGCATCTACTTGGAAATTCCTGTCATTTCATATCTTGTATTTTTCTACATAAACAATGTATTAAATAATTCTTTAAAGAGAAAAATGGAACTAGGAAGCAATGTGTGTGTCTGCTATTATCAGTATAGTAACTATTGCATATTTTAGAAGTAGAATGATAGTTGAATGAATTGACAGAACCTGTTTAAACTTTTCCCAAAAATAAAACATTTATTTACAGAACAGGTGACCTGACAGGAAAGCACCTATTGCAGATACTGGAAAATTACATAATATTTACTAAATACACTGCTTAATACAGAGTGTCAAAATCGTTATTAAAAGCAAAATTAGATGAGCTTTTCTGAGCTATGGAAATCTACTTCATTTATGGAGATCTGTAACAACTGCTAGATGGCATTTTAGGTGATGACAAATATTCTAATGAATATTTCTGACAGAAAATCACATTTAAAATCTGTGGCCCAGTCCACTAATTAAAAAGTTGTAGTATGAAAAGGAACATAGAGGTGCAGGATCTTTTTCATGAAAATAATTTTTATGTAGATTCAGTTTACTTAGAAGTAGAGCACTTGGACTATCAAAAGTGATGCAACTGAAGAGACTCGTTAGACTTCTAATGGAAGAACTGTCTAATGCTGTGTCTTACATAATTTTATTAAATACCTAGTATATTTAAGCATAACAGTGAGAAATACTGCAGACTTAAATTCTCAGTTCTATACTGTTTCACTTAACAGTACTTGACATAATTTTTATGTTATTTGAGGAGGGTGAGTGTTGCCCTTGAGTAAAATTCAAATCTAGATTAAAATCTATTAGTTTTACAGTGGCAGAAAAAACATATGCTTCAGTAATGAATTTTAATATACATTCTGTTTGAAAATGGAAACAGATCATTGGATTATGGACTTAGCTGAACACCAATATACTTTTCAGTGGGCTTTGTCTTCTGAAGACAGCTGGGATTTCATCTACTGTTTATACTTGCTGGAGATTTAAGGCTTACTAGTCAAATATGGGGCTCAGTATCACAAATATTATTTAATATTCAATGTCCAAACTGTAAAAATATCTCCAAAATGAAGTAATGAATTGAGAAGTGCTATTTATTTCACTATTTGGGGTTTTTTTAACCTTATTTTTCAGCAATTAAGCATTTTTTCTAGCATATATGAGGAATGACATTTTTCTGCTTTAAAAAATGACTAGCAAGATTCTACCCTACCTATTTGATTCATAGAGTAAAAGCTTTAAGAAAAACACTGGGTATCATTCAACTCACAACCCAGTCAAAGGATCTGGAGGACTGTATCTATAATGGGATTCAAAATATATTCTAATCACAGAGGAAATAATCACCCAGTAGGATTCAGCTCATACTTTAATTATAGAAAGAATACTTTTACAAGAATAGGTTGTACTGAGCCAATTATATCATACAGCATACTTGGCTCAGTTTCATATAGATTTTCACATTAAAATAAGCACTAGCTGCAGTGTCTTGATATATGCAGTCATTTGTACTTCTTCATGATATGTGCCACACACTATTAAGCACCCCATAGGGCCTTTAAAATTGCTCAAGGAGCTGGCTTATAGCAATGACCATAAAAGCAAAAAAAAAAAAAAAAAAAAAGACAGAAATACTTTTATCTCAGTATAAAATAAGAAAAGTCATGAAATATGGACTGTCATGGATGCAAACCGGGAGAATCTCTCTGAACTTGATTTCCAAAAGAAAATATGTTCTATGCTACTTACTAAACTGATAACTAAGAAAAGACAAAATCCATTTAAAATTCATGTTTTGCAGAGTTAATAAAGCAATAAGCAATTATAACTAAGACCTTCATTTTTCAGGCAGAAAAGGAAGCTTAAAGACATCAATGAAGTATGAAGTTTGGTTTCCTTGTCTTAAATATCCCAAGACGATCCAGAATCGAAACATATGCATATATAGGAACGTTCATCTGCCTTATGTGTTACAAGTCTGAATCTCTGAGAGACCGAGCAATTGGATTATTTGTCAGCATCTCATTTTCCTTTCTAGCTCGGCATCTATCATACGCTGTATGTTCACGTGCTTGTATCACAGCTCATATTCCGTCGGAAGTATTATTCATACTTTTAATAAAAATCAGTATATCAAAAAGAGTCTTAATTATTTGAAAAAACTTTTTGAAAGGATCACATATAATTCTAACAAAGAGAAAGGAAGACATGCCTGTTGAATCAAACAGTTTTAGCAAAATAAAAGTCAGGTGGTGTCCGGGCAGATCGAGTTACAGAGGCAATAAAGGCTGAGTAACAGTTACTCGGTTTCCTTCCCTTAGATTTCTCTAATCTTATATGCATAACCACCACAAGTTAACCAGTCTCTGCACAGAACAGGTCATTCTGCAATACACTTTGGAATGGATGCATCTCACCAATCTTTAAAAGAAACTTATGATTTTAGCTCTGAACCACATCATGTGGCTCTTGAAGCTCCAACATTTTGCTTGGTTTTTCATTTCTGCATTTGTGAAGGCAAAAATGCACGTCACTTCTCAAGTTCATTCTAAAGGCATCATCTTCTGAAGCACAATTCTTGAGGAGGTAACATGATAACCTGTCCCCTTTTACACAACTCACACACTTCTAGTACTACTTCCTGATCCTCTTATTTTGAGCTCATCTATACTTATACATGCTTGTACGTATTCATACAAATACATCAATGTCTAATGCATGAACACTTACAGACAATGGCAAATAGAAAGATATCCAGTTCCAAATATGATGTTCAGCTAGATCAGTTTAGCTTTTCCTTAGAAGTTACATTTCGTTCTATGATTACAAAGGGAATGCAACCACCTCATCAAAAGATATCGTGTATAGTAAAGAGTTCACTACAGAAAAATTAAGAGAAATTTCAATAAACTGATTTAAGATTAGATTTAAAAAAAAATATAGTGATGAAACTGGTTTTAAACCAAAGGATTAATTCTGGTTATAGTTAACAGACTGTAACTTCACAGCAATTAGAATAAAATCTGGTTTGAATAGAAGACAATCAGCCCACCCTAGATTTGCCTTTCCATGCTCTTGTTGCAAGCAAATTACAGTTTAAATATCACACTTTAATCCAATAATCATTTAAATAGAATATGATATTTGGAAAGCAAACCAACAGAGATTTAAAAGGAGACCCTCTAGAAATGTATGTTTAATAAAGTGGAAGAAATAGTTAAATATGTTGCCTTAATATTGATTTATCAACAGATTCATCAGCTTAAGCACTATGTGCTTAACCAACACATTGATGTGTTGGTTTATTTTGCACTCCTTATAAAAAGACATTGCAAATAGGACAGGCTTATGAAAGAAAAAAAGCTGCAGCCTACAAGAGTTATTTTACAAGTACATTAGATCAGCTAAGTCTTTCCTTACATATGGAATGTCTTTGTATGCAGCAAGGGAGCAAGGGGATGAGAATGATGATGTGACACCCTCCTTCTGGTGTCCTGGAAAGAGGATTCTTCACAGACCTGAGAAAATAATTTTGTTACTACTATAGGTTTTTGCAGAGATTTACTCAAGACTAAGTCTGTCCTAGTTTGGTGGAAGAAATACTGACAAACAGTTGAACAGCAATTTAGTCTGGTTAGCATCTGAAAATAATTTTCACACTTTATGACAACTTCAAGAAACACAGGAAAGATCTATACTTGTAGACAATAGGAAGAATCAGCTCAGAAGCGCACTCCTGATCCAAACTAAAACTGAACTCTTTGAAAAGAGGTATGAAAGCTTCAAATACATTTGAGATTGATACGCTTTACCTTTACAGATAATTTAACAGGGGTTAAACGAGGTCCTTCTAAAGCCTGCATTCTACAGAACTATTCACAAGGCCTGTGAAACTATGTGCTTTGTCATCAACCTCCATTAGACACATTGTGAAATTAATTTCCTAACTCTGTAATACTTTTTAAAGTATGCAAGTATACTTACAAGTATGTTTTGGATTCTTCTTTGGGAAGAATACCCAAATATCATCCANTCATTTTAGCAAGCAAGGTTTGATTTTTTTTTTTTTTTTAATTTAAGTATTTCAGAATTTTTAAATTCAAATTATGGAAGCATTATAGCCTACTAGAAACATAGAACTGGTTCAGAAAATTCTCCTAATACTAATCATACTATTTTTGAGGAACTCCCACATGTTTTCACACTCTGCAGGATGCAGAAAGAATGGCAAACTTACTGCAAGAATTACAAATTTATGAGTAGAACATTGTCTGTTCTTCATCCATATTATACCATTTTTCACACACTTGCCCTTTATACTGCTAGGTAGAAGCAGGATTACTAATTAGTAGAATAAAAACCCTCTCGAAGAGCTCAAAAGTCTGTTACTCCTCATTGTTCACCTTTGAGAAGATATGTAATAATTTTGTATTTAAAAGTAACAGTGAAAAGGGCAAAACAGGCCTATTAAAGTTTCATGCAGTAATTTTCCTAAACTAGGAAGTGTTTGGGGATGAGATGTCATACTGATTCCATCAAGTGTTATATACTGAGGCACAGTGAACTACTTGGACACAGAGATGCTACGTAGGACCCATATGGTATATGGGCCATACAGGCTATGTGCTGATTCTCTCACAGAAATTAATTTCATCTCCTTGAAATAGTGGATGAAGTCTGCAATTTGGCTGCTTAAAAACAAAACAACTAGATGTTTCCATACTATCTCAAGCCTTACTCGAGAGCAACCCTACAACTTGGACTACTCCAGTTGCTGCTGGCAAAGGTTATGGCCTGGATTGTAGATATGTAGCCTTTAGGCTTTTGAGGTCATGTCTATGTAACACTTCAGCTTGAATGCTCCACAGCATAACAGCTATCCCATAGTGTTAAATATCTCAAAAAACCCACAAGCCCCTATAAAATCATCCTTTAGGTTTTTCCGTACATCACACTCAACTGTCATACAGTAAGTAATTAGTCCTGCTTTCTTTCCATGGACTTATATTCCTAGGTTTCTTTAATGAAAAGGACAAGAAAATCCTTTATTGTTCCCAAGCTGGCCAGATAAACCAGTAACTCCTATGTAATCCTCCTTCACAGATTGCAGGTCAGGTCCCCAGTAGTGCTATTTCTTGAGATCTGGCCTGGCTGTCCCTAGTACAGTGATCAAAGTTTCCTAGCACTCTGCCAACTAGAGAGGTGCCCACAGAAGTGAAGACAGACCCTCCCTAGTACCTACAGATGCACAACACACTCGAGTTGTCCAGATCTAACCTGAGGAGACATCTGCAGTGTCATGGTTTAGGAACAGTATTCCCCAATTTAGTACTCCCACTAAAAAGACCATGCACTGCTCCCCTCCCCTCTGACTGGGAGGCACAGAAGACAAAGACTGTGGGTTGAAATAAGAACAATTTACTGGAAATAGCAATGAGATAAGAAAACAAACAGTAACAGCAACAATATTATGACAAAAGTATACAAAAAAAGGGTGACTCACATGCAAAAGTACTCACTACGGACCCAGGCAACAGTGAACAATGGCAGTCGGGGTTCCACACACAGCTGCACTTTGCTCCACTGGGAAACCATGCCTTTCTTCTCAGAAGCCAGGGAGTCCCTTATCCCCACTCCTGGCAACTGACGTGAAGTGGTAGAGAATAACATCCTAGCCATGTCCATGTGGCTCCAGGCTCCACCTCATCATGGCTACTGCAAAAATCAACTCTGTCTTGGACAGAATCAGGACACGCAGTCTTAAGGTCAAAGTAGTGCATCTGGATTGGTTGGACATACTCATTCTTTATCTCTATGTAAATCCTTGGAAAGATGTTCTTATCCCAGTGCCACACAGCTATTGTGTACACCAAGGATCTAAGAGCCCTATGACCTTTGTAAGGGAGCAATGTTTTCTCAGTAGACCACAGTCTTTCTGGGCTGAAGATAAAAGGACTTCAACTAGAATGAGCAAGAAGAGTCGCAGGGTGAGGGCTGGAGAGTCTGACTGTTAAAAAAGACTGCTGCCACTGCGCTGGCATGTCTTTAGTTTACTCTGAATAGTCATTACTTTTACTACTGTGAAGTTTTTTTTTGAAACCTTTTTTGAGAGCTGCAATTATGTTACTTTTGAAGAATTACCCATATCCTCTGCAGAGTGATTGTTACATTTATCATGAAGTTTCTACATACTTGGTATTTTTAGAACGGAAACAGTTTAACAGACAAGTTTTAAGGGCTCTCAAGTGCATTTTATTTGAAGTGACTAGGTCAGATCCTGCTCTCAACTCTGTTACCGTTCATGCAGGTTTTTACCTAGCTCGTTAAAAAAATTGCTTGAGAAATTTGATAGGAAAAAGAAAAAAATCCGGCAGTTTAGTACAGGTATTCAATTCAGATACAAGTACACAATTTTGGAGATAAAATTCTAACAAACTCCAATAAAATGTCACTTTCTAGCTAAGAAACTCACAGAAAATCTATTGTTTTAGTAACAGCCCTGTTCTATAGTAGTCCTGTATGTATCACGAAAACTATGAAAAGAAGTCACCAAGTCCAAGTCTCTTGGTGATGTTATCTTGATTTAGATCACTGTGAAGGCAATCAGAATTTAGCTATATCACTGTGAAGTGAAAAATTACAGTGAAATCCAAAGGACCTTAATAGTCTATGTGATTTTAGTACTTAAATTATGCTAAATTAACCTCCAGAGTATAAGTCCTCTTCTAAGAATAGAAGGTTTAGACATTAAGAAGAGGGCACAGAAATAAATATGAATATAAGACACTCTAAGCTTTTCAATGTGTATCAGTCTATAACTACTCAGAAAAACCGCACTATCAAGGTGACTTAAGTCTTTCACATTAACAGTATCTAATACTGTTACAATTTATTCAAAGTATTTATAGCAGATGACATAATTCCTTAGAACTAAAAAAAGCTATAGGAACTTCCAAAGCCAAGAGAAATTATTCTTCCTTTCTTTGGTTGAGTCATAACTGCTTCAGTTTTCACACTCAAGGAGAGTCAGACAATAAACTTATGGGAAAATCAGCATAAAATTCAAAATCCAGAATAGAAAAATAACAGGATGTACCCAAGATTTCAGTGATCAAAGGAGCACCCTGGTTACTGCTTGCTGATTCAAGTTAATCGATGTGTAAGTAAAGAAATAATAAGTGTTTTGAGCATTCAGGTGAGGGGAGCCCAAGGTTCCCAGGAGATTGTGGCAGTCAGTAGTGCTCAGAATGCTCCAGCACGTGAAACAGGAAGGCGGCCAACAAGGCTGTTTATCTGTGTGCTGCAGGTAGTGTGAACAGCACTTTCCTGTTCACTAAACCATGGACTTCCTTCCCAATGACCATGATTCTCAGCTTCCTCATTAGAACATGTGTGATCTGGCCATTTGCAGGAATGAACTCAGCAAAAGACATTTCTATACCTACCCATACAAGGTCTAAAATAGTGAAAAGTAAAGTTTTAAACTAAAGTTTATAGCTAAGCTTATTATTTGAATGATGTTTGGCTATCTCATACCTCCATGTGTTCACTGAAATTCTTACTGTGCCTCCTGCTTAGACTTTTTACTAAATTTTGCCATTGTCCATTACCTATTTTTTTTCTTAATTCACTTCCTAGAACTACACATTTTAATCGAATTTAATGACAATGAGTCCTTTAAAGAACTACACCCATATGAACTTAAGGAAATAGCCCCACGGCAGACTAAAGTGTTCTATATCTGACCTTATAAATTTCCA
This sequence comes from Platysteira castanea, assembly GCA_013397175.1. NCBI lineage: Eukaryota > Metazoa > Chordata > Aves > Passeriformes > Platysteira > Platysteira castanea. The sequence continues at coordinate 312,762 of VYXC01009625.1, read as the reverse complement.
TTTAATTATCTATGTATTCAAAAGTTACATACTTATTCTCCAAGAAAGACAGCAATGATAACCCATAGTACTACAAAAAGTCTATTTTCTCAACAAAAACTGTGTAATGCAAATGACTTCAATGCTTTCCAAATACTACTGCTTATATTGTGAAAATAACACAGAAATTAATTGCTTATCAACTATGCTAGTGCCATTCTGTATTACCTGTTACATACTATAAAGACCTTCACAATTGGTCTTGTTACTGTACAGGCTTATTTTTGAAGATTACTGGCCTTCTAGAGGTTTTTTTTTGATTTTTGAGTGGTTGGTTAGGTTGTTTCTCTAGCTCATTTTTTGTTTCATTTACATTGCATTAGGACCATATATTTTTCGAACTCTTGAAGTTCACTTCACTAATATAGATGAATTAATGAGAAGAAAACCCGAACTTTAAAGCTATACAAGGTCAAGCAGAGTAACTATTTCGTTAAAAACAGAGCTCTAACTTCAAATAAAATAATCATTAAAACAGTCAAGTATTAGAAAAAACCTTGAGATACTCCAGTATTAGCTTCTCGCAATAAACAGACCCAGTGGAAATATTTCATTAACTTAGTGCAATATAACCCCTATTTAAGTTGTGACTCAACATATATTGAAATAGTTAGGGACATTATTTGGAAAGCAAGGCCTTTCCAAATTATAACAAATTAGCTCTGTGTCTTAATTTATGTCTTTACTATCCGCCATACTGCTAACACAAAAAACTCACACAGAAATAAGAAGACAAATTTTATGAGGACCGGCTCAAAACTGGACTGTAGGCATTTTGAGCCAAAGATGCCACAAAAGAAAGTAAACAGTTGATACTGAAAAGTAGCAGTGAGTGAGGAGAAGGGGCTCAGAACACAGGAAGAAGAAAATAGTATTTCTTTCTCCTTCACTCACAAAGAAAATTCTTGTTTAAAATTATTTTGAACATCTCATCTTCTGCTGCTTAATAAGCTACCCTGAGATAATGAATTCAGATTTTGATCTGAACTGCATGTTTATTTGGACTTCTCTGGGAAGTAAATATGGTTAATAGAGGAATAATATTTTAAAGAAAAATCGGATGAAACACACAGGAAAGTATTAAATGTTACATTAAATGGCCTTAGTATTGAAGTGACAATGGCATATAACTAACTAAACTCAGCCGTCAGACTCAGTATTTTATTTATTTCATTATCTATTTACATTTCTTTTTTGCACTTTTCCCTAAGTTTACTAAAAGTGTTAAAGGCTTTTAATTTTCCTTCTGTCCATCATAAAGTGGGACCAAGAATATATTCTTCAGACATCACTGAAGAGTTAAGAGATAATAAGGGTTATAAGAATTTCTGACCTTGGCTAGATTCATTTCAGAAACTCCCTTTAACTTCTTTTAAAGGGGTTGTCGTTATTCTGCTTCATTGTGAAAAAATGGTTGAGGTGAAAGGTTCTTTAACACATTTCCACTCCTGGATTCATTCAGCCCTACTATTACTTCTTTTCTGTCTTCTCTCAGTGAATTTAGAGTTCATCAAAGTACAAGACTAACAGCACTGACCGAGTTAAACAGTGGATCCAGGCTGTGCAAGTTTCTTACTCCGACTCTACTAATTCACCCTTTTCTCTTGACCTGCAAACTATCTTGTTATTCTAGTCCCTGGCCTCTCTCATGCAGAGACTGCCAATCATGTCACATTTGCAGTGTTTTTTATAGGCTGCGGAAAAAAATCAAGACGAGGTGAGACTACCCAACTAATTTTTGCTGCTAGGTCTCCTGTGAAGAAAGGGAAATTTTTTTAATTGGCTCCATGAACTTTGGAAATGATAACAAGTTCCCATGAACTTTTCATTCAAATTGCAGATTTCTTCTGTATAGAATTTTTTCCTCAAAAAAAAAAAAAAATTTAAAAGCGTGTTTCAAAGGAATTACAGATTTTTATGATACTTCTTTTTATTTTTTTCCCTAAGGCTTTCTAGATACCTCAATTGTTCAATAGAAATTACAACAGCTCTTATTAATTATCTAAGCTTTCAATCAAGTAGCATGCTGATAGCATGTATGTGCATGTTTGAATATTATGCACACTGCCCAAAATGTTCCTTTTTTAAATATGTATGAACAGGAAGGGATTTACATAAGATAAGGCAGATGCCATAAAACAGAAATCATAAAATCTGCTATCCAACTTATTCTGCCCATCAAGCTAAGTACTGAGTGAGAGGGTGCTAGCCCCGAAGCCTGTTTTCATCTCTCATAATGTGGGTAGTGCTGGCAATCAGCATTGCATGATTTAGCCAAGAGCACAAAGTTCATCTTGGTCTCTTCCTGCCCACCAAGCCAGACTCAGGAAACTATGTACACCTCTTCTTTTCCACAACCCAACCAAGAAAGCTTGTGTCCTAAGGCATAGGCAAGGTTTGCTAGCTCTTTTGTCACTTGATGAACCAAGTAGGCTCTCCCACTCATACCAGGATCATAACCACCAACGCACACTTACAGTCACAATTCCTTTTTTGGAAGACAGCTAAGTTTCACTGCCCCCAAGAATGTTCAGCCAGCCCTAGATTTCAGAATTCAGATGACAGAAATGAAAACAAATAAGACAATTAATTTCTTGGGATACTGCTTGTCACATTAGCTCAAAAAAATTCTATCTAATGCTGTCCTAGGAATCAGTGTCTCTAAACCAACACTATTCAGAAAATTCTTTCCTGCGCATACTTAATCATAACTATGAAGTACAGGCTGAATAAACAGACAGGGAGGTGGAGTGAAAGTTGTCTCAATCTCCAGGCTCAGGGTGTGATGATATGTCATGCAAACTCTAGTTGGAAGCCAGTGTTGAGTGATGTATCCATGGGATCAATTCTGGGTTCAGTCCTGTTTAACATCTTCAAGGACGTGGATAATCAAGCAGAGGCTACTCCTAACAAATTTGCAATCTTGGACAAGGGGCTGATTTGACAGAGGGTCAACACTGCCATTCAGAGAGACCTTGACTGGCTCATGAAGCTCAACAGGAAGAAATGTCAAGGCCTGCACCTGGGGAAGAATAACCTCATGCACCAGGACAGGCTGGGAGCTGATCTGCTGGTAAGGGGTCCTGGTGAACAAGATGCTACCCATGAACCAGCAGTGTGCCCCTGTGGTCAAGAAGGCCAATGGTGTCCTGGGGTGCATTTGAAAAAGCATTGCCAGCTGGTCAAGGGAGCTGATCCTGCCCCTCTACCACACCCTGGTGAGGCCACCTCTGGAGTGCTGTGTCCAGTTCTGGGCTCCACAGTACAAGAGAGACATGAAGGACTTGGAGTGGGTCCAGTGGAAGATTACAAAGATGATTGAGTGACTGTAGCACAAGGAAAGACTGAGGGAGCTGGGCCCATCAGCCTGAGTAGAGATAACTGAGAGGGGAACTCATCACTGTCTATCAGTATCTAAAGGGAGGGTGCCAAGAGGATGGAGCCAGGTTCATCTTGGTGGTCCCAAGCAATAGGACAAGTGGCAATGGGCAACAAGCATAAACTGATTCACGGAAAGTTCCACTGAAATATGCAGGAGAACTTCTTCACTGTGTGGGTGATCATGCACTGAAACAGATTGACCAGAGAGGTTGTGGAGTCTCCTTCGCTGGAGATACTCAAAAGCTGTCAAGACACACTCCTGAGTAATGTGCTCTAGGGGACCCTGATTGAGCAGAGAGGTTGGACTAGATGACCTTCAGTGGTCCCTTCCAGCCTTACCCATTCGGTGATTCTTCCCCTTTATTCAGCACTGGGAAGACCACAGCAAGGGTCCTGGGTCCAACTCTATGCTGTCCCTTACAAGAGAGACATGGACACTGGAGAAAGCCACTAAGATGATTAGGAGATTGGAGCATCTCATTATTAGAAAACATCAAGAATGCTGTGTGTTCAGTCTGCAGAAAAGAAGGCTCAGGGGGATGTTACCAGTATATAAATATCAGAAGTGAGGGTGCAAAGGCAACAGAGACAGGCTCTATTTAGTGGTGCCCAGTAATCGATAAAATGTAATGGGCACAAACTGAAACGCAAGAGTTGCCATCTGAACATCATGAAACACCTTTTACTATAGTGAAGACTGAGTATCCACAGAAGTTGCCCAGAGAGGTCATGGAGTCTCCCTCCTTAGATATATTCAAACCCCCTCTAGACATGATTGTGAGCAACTGGCTCTAGGTGGCCCTGCCTGAGCAGGGGGGTTGGACTGGGTGACCTCCAGCGATCCCTTTCAACCTCAGCTGCCCTGTGAACTGATGTTTAGTAAAGGTATACTGTACTAAATGAAAGTTATTTTCCACACTGATGTAATTTCTGAGTGATAATGGTAAAGAAAAGAAAACTAGAAAGACAGTTTTTACTGTTTTTTCCTGTTTTCAATCACACAGCAACAATTCCAGTCCCATTCATGGTGTGAATTTATATGTTTCTGCTAGAAGTAGATCTCAAGCTTTAGAATTACCTGGCAGTATCTGTCCTACCTTACAGAGCTGCATCTTAAAGAGTCAAAGACCCTTTTTGTGCTAGAGAGACCTTTGTAAGTCTTGGTGAAAATTGTGCTGATACTACTTAGAACACAAAACTTTTTGAAACCTAACTTTGAACCTGCATAAGGAAGCTCATAAATTTCACCAAGCAGGAAGATTTTAGAATTCCTTCTCTGTCAACTATAAGGCACTCTGCACTAAAAATATGGTTTCAGTACAACAGTAGCAGACCATTACCAGTGAGTCCACAGTGCAGGAAGGAGGCAGTGGGAAGAGTACTTATGTAGACACACCTTCTACATGATTCACCCTGCAGCATTTGGTGGTTTTGCTCTCCAATCTGGCTCAAAGAAGAAAGAATGTACATACGAGAGCCACAGATATTAAAAAAAAAAAAAAAAAAAAAAAAAAAAAACCCCCACACAAACACCAAAAAAACCCCCAAAATCAAACAAACAAAAAAACCCCACTCAAACCAACCAACCAAACAACCAAAAAAACAAACGGCAATGAACTCTATGGTATTATTAGATTAATGTATATAGAATTAATGATAAATAGCTGCATAAGAAATGATTGAAAACTCTAAGACTGAAAGGCTGTGTGACTGATGCCAGGTACCTAGGAAAGGTATGAAACCAGAGAAAGCAGGTAGTAACATTTCCTCAGTATGTAACACTTTCTCAACCCCAATAACTTGTACTTCAAAAGCTCACTCAGCCAAAGACCCTCATGGATTTCTCTTCCATCAACTCTGTCTTCCTTTGAGCTTATGTAAATTTTTAGCATCCATAATCTCCTTCAGCAAGAAGTTAACTTAGCAACTACATGTTGTATGCAGAACAGTCTTTCTGCATCTTATAAACTTCAATTTCACTTGTGAGTCTGGTCTATGTTCCCTAAGTATTTCTAACAAAACAGGTGATTTCACTCAATCCAACCTTACCTATATACCAGTTTTCCTTTTTCTTGCTAGTTGCAATTTATGTATATTAGTCTAATATTCCCTTTTATGTTGACTTATTTCACTGACTGAAGTATGCTAATATACCCAGATGTTTTGGGGTTTTTTTGTCTTAGAAGCCAGCCCCGTAGATTTGACAGACCTTATTTTCTGCAACATTATTAGCACCTGTTGTTGAGATGAATATGTAGACTCTATCTGTGACCAGGCAAATAAATTGGAAAAAGTCCAAAATACCCAGAAGTCAGGCAATATTAGTTTCCAGAGGTAGTTGCTCAGCAACTATTTGCAAGACTACCAGAAATTTGTAATTTAAAAAATGTTGGAGGAGTTAAAAAACACATACTCCATATGCCAGTATGAGTAATTTCTTAATGTTCATTTGTCTATAATGTCAAGTGTGAAAAACCTGAGTTGGGCCCCATGTCTGCCACTGAGGTGAAAATCAGCAATAATAGTAATAATAATAATAATGCAGTAATTCATAACAATCCTTTGAATCACATGGAAGTAAGTGGTTTAGGTAAAGATTCCTTGGACAAAGAACATACTCAAGACAGCCCTTAGAAACTAAGGAATAGCATTATTCTCTTTTCACTAGTTCATTAATCAGCTTCAGTAAGAAAAAACAGCCATGCTAAAACTGCCAATAATGAGTCAACAAAACAACACACTGACATATGGTATTTGAGGGGGAGATCTGTGCTTCTGAATTAGTGTTACAAATCTGACAGTATCTGACTTCCCTTATACTTATGCTCTGCAGAGGTCCCCTGCTGGTTTTTAACTCATTAGTTCAAAGTTTTAGTGGTTTAAGCTTACTTAGGCACATTGCCAGGACTTGTAAGCTTTGGCCATCACTATCTTAAAATCCAAGCAGAGCGAGTTCTTTGTGGATGCATGGTCACATCACATCACAGTCACACAGTACAAGAAGATTTATAACGATTGACAGTTCTTCTATTAAAAAAGGCTTCAACTGGAACACAAAAATAAAATATTCCTGGTCAAGGATGAGGTACGCTGGAAAAAACTACTTAAGAAATGCTTGCATGATTGGAGGATTCAAATAAAGCTACTTCAGTCATTACTAATGACCGAAACACTGCAGGAAAATATAAGGTACAGATTAAAATGTGTTTGAAGCTTATAAAATTTGGCTCATGTGTTTCATTTATATACTACATAAATCACATAAAAATTCTGTGAATAACCTGAAAATTAAGAAGTTCCTTTCAGTCTCCTTAGATGTGTTTAAAATATCATGAGAATTTAATAAGAGAAGCATGATAACACAATGAGCTCAATGTCTCTTCTGTCTCCCCCATTGACTTGCCTCCAAACAAAATCAAATAACATCTGCCAAATGCCAGCCTGTTCAGCTTGCTAATGAGTTTAAAAATTCAGAGTATGACCGTTGCTCAGCAACTGATAAAGAATACCAGTCACATGGTGCTATAGTTAATATACAAGAGACCTTTACCCCCTCATTTTCTAAAATGCTATGAAAAACAGATTATAGGAAAGACTATTTTTTACAAGGCAATTTACTTGCTGCTTTTTTAGCTCTGTGCTGTAATTTGTTCTAATACTCACAAACACCAGTGTTCAGGTGACTGAAAGGATGCTCAAGGTTTTCAATCACATATCTTTTAATTCACGAATTTGCATGGTGGTGGTGTTCCATTCAGTTCACTTATTTGCTGACCATTTCAGTAGATAACCTGAGCCAAAAGCTGAAAACGCTTTTAAGCTTCAAGAACATCCCACTGAATTTGGCTGACAGGCTGTTAAGCTAAAACTAAATTGAAAACTATAATCAGAAGTGGAAGAGGGGGATCAGAGGACTTAGAAACCGTGATTTTTGAAGTACAGATGTAATCAATCTCAGAGAGGAAAAGACAGGAGGATAACAGTTACTGTGTCAAGACTGTTTCCTCATCTCCTCCGGTCTGCTGGAAACATCTGAAATTGACCATTAATCAATCCATCAATCAATCAGGCAGTAATCATCAGTGACAGGAGGTTATAATGTGAAAAAATTAAATGGAGACACAATGGTATGTTATTCCACCTGACACATGAAAGAAAGGTTGCAGCTACAGAATCCTCTGTGCCAGATGAGACAAACATGCCAAAGCTGTGTAATTAACTATATTGCTATTTCTCAACAGAGTTTATGCAGGAGGTGGTTGGTGAGAGCTAGCATCACTTCAGTAAGGGCAGATTGTGCCTGAAAAAGATTGGTGACCTTCTGTGATGGGTTTACAGCGCTAGTGGATGCAGGAGGAGCAACTGAAGTCATCTACCTGGACTTGTGCAAAGCAGTAGACACTGTCCCACTCAACACCCTTGTCTCTAAAGTGGACAGACAAGGATTTCATGGATGGACAGCTTAGTGGATAAGGAACTGGCTGGATGGTTGCACTCAAAGAGTTGTGGTCCATGATGCAATGCCCAAGTGGAAAGCAGAGACGAGTGGTGTTCCTCAGGGGTCACTACTGGGACTGGTGCTGTTTAACATTTTTTTCAGTGACATGGACAGCTGATGACACCAAACTGTGCAGTACCATTGGCATGCTGGAGGATGGGATGCCAAACAGAGGGTTCTTGACAATGAAGTTGTGGATGCCCCATTCCTCTAAGTGTTCAAGGACAGGCTGGATGGGGCTTTGAGCAATCTGGTGTAGTGGAAGTTGTCCTGGTCCATGGCCAGGAGGCTTGGAAAGAAATGATGTAAGGTTCTCTTCAACCCAAACCATTTTATGATTCCGCAGTTCTGAGTTAAAATACATTGCTTTACTAACATCTTAAGTGCCCATATGAATGTAATTAGTAAGTACTAATGGAAAAATATATAAAGGAAAGTACTTAATATACTTAGACACTGTATTAATGCATATGCAGAACAAGTCTAGGAATTCCAGTGTTGTATTTAATTTAATGCTTAGAAAAGAGAAAGCTCATCAAAAAGAAGCTAGAAGTGGCAACCTGGAGAATTAAATCTTTCCTGACAGCATGGACTTTTCATAAAAGAACTGCATTGGAAACATAGTGCCAATGCACACCATCTCTTTAGAATAGACTGAAAAGGCATAAAAGGACTGAAAAGCCCAGCTAACTAGCAGTGTAAAGAAGGCTATTAGATACAGGAAGGTATTTCAAAAAAGCTGAGTTTAAATGAAGAAAATAACTCTGGCAGATATAGTAGACCAAAAAAAAAAGTTTGAGAAAAAGCTAGTAAAAGAGTTTCAGAGGTAGTAATAAGTCTCAGAGGTAATAATAAGTCTTTTTTTCAAACAAATCAAGATCAGAAAGCCTGGCAGAGAGCCTGCAGGTCCTCTTAATGAGCAGGGTATAAAAGGAACACTTAGAAAGGACATGCAATTGCACAGGAACTAAATGACTTCTTGGCATCAGTGTTCGCTTTGAAAAAACTGTGGAGATTCCCACCTCAATACCATTTTTTGCACAGGGGTTCATCAGAGAATTCATCCAAAACTAAAGTGACTGTAGAAGAGATTACAGAACAAGTTGACAAAATTAGCAGGAGAACATCAACAGGATTAAATGCTACACTCAGGATTTAATGGTTACCCCTTGAGTTCTACAAGATCTTAAAAATGAAGTAGCTGAATAGCCATGTGTGGCAAATGTCAGGCCACTTCCCTTAAACGAAAAGGATTCTGGAGAAGATCCAGGGAATGGCAAGCCTGTAAGCCTGACACTGGCACTGGACTAAGCAGTGGGAATTATGCTAAAGAATAGGTTCAATGGACATTTGCATAAATATTGAGAAGAGTCAAGACAGCTTTTACAATCAAAAATCTAACTTTAGAGAAATACTGGTTTGGTGGGCAATTTTTTAAGAGGTCAACAACATTTCAGTAATGAACAATTCATTCTGTACCAGCAATGTTCCCTACAACTAGAGGTATTCTTGAGAAAAACAGAAATTTAAGACAGAGGTTATTTATAAATAAAACGGATGGTTCCTCAAGCCTCTAGGAAGATTCAGTACTCCCTCTTCCCTGCCTAAGAAAATGAAGTCTGATACTGTGACTTTGCTCTATACAATTATACTGGTTTGAGTCATTTTATCAACTTTTACTCTTTTTTTAAGAACTCTGCAGCTGAAATCCTCTGGCACCAGGTTTTGCAGATAAAATTAAGGCCTTTGCAGATTGCAAAGGTGACATACTGTACAAAGATTTTATTAAAATTATATGTCATTTGACAGCTGCTTGCCATTAAATGAATCTCAAACTTGTGTAATGCAAATAAAATCTGAAATCAAGAGCAGCATTATGTTTCACCTCCCTAATTCACACATAATTTATCTGCATTTTATAGGTAACAGGCTTTAACTCTCTGTATATAAAGCTGACTTTAAAAAAAATGGAAAAAATCTCCCGCTAACAAATCAAATATACACAATGACCTAAAGACACCTTAAGGCTACTGAAAAGGATTTTATAGTCCTGTAAAATCAGCTGCCATCATAAATCAGGTTTGACAGCTCATTTGCAAATTTCTAGCAGACATGCCTTTTCTCAGAGAATGATATGGTTTCTTATCCATTGTATGTATTTAAGAGTTCTTAATTCCTTCATTCGGTATTGCACTCATACTGTGCTTTGTTCTCTGATTGAGATTTTGTCCAGAGACACGATCTAGCACCAATTTTACAGCTCAGTAGCACCTGTCATCTTCCCTAAGGCCCTCTGGTGCACTTAAGGCAGAAGCTGCTACAATGTCCCTAAAACACGAACACGATTGACAGAAGCAGACAAGAGTGTAACGATGCTATTAGAAACACCTACTAATTAGGTAATCAAACAAAAACAAATACAGCTTTCCTACTAGTGGAATTTCCATAGTAAAGAAACTTTTGGTCATTTGGAAGTATGGTGAGTTTGATGTAATTTAAACCTCCAAATCTGATGTCTCTGTAGGCCATTTCTAGCGAAATAGATCCCTATAGAGATCAATCTTGCCTACTGCAGACATCTACTTTAGGATGAAAAGAATTACCTGTCATGAGCTCATGATGACTAGGTTAGACTTAGTTGTCTTAAATTCTTAGTTGTCTGAGTTAGAGTTATAAGAACAGCAACCTGAGCAAAAAGTGAGTTTGTGGTTACTTGTGTCAAGCTGGCCACTTTTAGGTGAAAGTTTCATCAAATTTTAGTCCAAGCAATAAAATTATAGCTCTGACCAATTTAATCTAATGTTATATCTGGGTGCAATATTTTTCATTTGCTAACGTAAATTAAGTTAAGAAAGGCTGCTGGCCACTCAAGCTGTTTCTCTGTGCCACTTTGTGAGTGGCTGCCTTGAACCTTTGTGAAATAACAATATGTATTAGGAAATTAAAAGCAGATAGTATGTCAAAATGGCAGACAATAGTTTGCTGCACTTATTCAGCGGAAGAAAAAAAGACCTTTCCAAAGGTCTTTTACCATTACACTTCAGAAATTTATTTGTGGAAGATTTCCTCCACATTTCTTTCTGAACAGCTGCAAAATATAGAAAAATAAATGTCAGTGTTTTCCCCTGGAAGAAGAATTACACAGTAAATTGGTCTCAGAAAGATTATCAAAACCTTAGAAAACTCTGGGAAACATTATATAAAATCACCCTCCAAAAGCTTATAACAAATTTACAACCAGAAAGAACTCTGTGACATAAATATATTAAAAAAGGTCATATTTTTCCCAGCATTTTAACATAACTTTACAAGCTGGCAATTTTTTTCAGCTCTAATCTTACATAACTATTTATAAGTACACTGTTTACATGCAGTGCTACATCTGCTACACATTACCTTTTTTTAGATGCTTTATCTATTTAGTTCAGAGAATTTTACAGTAATTCAAACTTTCAAGCATTTGTCCAAAAATTGTGTAAGCATCTTTGAAAACAGTATACAGAAATTGCAGATAACTTGAAATGACTTCCCAATGGCTGAAGCTTGCAGTGAATACAATGCACTTTCTCTTCTAGGGATGACTATCTTTCTCCACTCCTTTTCATGAACATAAATGAGCAATACTTCAAGTGCAACCTCAGGGACAGGGCCTACTCTGTCGTGGTTACTGAGGAAGCCAAATGCAACTCTGATTCAGTTCTGTAGCTTTCTGCAGGGCTGGCACAGGAAAAACCATGAAGGGAGCAAAATAACAATACTGCTGTTCCAGATATGTGAATAGAAGCTCAGTTCTTTGGATGCAAACCTCGCTTTGAGTGCTGGAGGATCTGAGCAGCATCCAAAGAGGGAACTACAGTAACCTTGTGTCAACAGCACAAGGGCACTAGCAAACTGCAGCCTGGAGAGGGACCCCTTTTCTCACCAAATTTGCTCTTGTAACTTCTTTCTGACCCTCTGAATATTTTCAGTTGGCTTCTCAGATTTGGGGCGGGGGGATAGGTTGAGATATATTTAAGAAGAAAATGAAAGCTCTATATTGTGTAAAATGAGATTATATCTTAAATACAATTTGTTTTAATGGGAATGTATATACTCCTTCAGTTTTTGTATTAGCTCTTATCAGCTTTTATCTTCCTCATTTCTTGCTGTTCAAAATTATTTGTAAGCTGAAGACTCATGTTGGAGCATTTCTTGTTGGATTTTTACACATAGTATTTTTCAAGTGATTTGGATTATTCTTTAAATTGACTGGATTGAAACTTTTGTATTTGGGGCAGCTGTTAGTTGTTTTTCTTTTGAAATATGAAGATATGAATGTTTTATCACTAAACACATAGACCTTCATGCTCCTACAGAGGTTGTGTGCAGTGCCTGACAGCAGACAAGGGCCTCTCTTCTTTCCCTGTGTTCTGTATTCACCAGCTGATACAAGGGTTAGCACAGCTTATCTTGGGAGACTGCAAAAATCTAGAGGGAAGAGTTTTGTAGAACTGAGATCATTTATGTACCTTTGGAACATTAGACACCCCCCTCCCCCCCCACCAAATTTTCTGGGAAAAAAATCATTCCAGAGTAACAACAAAATACAAGACAATGTAAATATTGATCTTTCATGTCAACACAATCAACAATTCTTTCAGGAAAGTCTCAAAATCTTAAGATTAACTTTGGAATTTGGGGATAAAAGAGAAATATTTTGGTTATGGTCACTTGAAACATTTCTGTGAGCACTCACATTGGCTATACAAGATCATAGTAGCAGTTAAAGAGCTGTTTCTTCATTCCTGGGATTGAACGTAAAAAATTTATACATTCAACATCTCACTGGATTTAAAAGATTTGAGAATGCTGTTTTCAAATTATTATAGAAAAGACTGTATCAGGGGTCTTGCAAAACATTCATTAGAATATTGTCCAAATACACTGGACAGGAGAAACAAGTAAAAAAATAGTCTTGGAAAGAAAGGGCAGGCACAGTCAGTACATGCTGACTTGGATAATCCACAGATTGAGAAGACAATCTGAGAACACACACACAATATCACTTGTCCTGTGCTCAAAATGCCACCTAGCAAATCATTGTTTTCAGCCAATCCCAGAAGCTATACAGCTCTAAGACTCCTCTCTTGCAAAATGCCTACCCAAAGCATAATTATGATGACAGGGTATTATTTCCTCTTCAGTTTCTATTTTCAGATGTCCAATTCTTCTCCTATTACCTAAAACATGTGCGCGGTTTCCAGACACAATTTACATAGTAGCTATACAATGGAAAATGTAAAATCATATGGCAACACAAACTGTCAGAAAAGTTCTCCCAGATTAATAATGCTCCCATGAGGAACACCACAAAGGTTAAACAACACTTTACTGAGGATTTTAACAATTACCTTTTTCAGTTGATGTGTATTCCAGCATGGAACATTTAAATCACACTGTGTGAGACCACACTGTGTGTGGGGGCCAGTAAGCCCATGGCACCGGGGAACACAAGAGTCCCCTGGAGGAAGGTGCCCTAAAAGGAACAAACACTCCCCAGGTTGGGGTGACCAAAAATGCCTCTCCCAGGAAACCTTGTTTAGTTATCTAAATGTACCCCAGTTCTGTTTCCCTGGTTGGCCCATTGGCCTCTCCACCCCTTGCTACCCTATACATCCCTATTCCAGAAAGTTCTCCCTTTCCCTCTCTCCCATTGGTCTTGTTCCTCTGCTCCTCGCTGTGCTTTCCCCCACTGGCTCTCATACCCTGACCCTGCCTGCGTTCCGCCCTTGTGCCCTCAGATCGTTGGCCCTGATACTCTCTCTGCCCCTACCTTCCCCATATAAAACCTTCCCCGTATAAAACCTCCCCAGTTCTTTGTCTTCATCCCTGGGTCCCTTCACGCGTGTGGCTGCAATAAACCCTCCTGTGGACCCTCACAAGAAGACCCTTCCTGGACTCTTTTATCGTTGGCTTTCTTTTGGAGCTGTGTGCGTGTGTGTGCATGTGCAGTGGCCTCGCCGAAGCGGCTTCTTAGGAGACGCTTCCCTTTTGGGAAGGTCGTGGCACTTCACCACCTACACCCACCACGACAATTGTGATCTTCAAAATCCTCATGAGGAGAAGTGGAGGGGCAGGTATCGATCTCTTCACTCTCATGACCAGTGACAGGACTCAAGGAAATTGCATGGAGCTGACTCAGGAGGTTTTAGGCTTGGATATCAGGAAAGAGGTTCTTTGCCCAGAGGGTGGCTGGGCACTGGAACAGACTCCCCAGGGAAGTGGTCACAGCACCAAGCCTGACAGACTTCAAGAGGCATTTGAACAACACTCTCAGGAACACACTGTGACTCTTGGGCTACCCTGTGCAGGGCCAGGAGCTGGACTCCATGATCTTCACGGATCCCTTCCAACTCAACATATTCAATGATTCTAGGATACATAGTTACCTTTTGTGCTGCATTATTTTGAACTTAAAATCCAGATGAGGGCTCATTTCAGAAAGCATTAATAGAAGTTTACTCAGAAGTTACGAAATAACTTTCTTCCTGTTTTACATGAGGAAAACTTTTTACCTTATACTTTGTGCCTTTCCCTCACACTTTTGGCCTTAAATCCCTCCCAGTTAACCTATTAGCTATTTGCCACTGTTACTCCTTGGCTTGCATTGAGTTACACTCCGGATGTGCACTCTTAAGTTCCATATAATTGAAATTAGCATTTTCTTCTCTTTATCTTGAACCTCCTGCATTATTGCTGCTCCTTTTCTTTATTCCCACTCACATATCTCATTACCTATTTTACCTGTCATGAGTCAGAAAACTATTTCCTGTTCTTTCCATATCAGACACCTATCTTTTCTCAAGCCATTTCTCACCTTCCTCAGTTTCATCTGACTAAAACTGTGTTTACAGAAAGAGTATTTACTTCCCTCAGCACCACTCAAGGCTATGTCACTTCATATTAACACCCTGACATTTTCCTTACCAAAATGAGCAGTGAACAATACGCATTAATGATTGATTTGTATAAATGCTAATAAGAGGCTTCAAGGTATTCATGTCAGCATGTTGTCTAAATAATATTAAGGCATTTTGGTGACAGTGTAAGTATTTTAATCGTTTTAAGTATCAAAGATTGTAATGTCATTTATACCCCTGTTACTGTGTCCTTGAATTATGAGTGATAATTTCATATTGTGAGTACTTGGCCCTATACTGACAGTATAGTTTCATTTTCTGTTAAGCTGCCGTGAATTTCTGCATCAATATTTTAATAATATACTTCCAAGTTAAAAAATGTGTTAAACACACCTTATTCATGTCTGTATCAGTTCCTGCACACAGCCACCCTATTCAAAATAGTAATAGATAACCTATAACTAGCAGAACACGTCTCTCATCGATATATCATTCTATTAAAAATAAACAAAATCTGTATTTCTGCTGAAATCTATGCAGTTGTTTGATGCTATGTAGATGAAAAAAGGGTAGCTTAGCATGCTAACTCTCTTGGGCACAGGATTGGGTGAGTTCTGCTGTTCATATTTGACTTTGCTACTCACAAATAATGTCATCATTCCCAACCCATAAAGTGTCATGCTATTCGCATTCCTGCTATCCTGACATGAGGTAAGGCCAACCTCATGATGAGATACCAAATGGTTAATAAAGAAATGCATAGGTTTCAAATAGGGCTTAAGTCCTTAAAAACTGATTGTAAGAAAAATTTGTAACCATGCCAGAAGTTATGAATCTCTGAAATGCCATTCATTTCAGAGATTCAAAATACATCATTGTATTTTCAGATATTTTCATTTTAAAGACTAGATAGAAATACCTATAAAGAAAGAAATAGAAGATAGAAAACAGTCCACTCTCATCAAACAACATGTTATCAACTGTATGCTGTCAATACTTGCATGTCACATCTACTATTAATCATTTTTATATATTCAAAGAGTAGTAGGAATGCTCCAGTTACCCCAATTTTCTAACACATTTAAAAATTAAAGTTAGAAATCTGAGTAGGTCATACATAACTCTACATTTAGATTGAAAATTTTATTTTTCTCTTCATTTTTAATCAGTTCAACTTTTTCTGGCATTCATTCTTGAATGCACTTTGCAAAGGCTGTCACAGACAGAATTATTGTAGGAATGAGGAATAAATCTTTTAATTATCTAAAAGAATGAAATTTGGATGGGCAATTGTTAGTATCTTAATTACTACACTGAATATTCAGGCATTTCTACAGTGCATAGGAACATAAATAATGTATCTATGCATGAGCTTAGGGGGATATGTGCACTTGAGCACATAAAATGAGCATAAATGTGCACAAGACAAAACCTGTGCAAAGATTCTGTCATTTATAATTATATTTAAATTAATTTCTGATGAAATAGCTTTATCATTTCTAATATTAACATTCATCAGAACTAATTGTTTTTGTTAAAATGAGTGAAATTTCTTTTCTATGATTAACAATAGTCTTTTCAGTTCATGTAATTTTAAATTAGTTGGAGAAAATGAGTCAAAACTCCTGGAAAAATTATCATTCCCTTTGAAATAACAGTAACCAATTATTTAGTCATGTTTTAAACATATCTGTGAATCATCAGCACCAAGAAGTTGATATTTTAAAATTTGCCCACAAGCAAGTAACACAATTCCAAGGGATCAGAGTAATATGTCAGACCTATTTAAAAGTTCCTATCTCCAGGCTCTTTTCAGAGAAATAGATGTGCAATTTTATATGAATACAGGTCTAGCTTTAGTGCTTTTAAATTTCTCCTTAATAATTAATTGAAAACCTGAATAATATTTTACTTAAAAATAAAGTCAGTTTTTAGGCAGGTAACTGCTTTCTTAATTTTAATTTTTTTTTGTCTGCTAAAATTAAAAATTCAACTCTTATTTTCTCTCTCTTTTTTTTTTTTTTCTTTCGACTAGATCTATCACATATCACTACTGGTCACTGAAGGAAAGAATAGGCAGCCTGAAGTACGGATTTAATCCTGTAATAGGCTTCATGAGAGAAATGCCACTAGATGGCAATGTGTCAGAAAAGTATCTCCATCAATGCAGAGGCAGATAGAGAATATACATTATTTAGAGGTTCATCGAGTCGTTTTAAATGAATCTGTCAATCAGTAAGAAGAAAAATTGTCATGCATTTCTTGTAATGCCTACAGCTTTCCTTTGATGACTCGAGGAAACCGAGCACCTCCAGAAACCCACATCAAGATGGGTGTGAGAGAGATAAGGGGTCAAACTGCTTCTGCCAGGCAGGGCAAACCCAGGCTTCTATGGAAGAGGAGCAACATGCATCCTCAGGGATTTTGCAGCTGCTGAGTGCTGCACAATTATGAAAATCATTCTCAGCTGTGAACAACTGATACCCACCCTCTGCTGCAGGGGATAATTTTAACTAAATCAGACTCTTAAGTGTCCATATTCTCAGCCCTTTAATTTGCAGAGATGAGGACTATGTTCTGCAAATCTGACATGTAGATACTAGAGATGAATTTTAAAAGTATTCTGTAGACTATAAAGTAATTATAAAATATTTTGCTTATACAGATGATAATTTTAGAAATACATTAAAATAAAGCATGGGTTTTTTTCCACTGCCTTTGTATAAAAATACATAAAATATGATTAAACACTCCCAAATGCTTAGATAACTGGGAATATTTTAGGTATGCTCCTAGACTCCTCCTATTCAATTTAGAAAGTGTTTTGTATATGTTTATACACCAGTGATTAGAATTTTAAAAAGAGCAAAAAAAGTAACCACAGAGCATATGACAGTGAAGTTTTCCCACTTCAACTTCTTGTGCCACCATGAAATTTTCCCATAATTTGAAGCAAAGAAAGGAGATGTCTCGATATCTGATTATCTAAAGGCAGCACTGACAGGAGAGCACTGAAGTCTCAAAAGTGTGCTGCAAGGTAGCCCCAACCAACATTGTCCTCTTACTGTATTTTGCCCTAGCAATTGTGTTCCACACAGCTACTTCCAGAAGTTGCTTGAAGGAATAAGATCTTCTCCAGATTTAAAATTAGTTTCAGCCAACATATGTACAGAAAACACCTCTTTAACACATAGATAAAACATTCTGAAGCATTTGTGAATGTTTCAACCATATTTCAGGTAAAGAGGATGGATTTAAATCATATAATATATACACATATTATACATAAAATATATATATAAAGAGTATATATTAAATATATACTATATCTATATGAAGAATGTATAGTAAAGAGGGTTAATTCTTACGCATTTTGTATGACTTCAATAATCTTTCTTACTTATTAAGAATCCCTCACTAGCTAAAGTTAATGTCCTTTAAACTCTTCAGTAAAACTACTATGTATATTACATATGTGATTTCCATTACTGAAAATAATTTTTAAGGATTCTTAGATGATTTATTAAAGAGAAGAGAATCCATTTCTGTTTGTTAAATGTTTCTTCTCAATCGGGATGCTGAATTTGAAAATCATTCTATGATAACTTCCCTTTCATAAACACTTTGTTATAGGGAAAGAAATCCAGCTCACCAAAATTTACCCCACAATCAGATCTTTGTCTCTTTGTTTGACTTTGGTCATTCTTTAGAACTATGCCTACCCCACAGCATGTGAAACAGAAAATTCCTGAGAACTGTCCTCTGTTGTTTGAAAACAGACTTGCTCAAATGGTTACAGATGTCTTCCACCCCTACAGTATTTGCAGCAAAGGCTTCCTGTTCTCAGTGGTCAGTCCACCCTCAAGTGCAGAACATCTGAGGTGACCATCAGCTCCAAAATCATCACAGATTACCACCCAGCCTTTTAAAGAAAACAGAAAAATGCAATTCATTTAATGTCTTACACCCTGAACTTCAATAATTCAAGAAGTGACAGATTAATAGTTGAGGCAGTCCTACAGAAGGGACAGGACAAATTGGTAGTGGCAGCTAGTCTGTTGCCCCAAAATCTCTCACACCCCTTAGTCCGAATCTCATTACTAATGTGAACAAGAAACAGCACGTTTATCGACGTGTGGGTCACCACCTTGCTTTTTTCTGATCAGTGCTTGTTCTGTGGTCTCAGGTCTGAATTAAGTCAGTCTGAGAGACCTAAAAGTACTTAAACAGGAATCTGCTGTAATTATAAAGGAGTTCTGCAAAATGGCATGAATGAGAATGTACACTTCTGTTTCATTTTTTTTCTAAACTTACTATTATCAGTGTATTAAATATAGTCTGAGTATGCCTAAGAGATTGGAGATTTAGGTGGAGACTGTGTCTCTTCCTACTCAGTTTCTATATTGGACTTAAGGTGGGAGGTGGTGCCCGTTTCTGAGCACATGCAAGTTTAGATGTTCAGTCCAACTGCAGGAGCTGAACAGCTAGAAGTGTTACCAGAGTAGGCAGTGTCTGAGGATAAGATCCTGAATTTCTCTTTCAAGTTGAGGTGCCTACCTAGATCCCAATTTTGGTGCAGTATGGATAGTCTGAATTTCAATGCATACATATATATATATTTACATACTTACGTAAAATTCACAAAAATATGCAAGTGCTTTGTCAAATGAAAATAATAAACTCAAATATTCTCAAAGAATTCACCGCTTTGAAAGTGGAAGTGTTGATGCTGGAACTATTAAAAAGGTTTACAAACAGAAATACAGGAGTTTTTAGGCATATAAAATGAAATACAAATAATCTCACACTCACAATGATAAAGTAAAATACATATTTAACTATACAAACACTCAAAGTAGGCTTCATGCTGAAAACCACTGTCAGCAATAAAAAGGACCTGATTTGCATTCTTTTCTTTTCTCACCTCTTTATAATTGCCCATAATATCAAATTTTCAAAGGTAACCAAGGTTATCAGGAGTAATTTTCACATTGCTTTTGTATTCCCTGAAATACATGGTAAGTAACAGAAATCTGACTCAACTGAGATTCATTAGAGCAAGACATGATACCAACTTAGCATACAATTTTTCATCCAAGCTGCAAGAGAGAAATTATTCTTAGCTAAAATCAAAAAACATTTCAAAAAGTCAATTAAGAATAATTACTAATTTTTCAAAAAGCCCCTCATAATTTTGGTCAGAATTATCTCTGATATACTAAAGTCAGATTTCTAATGGCTTGTTACAGTGGTATTACTGCTTTGTATTTCCCTTTCCCTAATGCTTGTGATACTGGTTTCTGTATTTCTATTTTGGTAATGTAACAGTTTTTGATATTTCAATTTCAGTAATTGTGCTACTGGTATACAAATCCATTGACAAGCAAGATGTCCATGAAAAACAATTAACTCCTGTGACTGGGAGATGCTGTTGAAAATGTCACATCTGACAAGGCAGTCACAGTAAGCAACTGTTATAAAAACGTGTTGGCATGAGTGATATTATGAATTACACATAAGAAGGTAATCTCGGCTAGCTGAGAAATACCTACTTTCAAGTTGGAAAACACCTTTACTCAAAACTGCACACCACAGTGTCATTGTGTTGACCAGATAACAAACACCCAGTGCACAGAACTGTGCTCATTCATTGCTGAGCCCACACAGATTTTCACATTTGCTTGCCTTGTGTGTCCAAGTATTTTTCCTAGATGAGACAGTAAAATAGTCAAGAACTGTGATTATCTTCAAATTATTATTTCTTTTAAATATATTAGCAGATTTTGCTACTATCTTCCCTTCAAAAGATACAGTAGATAAAAATTGAAGTAGTGCGCAATTAAAAAATACCACAGCATTTTATCACATCCTTTACTATTGCAACACGTCCATTTGCATGAAATAGACTAGAATATGTTTACTAAATGTTACTTGCAACTCTCACATCTCACTTTTAAGAAGAAATTGTTATTTTGACAGATTAATTATAAATGCACATGCTCATTAATAGTTGTTCAAATTTCACTCTTTTAAGCTGATATTTTTACTATGCCACTGAATAATCATTTTACAGCTCCTTCAAAGTCTATAGTAGTGTTGCTGAGTCAGCCTGTCATTGTTTAAGTGGTTTTTAGAGGTGCAACAGGAACAGATTTTCATCTCTAATCCATTCAGTAACGTGCTGGTTTTGGCTGGGAGAGAATTAATTTTCTTCACAGGGGCTGTATAGTGGATTTATGCTGAAAACGGTGCTGATAATACAGGGATGTTTTCGTTGTTGCTGAGCAGGGCTTGCACAGAGCCAAGGCCTTTTTCTGCTCCTCACCCCACCCCACCAACGAAGAGGATGAGGGCTCACAGTCAGGAGGGGACACAGCTGGGACAGCCAATCCCAGCTGACCCAAGGGATTTTGCAGCCAATATGGTGTCATGCTCAGCATATAAAGAAGAAGAAGCGGTGCTGTTTGTCATACCAACTCACCACTGGTGTGCTGGAGCCCTGTTTTCCTGGACACACCTGAGCACCTGCCTGCCTGTGGGAAGTGAATGAATTCCTTATCTTGCTTTACTTGCATGCACAGCTTTTACTTTACCTATTAAACTGCCTTTATCTCAACCCACGAGTTTTGTCACTTTTACTCTTCTGATCCTTTCCCCCATCCCACGGGAGTAGTGAGCAAGCAGCTGTGTGGCGCTGGATGAGGTTAAACACACAATTACTAGTTCAACTAAGCTCAAATTTTCCTACATTGCACATTTCTATGTAGCTGTAAGGTTTTTTTAAAGTAATAATTCAACCATGATGTATGTTTCATAGTTGAGCAGAGACTCTAATTTAGCTTTACACAGTTGTTTCAGAAGCTTTTTCCTTCAACATGTCTTACTACACATAATGAAGTCAATAGCAAAAACAAACCATCAAATGTAATCCTTCCTGTTTTCAAAAAGTGGGATTTCACATCAGAATTCCAAGTTATAAAAAGCAAACAAACAAAAATCATGCTAGCCAGCATAACGACCAGATTCCAGCTGATATATTCTGTAAACATGCATGCATTGTCAACTCCAACGCCAGAAAAATAGTGGGATACTGGGATATTTAAAGCCCTGTGATGAAAATCAGACAGGAAAAATATCTCCTAACATACTTCCTCTTTTATAACTATAAAGTATCTCAAGAAACAGAAGGGAAACAAATTCTGTCTCTCAGTCATTTAAATAGAGGAGCAGCAGTATAATGCAACAGCCAATAATATGCTCTGCAATATTGCTAATTTAACCACCCACAGCTACTTGTGTTATTGGTGCTCTCATACCGGGAACCAGAGCACAAAGCAGTTGTAAAAGCAGTATAGTCACTGATTCCTGATAATGAACTTCAGCAAGAAAGCAAATATGATGCATTTTTGCTCTAGAATTCTCATACCAGTCAGTGTGGAATGGGATGTGTTCCAAACATTTCTCTCTCCATTAAAACAGTTGCAAGTATTACATCTGCAGGTACATTTTGCTACACCTGGCTGTTCATGCTGCTGTTCATTCGGGCTGCTGTGGAAAGGATCCTGTGGTGCACGCTTTCCCTTCCAACCCACTCCATGACACTGGGTTTGGGTCATTTAACGTCTGAATAGAACAAAACCAGCAACAGAAACTCATGGAAGATAAGGCATTATTCCAAACTGCACTGGACAGCAGGGTTGTTGGAGGGCGGGATCACAGAGTCTCACTGGGGGGATTTATTTGTTTATTTGGGGTAGGTCAGCAAAAACAATGACTGGGGAGCAAAGTAACAGGAAAAAACAAACCATAATGACTAAAGCCTGAAAGATCACAGTTAAGTGTTTCCCTTTGAGCCCAGGAGGAATGAAAAGGAAAAAGAGAAGTAAGAGAGATAGAACACCCAAAGAATCACAGAATCATTAAGATTGGAAAAGAACTCCAAGATCATCAGGCAAACTGAGAAAGTCTGATTCTAATTTGGTTTGTCCTTAGATTTAGAATCCTGGTCAATTGTTCAATAATTTTAAAGTCAGTTAACTTTCCATGTGGGATTTCACCCAGCTCTTTCTGAGATTGATTTTTGCTTCCTTGTTTGGACAAAAAGCAAGAAACTCCACCGATGAATTAAGAAAAAATGCAGAAAAATTCAGGAAGATTTCTGAAAGCATCCACCTATAACATGAAAAAGAATGCCATGTCCTTTTATTTTTTAATAGTATGCATGTGAAAAAAAATTACTTTCACTTCAGAAGGTGAAATGATTATTTGGATGTCAGCTTGTTTCCTGAAACTCTTCAGATAATGGCTTTAAAAGTGAATCCTTTTATTTATACAAGGTACTTTTCCACATTTTGTGAAGCTGACACATGTACTTACTTGAATTATGACTGCTGTTTTTGGAAGAGAAAAAATGTGACAAGTAGTCTATTCCCTGGAACGGCCTGAAAGGATATTATTCATTTACTATAAATTAATTCAGCCATT
Organism: Platysteira castanea; assembly: GCA_013397175.1. NCBI lineage: Eukaryota > Metazoa > Chordata > Aves > Passeriformes > Platysteira > Platysteira castanea. The sequence goes on along the minus strand of VYXC01009625.1, from coordinate 289,461 downwards.
AACTGGAGTTTATGACCACTACAGACAAAGCCATCTGCAAGTGTATTCATCATGTTGTGAACACAATGGTTCTGAATGTTCAAAAGATGCAGTTATAAGCAATCAATAGCTCCACACTTTATACTGCTGTGATAAATGCCAGGGTGAGGGAATGTTCTCATGAGCTTCCTTTTTAGGTGTTTGAAGGATGTAACTGAAAGAACCACTGATGGGGAGGGGAGAGGGAAGCCTCAGGGCACATTTTAATATATAGGAATAACCTTGCAATTCAGAATTAGTAGATGTGCATGAAGGATATACCTATTTAAATCAAGAACAGAAGAGTAAATGCATTGTACTATTAAAAGGCAGTAAATGCTGCAATACACTGCTTCGGTTTTGTAATTTCTCATTTGCCACTTTCCAAGTCACTGAATTAAGCCTCCGCTGCAGCCAGTTTACTTCTACGTGTCAATTTTCAGTAGAACCAGTCAATAATTTTAAAAAACAGATGGTGGAACATAGGGTAGCATCAGTTATAGTATACTGCAATACCTGGAGGTAGATGGGATTAATTGCATCCTGATGGTATAATTACGTTTTGCAGGCATATATTGGTAAGGCAGTCATTTCTGTAACAACATTTTCCTTTCCCAGTAGGGCCTCAGTGAAAATAATTTCAATGCAAGTTTATAAGAAATATTGAATTAAAATTGGGATGTTCCTTTCCTACATAAACACATACTAAATGTACATATATATATATATATTTGGAAGCAATATAGAGCATATGAGGAGAGGGCATATTTCTACCATTTTTGATGGAGTGATATCCAAATGTTTCATCTCATCAGGAAATGTATGGAGAAAAGAAAACCTGTTCTGTATACATTTAGAGAATCCTATGTCTTCTTTCAAGACACATCAACCTTCTTCTTTATATTTTCACTTGCACTTGTCCTTTAGCCATTCGTCAAAGATCACCAGGCTGCCAAAAATTCTGAGGACTGAGCCTCTCAGACCTTGGGGGAATTGAGTGTGTCTGGCCAACCTTGGGCCCAATTAAATTTCAAAAAATACCTCCAAAGAAAGGAAAAATTAGTTCGCCTGGGAATGGTCCTGTTCATATCCTCTCACTGCAAAAGCAAAAGCCTAATCAGTACAGCAGAATGGAAGCATTTTGGTCAATTTTTAGAGAACCATACTACTACATTTTCTGGAAGTTTGCACTTGTGTATAAGCATTTATTATACATGTAACAATGTTGAAGACGTTAATAAAACAACATTACATGCAAAAGCTCAGCGATATTGGGATTCAAATTAAGTAGAGTTAAAATTTTAATGAATCTATATATATTTACACATGATAGTTAGATTTTCATATCTGAGATAGCTTATGCCTTTTCCTGTAGAGAAAGAATTAGAGGTTTATAAGATGCAGAATAAGCAGTTGGAAGGGACCCACAACGATCATCGAGTCCGGCTCCTGATCCTGCACAGCACCATCCCTGAGAGTCACATCAAGTGCCTGAGAGCATTGTACAAATTCTTCTGGAACTCTCAGACTTGACACTGTGACCACTTCCCTGGGGAGCCTGCTCCAGTGCCCAACCACCGTCTGGGTGAAGAACCTTTTCTGATACCCAACCTAAACTTTCCCTGCCACAGCTTCAGGCCATTTCCTCAGGCCCTGTCACTGGTCACCACAGAGAAGAGATCAGTGCCTGCCCCTCCGCTTCCCCTCACGAGGAAGTTGTAACTGCAGTGAGGTCTCCCCTTAGTCTTCTCCAGGCTGAACAGACCAAGTGACCTCAGCTGCCTCTCATATGGCTTCCCTTCAAGGCCCTTCACCATCTTTGTCACCCTCCTTTAAATGCTCTCTAATGGGTTAATATCTTTCTTACATTGTGGCACCCAAAACTGCCCCCAGCACTCAAGGTGAGACTGCCCAGTGTGGAGCAGGACAATCCCCTTCCTTGCCCAGTTGGTGCTGCTGTGCCTGATGCCCCCCAGGAAGGGGTTGGCTCCTGCCTGTCAGGGTCACTCATATTCCGCTTGCCATTGACCAGGACATGCATATCCCTTTCTGTGGCACTGCTTTCCAGCATCTCATTCCCCAGTCTGTCCATACATCCAGGGCTGTCCCATCCCAGGTGCAGAATGCAGCACTTCCCTTTGCTGAATTTCATATGGTTGGTGACTGCCCAATCCTCTAATTTTTTGTGGTCTTTCTGCAGGGCCTCTGTGCCTTTGAGAGAGTCAACAGCTCCTTTCAGTCTTGTGTCATCTAGAAAACTTGCTCAGTATCCCTTCCAGTACTGCATCCAAGTCATTTATGAAGATGTGGAAGATCACACGGCCTAAGATAGAGCCCTGTGGGACCCTACTAGTGACAGGTCACCAGTCTGATGTCACTCCAGTCACTGTCATGGTTTGTGCCTGACCCGTGAGCCAGTTGCTCACCCATCACATGATGTGTTTATCCAGCTGTGTCCTGGACATTTTGTCCAGAAGGATCCTGTGAGACACAGTATCAAAAGCTTTGCTAAAATCCAAAAAGATTACACCAACTGGTTTCCCTTGATCACCTAGGAGGGTTACTTTGGCATGAAAGCAAACAAGGCTTGGCAAGCATGAAGAGCCTCAGCTACTATCAAGACATCTAAACTCATCTAGGTGTCCTCTATAATCCATGGAGTGGCTTTCCATTATCAGTGTAAACAATATTGTCATGAGAGTCTAAGGAGGAACTGACAAGGATGTGGATGTCTATTTTGGTGTGAGTTTTGTAATTATTTTCTTTGTCTTGTGTACTTCTGTCTTGGTACAATTCAGAATTGAACTGGATTTACATAGCTTTCACAAAAAAATTATGTGTGGCCCTGGTCCATGTTAGGTAACAGTTTAGGTCAGCAAGATGATAAAACTACACCTCAGAAATATAACTGAAAGGACTATTGCAAATGCACAGTTTGGTAATTAAACACTGCTTATAAGCATTAATATGAATTATATTCTACAATCAAAAAGTTGTCGAATTACCCAAAGACAGTTTACCTACTGTTATAAAATATGGCACTTCTTCTGCCTCATGTACTGAATCTCTGCCACTTCAGGTTTGCAATAGCTAGATGTTGTATAAAACCCACCTCTTGACTGTACTTTAAAAGAGTCCCACCTTACAATTCATTAAAAACTTATTATAGGAATAAAATTCTCATTTAAGACATATTTTAAATTGATATAAATAGTTAGTCATATAAGTGTTTTTCTTAAAATGACCATCATACCGTTCATGAAAACCAATCACAACAGATCTTTAAATTAAGGAATATGAAGAATGATGGTGGAGGCATATTAACCATCAACTTTTGTGGCAGCCCACAATATTCCTATGACGGTCCAGGGGGGTTTGAAACCCTGCCAGACGGTTTCCGGACCCTGGCAGAGAGCCCAGAATTCAGTTTTCGAACCCTGCCTGTGGAATCATCTGCCCACATTGAGAGATGAGATGTACAATAGAAAGAAAGTATGTAATTAGCTTATCTTATCACTAGGTGATTGTAGATTTTAGATTTATGGAGGTACGAGGGAAAAAAGTTAACATGGAGGGCAAAGGCCGGTGCCTTTCTCCTTCCTCTTTCTTCTCTCCCCTCCATCTTCTGCTGTGACGTTGGTGATGGTTATTGGTGAAGGTAGCACTGTCATGTTAAGAAAAGGTAGAAATTAATTGGAAAAATTGATTAAACAATTATACGTTGTGGAACTTGGTTGGTTTTCCTGAAAGAGATAAAAAGGTAAAGACAGCCTTCCAAGGCGTTACTTTTGCTGTAATTCTTGGAGGAGCTGGACATGCTGTCCTCGCTCCAGACACTGAGAGATAAGAAATAATAAACAACCTGAACACGACTCCGCAGAGGTCTCCAGTCTTTTGGCTCGGGCGTGGGACTTTTAAGATCAAGAAACAGCCATAAAAACCCACAAAGATAACCAATAAACTTTCTTATCACAATGCTGAAATTATTTAAAAAGCAATCCTTCTCAACTAAACTATCAGGGGTTCTATGTGTGCACATTTTTGTAGGCAAAGATAATTACGTTAACAAGCAGTTATTAATTTATATAGGCTGTTACACAGATGAGAGACGATTCAATAACTTTAACCACCTAATACACATGAATCCAATCAAATTTAGTAAATAGCCTCCCTCTAAATAAATGCAGACTACCATTTGTCATATTGTAAAATACATAGAATCGATTTCCAAATGACCATATAAAGAACTTAGTCCACTACTTTAAACTTGACACATAACTTTCTAGTAGCTAAAATATTTTTCTGTGCATTATTTTCTTGAAAGCATTGGTGTGAGAATTTTAAAACATATAGTCAATGTCTAGGCTGACTGTTACACTTCAGTGGACTGTGAGAACATGAACAGCCTCTACGTAAGCAGAACCCAACAGAAATGTAGTTTTCATGACCTTGTCCTGGCTACAGTTCATAGAATCACAAGATGGTTGAGGTTGAAAGTATTCTCTGGAGGTCCCCTGGTCCAACACTTCAGCTCAAGCAGAGCCACCTAGAACCAGTTGTCAGCACTTTTTTCTATCTCTAAGCATGTATCACTGTTGCCCTGGGTTTTTGCTAAAGCCTTGTTTTTCTGTAAGCCTTCTGTTTTTAACCTTGGAGTCAGATATTTTCTCACACAGTTTATGTAAATAAAGCCAATGTTTACTTAACGGTATTTTCTGTTTTTCATTCCTTTTGTAATAAGACCACTTGGATAGGCACCTTTCTTCTCCAGTGAGGATGGAGAGGGAAGTGACATGCTCTCCAATCCATTGTGGTATTGGAATGTGTATAAAAATAATGTAGTGTCAATAAACTGACGTCATTTGCTTCTTTCTGCTGAACCTGGCAGGTGTCAGAGCCTCTTATTTGTGTCTCCTCGGACACATATCACCACAACCTCTTTGGGTAACATACCCCTACAAGTTAGCCATATGTGCCCCAATCAGCTGGCCCTGGGATACCAGCACAGAATCAACACACAGCAGACTCTTGCTATAGATACACTATTGTAAAATATAAATAGATCAAAATTCTTTTCCAAACTAAAAATTCTTTCAACTTTGGGAGTATGTTTTCCACAAGCACATTTCCAATTTACTTCATAGATTTTACAGAATTAAAATGGACATGAGCCTGTATAGTTGGAGCTTGCTCCTGACTGCCAGTGAGTCCTGTAATTAAAAACGAAATAATTTAAAACTTGAGGGTTGTTTTATTTTATGAACTTTAGGATTTCCTAAGCGTAAAAAACATTCTAGTTGTGATGATTGGTAAAATAAGAGCAAATTTGATAACAATTCAGTGTTTGTCATTTTGTGTTTGACACCTAATCAGGCTGTGTATTTTGCTGAAATAGATACAAGCTATCATCATGATTATATTTGAAAGACGAAAACATTGTCAGAGCTGAGAAAAGCCCAGTGGCTGCTGCACACTGAACTTCATAGGTACTAGCTCATTGCTTTAATTCACGATAAGTTTTTTTTATTTGAATTTCATCTTGTTTTATTGAGTCTTAATATAAATCCATTTATCAATCAAGAGTACTTGAAACTAGACACATATTCACAGAAAGGTTAATGAGGCTACCAACATATCTGAACTGAGAGGAGAGGCTATGATGAAACCTTATGTGATGAAAACCATATGTTGCAGCTCTGCTGGGCATTAGAAATCGCTTCCCAGCTAAACTGCAACATGGAAAATACAATCCAATCCAAAGTGAGCTAAGTGGACCATAGCACAATTCCATGGACCTGAAGGGATGAGAGAGAAGAATAAAAAGGAAAGGTGTAACTAAAAACTGAATTAACATACAGTGAAGAAAAGTATAAAGAATATATACCCATAGAGAAGAGGAAGCCTTTGTTCTGTCATGAAAGCAACAGGAAGTTCTGTTGTTCTCCAAAGATCTTCTCACTTTCCTTAGCCCAACTTTGTTCAGTGTCTTTTCTTGCCTTACAATAATTTCTGATTAAATCTGATGTTAACTTGGCAATTCCAAAGCAAGAAATAAATATATGTGTTGTGGTTTAACCCCAGCCAGCAACCAAGCCCCATGCAGCTGCTTGTTCACTCACATCAGTGCTGTCAGGGAGAGAAATAGAAGGGTAAAACAGAGAACTTGTGAATTGAGACAGTTTAACAGGGAAAGCAAAAGATGCACACACAAGCACATCAAACCAAGGAATTAATTCACTGCTTCCCATGGGCAGGCAGGTGTTTAGCCATCTCCAGGAGAGCGGGGCCCCATTACACATAATGGTTACTTGGGAAGACAAATGCCATCACTCCAGACACCCTCCCTTCCTCCTCCTTCTCTCCACTTTATATACTGAGCGTGATGTCATGTAGTCTGGAATATCCCTTTGGTCAGTTTGAGTCATCTGTCTCAGCTGTGTCTCTTCAAAACCTTCCATGTTTTGAGTACTTCCTCACCAGCGTGGCAGCACAAAAAGCAGAAAAGGCCTTGGCTCTGTGCAAGCCCTGCTCAGCAATAACAAAAACATCTCTATATTATCAACCTTGTGTTCAGCACAAATCCAGAACACAGCCCTATACCAGCCGCTGTGATGAAAATTAACTCTATTCCAGCCAAAACCAGCACAGTATGTGAAATATGCTGTTTGCTGTTACCGCACTCTTCACTCTGCATCCACACTGCAGAGCAAGTAAGTTCATCTGGTGTTTTAAAGTCTAAGCTCTTCTACTCAAATTAAAAGGAAAGTTATTTCTGATTCATCCTTCACTGCTCCTTTAAACTATTTTTAAAAATATTATCTTAGTGAACAAAAGGGTCAAATAGTCTCATGTTTACCAAACACAGAATAAAAAAATGTCTCCTGTCCGCTTCAAGTACTGCTACTTTTTTGTTGTTGTTGTTTGGTTTGGGGGTTTTGGGGTTGTTTTTGGTTTTTTTTAATTTCATAGTAAGATTTGAAATCATTGAAATGGCAAGATTTATAGTTTGATCAATGTCATGGCTGCCCTAAGAAGGCCACCTGGTAAGGACTGAAACGTTACTGTAACTTCCTCTGCAAGAATTAAGAAAATCTTCAGTGAATCCGAAGTAAGGAATTTGAATGCATAAAGAACCACAATAGTTTGAGATCTTCTTGATGTAAGCATTAAAACATTTATAAACCCATTGGGAAAAAGTGGGTTTGATATAAATATACCTTTTGATTATAATAATTGCTTTAATGAAAAAAATAACATGTATTTTCATATCCACTTTGATCACACTTCAGGTGTCTCTTGTTTTCATTTTTGTTTTGTTACAATCCCTTGTTCACATATTCGATACATTTTGCAATATCCTGCTATTTCAAAAAACAAGGTAGATACTGGTAGTTCTGTAAAGAGTAGAGGTAATTTAGGATTATTTTTTCATATTCATTAAACACTGTTTTCTTTAGCACAGAGAAACATGCATGGTTTTAGTTTCCAAATACTGCTGGCTTGTGTTTATAAAAAATGTATGATAAAGTCCACTGCATTTGAACTACTTTGGCACTGAACTTGGACAGAAATCTATGTGGTCTGCTTGTCAGGGACAAATTATTTGGGTGGCTTGAAAGAACATCCCCTAGCCTGTCTTCTTCTAAAGAGCTGTGGTACCATCTTCTGCAGAGAGCTCTCCTGTGACCCTCATTTAGACAGAAAGTACCTGTGAATGCCCCATGGAGAAGTCTAAAGAGACAGATGTGTTCAGATCACGAGCTAACGTGCTATTGCTGTTATCCTGGTGGATGTGGTCCTGCCCACTTAAAACTTCACAGTCTAGATCCCTCACTCAGAGAAAATTTGATCTGCTGGGCCCTTTTAGCATGAGAGAGTTCAAGCCTCCCACATCTCTAGCAAGTGTCAAATTCCACAGCCAGGAGCACTTTCCATCTCAGTCTCTCTCCTTTTGAACTGAACAGCCAGAAGCAAAAGAGACAACCAGGATGAATAAGCCAGAGGTAGAAGAAGAATATGGGAATTCAGCTGCTCTCAGACTAAAATCAATTGCTGCTTCAGGAATGCTCTGGGACCATTAAACTATTATACCAGTGGGAGCTATCAGACTTGCATTGAGAAGAGTAAAACCCAAGCTGCCTGACATTTCTCATATTCTCCATAGGAGAGAAAGACATGAAACTGAACTGAAACAGTTTTCTAAAAAACAGTCGTCTATTTGTCACCCACAGTGGTATCTTCTGTACCACAATTATGTGTGTCACTTTTAAACACGTGCTTGAGGTTTTAACAAGTTTGGTTCTTCTAGGAATTTTGTTGTTAGTTTTGATAAATTGGTTCTAAACACATTTGAAACAGATCTTTAAGTGAAAAACTTAGAAACAACTTGATAACTAAAATTTAAATATTATACACTCCTAATACAAACATAATTAGTTTCTTCTCTGTAATATGTTTCATGATTTAAGCTAAAATTTCAAATTTATTCGATCTTATTAGAAGTATTTTCAACCCTCATTTCAGGTTTAATTTTTCTTGCCAAACAATTAACCTTTGTAAGATTTTGTACTTTATTTGTATATCTGTTGTTACTATTAAGCCATTATGGATAACTACAATTTTCAATAGAAAGATCTTAGAATAAATGTGACTACAGTTTCTGTAACTAATACAAATAAATCTAATAATAAAAGAGCAAAGAATAAAATTTACCTTTTTTTCCTGATTGTAGAGAAAAGACTTATTCCCTTTACAATTAGTGGCTGGTCTGCAATACTGTAACCTTTTTACCCACCTTTGACTTACAATTATTGATGTCATAGCTAAGAGAAGATACTCCACTCTATTTTTTACCTCAGAAGTATCACTGCCATTTTAAATTTTACGGCACTCATTTAAAGGATTAATATCTAAGATCATCATGGACATCTATGCAGTGTTCTAAGCCCACTTTAAAGCAACCTCTCCAAAAGATAATGGGCAAAGAATTCAATGAAGCACAACTTTGGGACTAAATAAGGAGACAAAGTATTTGATTTTAAAGAAACACTGAAAATCCTGGATGATTTCAAACTTAAGTATCACAACAGTCATCATAACAGGAAATAATACTTTGTCTACACATTTCAAAGTACACTCAAGAAGAGACAGTGTTTCTTTTCATAGCATTTGGAATATCTTATCCCCTGTAATACCTACTACTTTGTTTACATCCATGCTCTAAATCTTATTTCTTGTCTCATTTCATTGAAAGGACAAGACACTTGAGATCAGGGGAATGTGAACTAAAGGTGATGACGCAGAAGACTGGACCAGTATGTGATTCAGAATATGGCATAAAATATACAGAAGAGGAAAATACACTACCACCCGTAGAATGTTAATTAGTGGCTAAAAATATCTTGTGTTTAAGTTGTTAAAATGAGAGCACATATAGGAAGCAACAGGAACTCAAAAATAAGACATTTTGGAATTAAGATGGATATCCTAATTCAGATAAAAATGCATCTTCAGAAAGAAAGATTCTGTAAAATAGGAAGCAGTTTTTCAAAAGCAAAGGAATCTCTGAGATTCCTTTGAGCTGCACCAGGGTACAGAACAATGCACTGTCTGAGACATGAGTCTAGAGGACCCTAATATAGGACTTACTGGTCTGTTTGAGATGTCTGAGTTCTTGCACGAAGATAAATAGTGAAATTGAAGTAAGTGATGAAGTCATACCCAGGAGCAATTTAGGTTGTTGGGATCACAGAGAAGGAGACATTATGGCAGCAGAGAGCTGTCTTAAGCTTGAAAGAAGCAGCAGGTTTATGGAAACAATTATGGGACTAAACACTGCCATAGTCCTGCAAAATTTTTTTTTTTTCAAAGGTAATAGACGAGGCTGCAACTTGTTATTAGTAAACACATGAAGTAAGGAACAAGGTAAGGTCTCTATTTAATGCATGAATTACCCTGTCCACTGTGAGTAATACATGGAATTCTGGAGGGATAACTATCAGATGCACTGTTTTTGTAGTCAGTTAAGGAGGGACCTCCACTTTACTATGATAGTGCTGCAGATACCAAACAGGCCTACACAGTCAAAGAACAAAGTTACTGCACACACCAATAATGTGATGTTGCATCACCCTTATCATCTGCACTAGTGGTTATAAATTATTTTCTCCAATCTGATTCATAACTAATATAGAGAAATCAGCTAGACCTGAACAACTTCTTACTCTCATAAAGCACGGAGAAAGGTGTTTTTGCTAGTTTATCTGGTGTGGGGTGTGGAAGAAGGGGATTATGTTTAACGTATTCTGTGAATCTAAAATCAAAATTAAATATTTAAAATGTATAACTTCTAAAAGACTGGAATCAAAGTTTATTGTGATACTGCAATAGCAAGTTGCATATTATATTATCTTTTGTGAGGAAGAAAAAAATTACTCTTATTAATATTGGCCCACTATAGCAAAAATGAATATTATTTGAGAAGATAGTCCTGTGTGAAGACAGTTGTCTCTTACCACGTCATAACATTCAGATAAATCTTACTCTGCAAAATCAGAGTAGTGGGTTTAGTTTGAAACCAGGCAGAAATACCAATTAAGTGTAGTGGGTTTGTTCTCATTTCTTACCTTCTGTGAGATAAGAATTAGGAGGAATGCAAAGGAGGTTCCAAACTTTAAAGAATATAAAGAAGTTTATTAAAAGAACTAAAAGAAAAAAAGGAATAATAAGGGTCAGAATAAACCTTCAGAACACTTCTCCTCCCCCCATCCTCCTCTCTCCTCCCACTTACAACATGAAGACACAAACTTGGGCTTATTTCAGTTTACCACTTCTATAATAGTCTTTCACCAGTTCACTTAGAGAGGGGAGTCTCTTTTGCCCATGCTATGGGGCTTCTCCACAAGAACAGTCTTTTCGTGGCTTCAGTGTCACAGCACAACAGCCTCCTGGGATGGTTTCTGCTGGCATGTGTGAGTCCTTCCCTCGACTTACAGCTTTCCCCACAACTGTTTTCGAGGGTTCAATCTTAGCTAATGGGGTACCATTTTAAGGATGAGCTGTACAAAAGCAAATGTTCTCTTCTTCTATCTCTGGGATCATCTTCATCTCTAGGATCAGAGGTCTTCTTCTTCCCTGGGAGCAAGGGTCTTCACTTCATCACTATCTCTCTCTGTTCAGGCTTCTCATTGGATCACAGCTACTTCAACATTTACTTATTTCGTCACAGGCATCTTTGCTCGTGGCAGTTTGAACACTCTACCCTCCATGCTTATCATGAAATTACAAGGGATTCTCTGATATATCATAGTCCATCACCATAGCTTTAGAAAAGAATTTCAGCTTAAAAGCATCTCCTGTATTTTCCCCCCTCTGAGCTTCAGCTCTTTCTTCTTCACTGACTTTGGTGTCACTATCATGGTGTCTATTCACGTGTCTTTGCCTTTGCCTTTCTTCTGACCCAGGCTTGGGCCTTTCAGCTAGAACTTATCTTTCACTGATGGTCACACGATCTTTGCCCGGCGGCAGCTGGATGAAGTTCAGCTGCATGGTCCTGGGGTCAGTTGGGGGGTTGGTTTTGGTCAAGGCTGCTTGCACCTCCGGAGTGGTTTTTCTCCTGGCTGGCTTGGCCCTGCACCACCACGCCGGGGGCCGACCCAGCACAGAGCAGGAACAGCTAAGATCTAGCCAAGCTGAGCCACGGGGCTGACCCACACAGGGCAGGGCCCAGCCCAGCCCCTGCCAGGCCCCGCAGGCAGACCCAGACCGGCCCATGCTGGGCCATGCGGCCCCCCAGTTACCTGTCCAAAGGCTGGAAGTAAGAGAGAGATTCCTGGCTTTGTTTGTCTTTAAATGTCTCTTTTACAGAGGTGTATCCAGCTTCTCAAGTGGCTTAACAGAGTTGTCAATATTCAAATTCGCCAAATGATTGGTTCTATCAGGTCTAGAGGAAGTTACAACACCCCCTTGCAAAACACATCACTTCCGTGGCTGGTGGAATTTTTTTTTCTTAACTAAAACTCCAAGCTGTGCTAACCCATGACAATCAGAAATCAGGACTGTGTGAGAAACAATTTTCTAGCAAAACCATATTTTGAGATTTCAAGTATTTCTACAGGCTGCATTAGCATAACACCAAACTTATTTGATATTTTGTAAACAAGTAAGAGGAGAATTCAGAAAAGCCCACATCCAAAATGACAACACAGAATATTAACTTTCATCTGTCCTAACCCATGTGAGTATTCAGACAAAACTCTTCCAAGAAACTTCATTCAGAGTTACCAAATCTTCCACTCTAAACAAGGTATGTTTTAGACAAGTACTTTTCTAGAACAGTCCCCTCTGATGTATGGAAATGCCTCCTACTACCTTGACTAAGATTACTAGTGTTGAAAAATCTTTCTGGAGTTTAAACAGAGAACCTAGCTCATTCTGCATTTACTAAATCTACTTAAGTCTCTTGTCACTGTTACAGGATAAAGCTTGGGCTGACAGTTCCTTATCATAGTCATCACTTCTAATTTCAAAAGGACATAGCACAGAAAGTTAATGCTTTCAAGAATATTGCGTTACCATTTTATATGATTGCTTCTCTTTCTGTTTTCTAATCAATCTCAATCCTGAAGTCAATAAAGCCTTCATAAACCAAATATATTTTCTTGCTGTAGTTGCATACTGGAGCTAATTTAACTAGAGACATTTAATTTAATGGTCACAAGAAGAATAAGAAACTGTAAATAAAATAAGAAAAACAAACGAAACGTTGTGCAGGTAACTTGATTTAACTATGGTGAGGTATACTTGTATTCAAACATAATTGCATTTATAACTGTTAGGTTAGTAAATGTTCATAAATGTTAATTCATGATGTGCTATTGAAGAAAAAAGTTGTCTCATTTAGTGCTCTTGAATTTGCTTCAAATAATCACTGGCTGCCAGAACGTAACTCATGCAATTGTGCGGTATTTCATCAGGCAGGTAAACCAGCAGAAAAGAATGTATTAATACTATACCATAAATAGAAATTTCACACTAATTTTAACAACTGTGTTTGTGTGGGATACTTAAAAAAGAAAATATTTGATAAAACAAGAAGTATCCATCACACCCTGGATTTTGTTTCACTCAGCAGTCTGAACACTGTTTTGGAGACATCCACCAAATGCCAGAATTCTCAATATTGGAGAATTCTGTCCAAATTCAAAGAGACTAGGTTCTTCAAGAAAAATACATACCTACAGGTCAGGTTTCACACTGTGTCAATTTTTCCCTAATTTCTATACGTAGACAACTACATAATGAAACACAAAGAACAAACATGTACAAAAGTGTAACAGTTCCATGCCTATTACATGATTCTGCAAGAGCCTTGTGGCATGGATTCTACCCTATGTAACAAAAGATGATGAAAAAGAGCCATGGAAGACTAGGCTTTGCAAATCACTCACTTGGATTTCCACTAATTTGTAAGCTTGTGTATATTTGAACTAAATTTGAATTCACTCTGTTCGAAAACAAGTTCCATAAGTCAACTCCAGCATGGTATAAATCCCTTTAGGCTTACTTTTTAGTTAAGAGTTGATGAAAAGCTTTTGTTCTCTTATGACTATTTTTTTCCATTGGATCAACACAGTGGTTTTTGTAGACAGGAAATAAAAATCCACAAAAACTTGTTTTGAAAATATTTTCAGAAATGGCTTAAAAGAGGCAATCTTAGAGGCATTGGTATTTCTAGTCTAGTTCGCATGATACTATCTTGAAGATGAATGGAAACCAATACCACAAATGCTCAAGTGCCCCATAACACAGCACCTGGATTTTTCAGATGATAATCAATCCCTATGTGTTTTTAAAGCAGTGACTGCTCCTTGGTGAGGCAGAAACACGTAAAAAATTCAGCAACTGAAGTCCTAACAGCAAGATTATGTAGCACCCAAGTAGCCTATTTAATGCACACAGATGTTTCAAGCATTTCAGTAAAGGTGTATCTTCCCCGTAGCATTAACCACAGCAGCAAGGTACTGCCCCTACTCTAGCTCATTCTCATGTTTAAGGCTTATGACCTATTTTCAGAGATATTTTCAGCCTAAATTTGTTAATTTAACCCAGGGCATAGCCAAATCCCCAAGTGAGATTTTTGCTCAAGCTAGCAACCTGTCCAATTTGCATTGCAAAGGTAGGCTAAAGCTACATAAGGAGCTGCTAAGCCGGCAATGCCTTCTCAGGAAAATGAACCTAAACCAAAACTAGCACATTCCTATTTATTAGAGCATTAATTCCTTGCTGCACAGCAGCTCAGGCAAAAAATAGCAATGATACGAACAAAAACAGTTGAGCCCACACAGCTGTATGGAGCTGCCCTGGGAAATGAGGAGGTATTAGGACTTTCTAAGAATTAAAAAGCCTAATCTAAGAATTAAAACCAAAATGCTTCCTTTTGGTACATGCAATTCCAAATGTTTGCAAATCTGTATAAGGAAAGCAGTTATTGGTCAGGTACTGTCTTGCTTTTTGCTAAAATAGGACCTAAGATTATAGTGTGACTTAGGATGTGATGATTGATACGTGGCAGTGCACCCAACAGAAAACAAATCAGGCAAGAAAAAACATTTCATCACTGAAAGCTACTTACTGGCCTTTATTAATAAAGCTAACTTAAATTCTTCCAGGCCCTATTTTAACTGTAATTTCTAGTCAGAAAATTAGTTTGCAAAGTCAAATTCATAACATACAAGTTATATTATAAATTTCAAATTACTGTAGAATTCCTTTTTAGAGGAAAACTATTTTGTGATTTGATTTTCCTACCTGACTTTTCAATAATCATATTTTTGGTAAATGTCGTATGAGCTTTAGGGGTATCTGTGCTTCTTTCCAGATTTTACTCGGATTTTCTTTCTTGTTTCTTCAGACAGACCCTTTCTAAAGAACACTCCAAGGCAGCGCAGCTCCCTCTTTGCAGGATGTACTTTGCATAGATGAAAACAGAACTCTCAACAAGGAGGTCATAATCACTGGTCCTTCTCTTTAGCTGTCCTCTCTCAGAGTTCCAGCCTGAACTGATGGTACAGTGATAGCTCTAAAATCACTGCTAATGGCAAGTATATTTTTAGCAATCGGAATAAAATTCACAACAGGAAAGTGCAGGTGGTTGTGAAATACTGTTCTAACAATTTCCCTGCCAAATTTCTTAGGCCCTAGGCTAATTTTAGCAGATGCATGATAGGTTTGAGCCTTCTGGAAAAGAAAATACATAGAGGGAAATTGCAATAACTTGACAGAATTTTTTCTCCACATTTTTAACAACAAAGTTGTTAAAAATACACAACCTGAACTATACAATTTCTTTCAATGACTGTTTTTGCTTTAAAACTACAGGAAATATGCTGTATGATAAGAGTGAAGATGAACTCTAACAACATCATTTTTCATGGAGATAGGATGCAACCGAGTTGATACACAGAGATTAGAAATTATAAAACATACTCTAAATAGGTTCTGAATCTCTTCTAACATGAATGAGTAGCTATTCCAGTGGGTTAAAAACAAATACTCATTTAACACAACATCAAAATCTGTCTTTTGTTTAAAGGCCAGATTTTGCACCTTAAATGAGTCATCCCTGGCTCATGTAACTAGTGAGATAAACTAGAGCCAAATGAAGATTGCACCTTTACTTTTTCATTGTAAACATATTTCATGGTTTGACTGTGTGGTGCACAGAATATATTTAAAGGATATATGCTGAAAAGGGAAACAGATAAGCAAATCTGCATTGCTGCTTCAAAATGTGAGGGCAGATACTACCCCCAGTCTGCAATAAAACAATACTAAATAATTTATAAAGGCTTGTTACAAAAAAGTAAGGCACCCACCAAATCTAACAGAAATACTTACTGATAGTGACAGAGAAGAACTTAAAAGATACTGTGTTCTAAATGCCACAGTATTTTATGAACATGACAAATTGCACATGTATTGGAGAAATAATGGTATAATATAACATGTCTCTGTCTTTTCAAGTTTTCATTCCCAAAGTTATGGCATTACAATTATTTTAATATGGTCCTTCTTTTTATTACTCATAATCTGCTGATGAAATGATAATGAATTATCAGAACATAAAACACAAACATGTTTGAATAACCTTATTCCTTACTGGTTTTAAGTAGAAATTTATATTTATTTTTACACTTGAACAATTAAACCACTTGCAACTGGTTACTCCTCAAGTTTACTGCATGTTTCTATAGGCAAGTGCTATCACTTTTGACTGTATTTTATCCGAGGAAAATAGCAAGTGGATGTTGTGGTACATGTGCCCAGAGCCACCTATACCACAGAATGGTGGTCTAAGGAAGACCCTGGCACCGAAGTGTAACACCACTGTCAGGGTGAGTGTGTTCCACACTCCCAAGATCCCCCTGTTCCTTAGTTTACATATAGTTCTATTACTGGTTCATGTTTTCTCCTCCCCAAGTTATGTAACCCCTTATGTTTATGTATATAGTTCATTGACTATGCATCTGTTCTGGAAAGTTTTCCTGTACTCGATATCCCATTGATTTTTTCAAATTGAACCCTCCCCTGAGACTGTTCTATTCGTTGTTGTCCCATACGTGTCATTGTTCTATTGCTTATTGTACTTTGTACCTCCTTTCTCTGCCCCCATATAAAAGGCACTGTAACTGTCAGTCTTTGCTACCTGCTCTTTTGTGCTCCCCTGCTTCTGATCCCCTGACCGGGAATAAAGGATTAGAGTACCACACAGAGAGTCCTTTGCTCTCGCTCCATTGTCACTAGCCTGCAGTCTGCTCCTCGCAGGAGCCTGCAGTGCCTGCCTTCGCTGCTGCTTGTCCAGCTGCTAGGACACCTCAGATAAGTGTGTCAGATAAGACACTGCACAGCCTCTGGGCAGCTGTGTGGATAGCGTCAAGAGGGAAATGATGTTTTCCAATTATTTTATTGCCCCTGTAAGCCAATGTTGTGGGCTAACCCTGGCTGGGTGCCAGGTGGCCACTCAGTTGCTCTATCACTCCCTTTCCCACTGGGACAGGGGAGAGAATAAGATGGAGGAAAAACCAGCAGGATGAGATAAGGCAGTTTTATTACAGCAAAAAGAAAGAAACAAGGAGAGATCTGCGTGCACAAGAGCTAAAAAGGGAAAAAAAAAAGAAATCAGTCTCTACTTCCCATCAGAAGCGATGTTCAGACACTTCCTGGGAAGCAGGGCTTCAGCACGCGTAACAGTTCCTCCTCTCTTCCTTAGATTATATATCTGAGCTGACATCATATGGTATGGAATATCCCTTTGGCTGATTTGGGTCAGCTGGCCTGCTTGTGTCCCCTCCCAGGATCTTGCCCACTCCCATCCCCTTTGATGAGGGAAGGAATGTCAGGGGGACAGCGCTGCTCGGCAGTAGCCAAAACTCCGATCTGTTATCAACACCCGTCCAGCCACCAGTGCAAAGCACAGCACCGTAAGGGCTGTGAGCTCTACCTCAGTCAGACCCAATACAGCTAACAATAAAATTTTATTATTAGTTTGCATTTACTATAGCAAAATCATAATAAACTCCTCTATCATGTTCTGTGATAGTGATGGTAATGCTTTTGGGCACAAATGGTAATATGATTCTACAGGTGTGAAAATTACTTTTTCATGACCATTTTCTGGCACACTTTTAAAATCAAAATCTCATATGACTGTATTCTCTTTAAAGAACTTTTCATTGCATCATCACACTATTTTTTTTTGTTGCTGTGATAGTTCATTTTAATTTTTTTTTTGGCTTGTAGGTCTCAATGCCTCTTGAAATCAAAGCATAAATTCTATTGGTGTTAAATTTTCTTTTAACCAAATAAAGCAAGATAGAGGTGGTTTTTGTCAAATCTTTATCATAGTTCAATTGTTAACGTGTCAAAATTTTTAGAACTGTCTTACAGTGGTCAGGATGACTTGAATGTCTCCTTATTTTCCTACATTTATTAAGGTATCAAGACAAAATTGCCAGCATTGTGCATAGCTCCATTTTAAGAGGCATGTAGTTTGTGACATTGACAAATAAGGGAGAACATGTCTGATGAATGAGATTCAGTCAGTCCAAAAAGTTTAAAAGAAAAAAACTGTCCTCACTATCACTCGCTCTCAGAGCAGATAAACCAAAACCAGTTGAAATAAAAGCAACATTTCATAACTCATGTCCAAACACTTACATTAAATAATGAGTCCTCTAAATAAATTGCAAGCTTTAATTATCTACAAAGCATTTGAATTCACAAGCTCATCCTAACAGCCCCGACAGTATCAGAAATAGAATTTTCGACACATCTGCAATTTACGCTGTACATAAACTTTCAAATCTTGTGATTTGTACCCTGAGCTAACACAGTCCCTTTTAGCTCAATAATCAGTCTGCCACTCTTTTTTAGCTCAGTGGGTAACAAAGCTTAAATTCTATTAAAAAATTAAACTTCTGTTATAACTGGGTAAGGGAGATATGGGTTCCTCTTGGCTGTTTTGTATAGACAGTCTTCAAGTAAGCATGGAGTCTGGAAAAGGTACTTATATTCAGCAGAAATTATACAATTACTTTACATCTTAAGATTACTTCTCTTTAAGTGAAGATATTCTTTTTATTAAAGAAATTCTCACAGTACTGTAGTGATTATTCACAATAAGATAAATCTTAATTTCCACATTTTGAAGGATCGGAACCTCTTCCACAGCTCCCTTTCTTGCTGTTTGCTAGTGGATAATGAACAGCTCCTGGTTTTTGATGAGACTGCAGTTGGTTCCCCTTGGCCCTTTATTTTTTACTGAACTGATTATCTAAAGGAATAAAAGAGTACTACTACAGCCTCACAGTGAACTCCCAACCTGGGAGGTTAGCATCTCATAATAGCAAACTGAAACAAAATAAAAATCAAAAATTAGAGGTTTTAAACACATCCTGCTAAAAGAAGATGAATAACAAAGTTTGTTCCCAAGTCCCAATCTTTTTACAAAACAACTATTTTACACTCTTCTAAAAAAAATTCTGATGAAAGTTGGTATGAGAACTGTCAACCAAAGCATTCAGAAAACTCACGATTTGTCACTTCCACTTATGCATTTCTGTAGGTCAGCTGCACTGTGGGTGGCTTCAGTAGCTTCTGCAGTTTGCATCAGACTGACATGGGAATCTTCAGGTATTTCCTCTACTCTAAAAGTATTTTCCACACTTAGCACAAGGGATGCTGGTTTTCAGAAGAATTTTATGAATTTTGACTATTTACACAATGGGGTTCAGCTGTTTCCTTTATTTAATTAGGCTGATAAAATAATAGAAATTTTATTTCCTTTTCATTTCTAGCATACATTTAGATTAGAAAAATCTGCATTGCAAAGAACAATATCCAAAGACACTTAAATATAATTGAAACATACTTTAATTACAGGGACAAACTAAATGATCTTTCTTTAAACTTGCAAAACACAAACATACCAACACTGCTATGATTCATGAAATATAGGATAAAAAATGCAAGTTAGAAACACACAGACACCCACAGAACTTACATTTTTCTGCTTCTGAATTCTTAATTCCTGAAATAACTTTTAAAAGCAAAAATGCTATATTAATTATACCCAGCATATGTGAAGGTTGTATTTTCATATTTGCTGAATTCTTCTCTTCCAGGTAGATGACATAAGTGATAATATTTTATTTTAAAAAAAAATTAAAATACATGTAATTGGAAACCTAAGTCACTAGATAGGAGTTATTTTGCACAATTGTATTTGAAAACACTAGTTTTTTGACTTCCAGAGAATTTTAAAAATTCAAGGAACTGAGCAGCCTAGAAAAACAGCTTAATAGAAGTAAGCACACCAAGCTAGTGACAGACTTAAACAGACTTTTTAGAATAATAGAAATTAAGGTATAGGACAGATTTTTTTAAAGGATAGCAGAGATTCATTTTTAATGAAGACACTGATAATTTAATTTTTAAACTATTGTTTGAATTCAGCACTCAAAAACCTAGAAGTCATCATAAAGTTATCATATAACATTGTCATGGTACAAAATTAAAACTTGACTAAGAATTTTCTGTTTGACATCTAAATCTGTATCCCTGTATCTACAGTGCAAACCTATTCATTTACTAGAAGGCTTACTGCCTGTATCAAAATACAATTTAAATAAGCAAGCCACCTTCCATACATACATATATATGTGTGTATATATACATATATATATATATTGAATTTCCAGGCTATAAATGCTTTGTAGAATTACTGAATAAGGCAAAACAATGCCATGTTTTACTAAACTGTGGTTTTCTTTAAGAGGCTTTAATGTGAACCAAGCCTTGTACCTATTTGTAAGTCACTTTAAATGGCTCCCTACTGGTAATGAGTACAGAGACCACTTCTGGAATGTAGGACAATGTACTCCACTTTGCTGACCTTGGGATATAAACGATAAGGTAAAATTCTATCTTTAGGTCTCAAAGGTTTTATTGGAAGTGCTGACATTATTGTGCGGTTTATTTGAAGTTTATGACCCTATTTTTATTGTTAGTATTCGCTTCTGTCTTGTTATTCTAGAGTTCTGATAAATTACAGTTATTTTCAATACTATACCTTAGATTTTACCAAGTTGTCTTTAAAAAATTCCTTTTTGTGAGTATCACTTTTCTAACATAACTTGGGTGTCACTAATCTGCTTTTCATTACTTGAAGGCTCTTTGCTTCTTAATTGGAAAATATGACACCACACACATTTTGCATCTTCTATTAATCTTGGAAAAACAGAAATGTTAATTTAATACTTTTTTACAGCACCCATGTGATTGTACCTTTTTCTTAACTCTTAGTGCACAATCATCTCTTTCATCTGTTTCATCATATTTATAATACAGGACAAAAAATCCCTTATTCAAGATTGTTGTTTTGTGACCTGTAGGATGCATGAGCCTATAAAAAAGATAGAGAGGAACTACTTACAAGAGCATGTAGGGGGAATGGGTTTAAACAAAGATAGTAGGTTTAGATTAAATATTAGGAAAAAATTCTCTGCTGTGAGGATAGTGAGGCTCTGGAACAGCTTGCCCAGAGATACTGTGGATGTCCCACCCCTGGAAGTGTGCAAGTCCAAGTTGGATGGGACTCTAAGAAACCTGGTCTAGTGGAAGCTCCCCGTGTCCACAGCAGGAGGGTTGGAAGTAGATTATCTTTAAGGTCCCTTCCAACCCAAACCATTCATGATTCCATTATAACATAGTTTTAGTAAGCATATAAGACAATGTTATTTTTCTCAAGCTTTTAAAATGAAAAAATCTTCTGTACACATCTATATTGTAGCTACCCCATCTGAGCACACCACTGTTGTTTTCTGAATTTCTTATTCAGTGTTTTGACAAATCAATGTTAAAGTGCCCAACAGCTTCTAAGCATCTAGGCTGAACCATTTCAGAAGAGCTTTAAATGCTGGAAAAATTCTCTGGCACCGTCATGTGGCAAGCAAGATATTGTTGCCGTAAGGTATGAGCACGCAAACCCCATTCAGTTTGTACGTGGGTTTTGCCCAACCAATCTCACAGAGGGTTTTGAGGCTCATATTAAAAGGTTCTGTTTCACCTGGGGTCCAGAACTACATTCGGCAAATAACTTTCAAAGCAGCTCATTTAAAATTAAATCACTAAGTCACTAAATAAGGGACTCAATTTACAGAAGGTCTTAAGCATTGCATCTGGTCAAAACAAAGAAGTGAATGTTATCTGAAAATCTGAACTTCATTCATTTGAAAAAAGCAAAATACTTACATTAGTTTGGTGTCATTGTTTGCTACATATAACATACGGTTAAAAATACTGTTTGCAAAGAAATGAACTAGAAGAATTAAGAATAAAATATCAAACTAGTTACCAATATAGTTATAATTTGTTATTAAAAAAGAGATGTTTTTTCATTAACTATTTCAAACACTTTCCTAATTTTCACCATAAACTCTTATCAGGTTGGTTACTTATACTCCATTACCAAAGCCTATCTTAGGAAGAATAAAATGTCAAGAGAATACAATCAACAGATTAAAACTTCCTCAAAGGAGGGCGGGATGTTTATGTTTAGAGATAACTATAGGTTTCCTCCTGAATGACAAAAACTACTCAACTGCTCTTAAGCAGCAAAAACTTAACAGCACTCTTGGGAGCTTAAAATTCTTTGACAAATATTAAGAAAAAATATTAAATCTGTATAACCTTTTTAGTGTCTTTTAAATAAAATATTAGGTATAAATTATTCTATAGTGTGTGTAATATCAGACTGCAGTGAACATGTTTTATATAGTATTGAAGTAGAGTACATTCCTGCTTGCAGGAACCATATTTCTCCTGTACAAGTTTCTGGATTTATAGTATTAATTCTCTAATGTCTAAAAAAGCCCACCCCACTCTTTCCAAATAAGAGGCAGGTTTCCCTATTGTAACCTAAAAAGGTTCTGCACACTTCTAAGGCTGAAACCGGAACCTGTGTGTGAAATTTTTTTGTTTGTGTGGGATCTTTCAGAGACCATTCTGAGCAGATCTCATTACTTTCATGTCAGACTGCATCTTACATCCTCAGTAAAGTACTCTCCCCTTTTACTGGGTATCTCCCTCTATCAACTTACCTGCAATATTTCTGTGTTACCTTCAGTGAGGACCATGACTGGCAAGAAGGATCATGGCCAGAATCGCTGTTTTGGCTTGACCATCAGATGCAATTTTTGTGACTGTTGCATACTGTGGATACTAGAGGTGAAAACATATTCTAATCTATAAAATAATCCTTCTTCCTGCTTAATATTTCTTTTTTATGCTAGAAGGTCAAAACAACATCATCTGTATCATGCAGGTTTTTTGTAGAATTTAGATGAAGTTTGCTATTTCTACTAACTGCAAGGAAAAAAGCATTTAACTCTTTAGATTTCCAAAGTCTCTTCTTATTCATTGTTAAATAATTTTCTATTAAGTTCCATATATGAATTAATATTATATTTGAGACAGATCATTTAAATTTGTACCACGAAGATCAGTGTTTTACTCATGTGAAGAAAATCAAACCATACTATTTTGGTGATAAATTGTTCCTATTTAGATATAGATGAACATTCATTTCTTGAGCTAATTTGGAAAAGATTTGTATTGAGATTTCCTCAAGAGCTCAGGGGTAACTCAGATAGTTGACATTTTTGTGGGTTTTGTTGGGGTTTTTTTTGTTTGTTTGTTTTCTGTACCTATAATGTCTAGGTTAACATTGCAGAGTGGCTTCTGACTCCATTACATCTTCTGAACACTGACATGTTTCTTAATAATATCCATTATCACCTGATAAATATTTTGGAATTTAAAACATATCTCTGTAGAATTTAAACAAACCCACTCAAGCCTTTCTCTCCTAGAATGGACTGCTCTAATATTCTGCTCAGTGACACGCCAGTCAAACAGACAGATTACTGAGCTTCACAACTGTATATCACAAAGAAACACAAGCACATGTCCTTCATGACAGTGTCACTACATCACCTCTCCATAAAAAGAAGAGAGGAATTTAAGAATTTTATGTTGGACTATAAAGGAAAAACCTGTAGTAGCTAGGAGCACCAGTATATATAGAAGTTGTCTTTTCAGTGTCTTTTTCACAAATGTGACTGAATCTCTTCAAAACCAGACTGAAGTCACACAATGAATTTGTCGTACCTCATGAAGGGATGACATTTTTCTCTGTACACAACACTAGCAACGTTTAATTCTTCCCAATACAATTACTGGTTTTCCTACTGAGTAATTTATCATATACATAATTGCTCTATAAAGACCTATGCAAGACTGTATTAAATATAAAATGGATTTGTGAATGTTCATCACAAGTGCATTTTCATACGAAATTGGGCTCAGTCCTCCCAACATGACTCCTATTAGCTAAATTTAGGCTCCTAATCATGTAACCTTCCTGAAGTAAGGTTGCTCACACACATAATTCTGCAGATTGCCATTGTTCTTTAAATGTCTAAAATAAATGATCATTAAAAATGGTATTGTAATATCTATCCTCTCATAAATTAGGACTATTTTCCACTGACTCATTAAGATACTAGACATTTGCTTCAGGAAATTTTTCAAAACAAATAAATGTAGTTTCCTCTAAGTAAAGCTACCAGAATTGCTAACAGTTTTAAAATTTATTTCATTAATATTTGATCATTACTAATTACTGATTATTAAAGTAATTACTAATTAGTGTAAATAATACTTTATTAAGAAATGTATTAATTATTAAAAAGAAATACTCAAACTGAAGATGTTATTAAAGATTAAGATATTAAAGAATGGACCTTATTTTTTGTATGAGAAACTTTCAAATCAATAGTTTTATAGAACATTAAAATTTTAAATTAGTTTCCCTGATAATTTCAATTTATGCACTAAATAAAAATAATAATCTTTATGCCTTCTGTTTACAACGCTAAAAGTAAAAAAGGTACAGTACATTCAGTGGTGAAACGTCTGGTTGTACTGTGCTGTAGAGTGCATTTGGTTCTTTGGTGGAAGATAAACATCCTTTCCCCTCTATTTTAATATTTCAGTAGAAAAAATAAGGTCTTTTTCATATGTTACCCTATTTCTCACTCTTACATTCCACGCATGAAAACCAACACATTGGAATTTAATGACATTTTCTAATGAAGAAACACAGAGAATTGTACATTCTGTGCTCATATTAATACTCAAAGTTTGAGTGATTATTAGGTTGGCTTAAAACATTTTTTCTCCATTTTTTAACTCTTTCAAACAAAGAGAGAATCTCTGACAATAGTCATAAGGCACAAATTACTACATTGCCTAGGCTTACTTCTAACAGAAGGTGCAGTGTAATGAAACTATTCTCTCTCACCATAGATACACACTTCTTCACCACTTGCACAAGGTTTTAAAAGTTTCTAATTTTGAACCGCTCAGAATGTCACCTGTGGTTTCTCAGCTACATCTGGCACAACAAAATCACACAGATGAAGAGCCCGGCTGCAGTCTTGGAGCATTACTGTAATACCAGAACTTTTAACTGTAAATATAAAATCAAACTCAGCAAAACTTTAACTAAATTATTTGCTCTAAACTAATTTTGACCTGTCTTAACAACACTTAAACTTTAGTCAACTCAAAACCATGTGACATATCTAGAGTTCTAGCTGTTAGGAATGTTTTTGAAGATAAGCACCATTTCTCCAAAATTTCAAATTTCTTAAGCAGCCAAAGCCATCTGTTAATTTGAACAGAAAACAAAAAGTAGTTTTAGCTGGGTAGGAAAAAAATAGAAAGATAAATTTTGAGAAATTCTGGTATCATTTCAAATGCAGTGTTGAAAACATTGCTTAGAAGTTTTTGAAATAAGTTTTGGTTGAAGTCCAGGTTAGATGTGACCCTAAGCACCCTTATCGGGTGGGTGACATTCCTGGGTCTTTGGTGGCGAGTCCATGCCTGACCTGGCTGCCATGTGGCCAGTCTGTGTTTCGCCTGGCTGCCATGCGGTCAGAGAAATAAAACACTCGTGAGTATCTACCAAAAATATTGCTCCTGATTCTTTCTACGGACAAAGCTGTCTTCAGGGAGAGTTGCAGGCTTTAACCTGACATCAACAATGCACCAAGGGGGTCTCAGTGCCCTGAGGCAGAGGACCATGACTATGAGAACACATGGCAGGGAGGTTGGAACTAGATGATCTTTAAGGTCTCTTTCAACCCAAATGACTCTGATCCTGTGACTTTGATTTTGTGATTCTATTTTGGGATCTTCTAAAATTTTATTTCAGAAAAATAAGCCTCCTGTTCTGAGTTAGGACAAAACATAAACACATTGAAATTGACAGATTTCTTTTTCAATAAATATAGAGAAATTTACTTTTTTTAGCTGTTTTCATTTTTTTCTTTCATTGTTTGGAAAAAAATAAAAAAAGCCATTCTTAATTCAGTTTTACATCTTTCTACTTGAAGTCTACCAGATTTCTGAAGTTTTTAGCAAGATGTGGTTGATATGATAACTAAGGAAAATGATTAGTTGACCCAAAGATACCAATTTCTAAGGGTGTTTGGAATGGTTGCAATAAAAACATTATGTTGATGACTTTACTGTTCTCTGATTCTTGTGATGCACAGGATTCAAAAAAAAAGCTTGCTAGAGCTGTGCATGTTGTTTCCCTTACACTTTTTGAATACAGCAGAAATTTAACACCTTTTGCTAAGTACAGGAAAAAGGAGTGTAGGAGTACAAAACATGATAGAACTACATATAAGCATGAGAAATATGTATTTCCTGTAAATTATGGGTTTATTCAAATTGGTAACAGTGCCCATCATTTTGTCACTTTCTTTGATAGCAGCATACACTGCTTTTCATGAAGTGCTGACACAAAATAGGCATCATTTGCATTTTCATCTTCTTTCCTTGTTTTAAATGTGTTTCATGCACTTTCTCTTATTGTAGAAACATCATCATTTTTGGTAGATTTGTGCCACCGGTGCTGGGAACAGCAGAAGGTATACTACAGCGGAGTTTGGGGTGGGGAAGAGGAAAGAGGAAGAGTTGACCATCAAATATTCTTTTGCATTAGAAATCTTTCTCTTAAAGATTTTTGATTGAAAAAGGCTGTGTGCAGATTTCATTTGTAAATTCATTGTGTAAACCAACGAAAGATATCCCTCAGAAACCATACTGATGACTACAATATTGTGAAGTTCAATCCACAGCAAAATCTCAGCTCTTTTCTTTGGCAACCCTGAAATCCACTCTGAACACGTTCTCAAGCTGGGACATCTCATGTAGAAAGGGGATCATAGTGGCTACTGGGCTGCTTTGAAAAATAATTGTTTTCTATTTGCTGTGACCCTATTAACTGCCATAATTGAAATGGGAAGACTAATATTAGAAAATTCAAATCAGTAAGCCTGGGAAGATGCATATGAAAACTCAAAGGCAGCCTCTTCTGCCACAAAATCTCTTCACTGCAAAGAAAATAATAGGGAGGCACATTCTGAAATAAATTAAATCCATTTGATAAGACATTACAATAAAAGCAGCTTCAGTGAATGTCTGTGTCTCTATATAGCAATAAATAACAAGGCTGAATCTTGTAAGGCTGTAAGTATCTGTGAAAATACCGTAGCCATAAAGAATCTAAGCAGGTAAAATGGGATGCAATGCATTTAAATAAGACACATAGTTTTAAAACACAATAAAGCAGTCCCTACGGAGTTGCATGCTCCACCACAGTGACTTTTAAAACTCCATATGTAAGTTTAAAAAGGAAGAGCTTCACTGAAAGAAAGACATTACTTCTTTTTCAGATCACTGCAACAAAATGGTACCTATGCAATGCCACAGGAAAGCCACAGTCTGTGAAGCCTCTAAAGAGCACACAACACTAGATACTTGAAGGTTTGCAAGTATAGAGTCTATAATAAAGAATAAATCATTTGAATCAATTAGAATCCATGGTATTGACATGTTTCTTACAGTGATGCAAAATTTGTGAGCAAACATCACCTCCACATCTGTCCATCTGCCATTCCAAAATTCCTTCTCTTCCACAGTTCCCATAGCAATTTACGCTAGTCATACCTCCAGTAATTTTGACCTCACATCAGAGAAACAAATTAAGCTTTCTCATTTTATCCTTTTCTGGTTGTTTCTAAGTCTTTGTTTACAGATTTTTGCTTTCCTATGCAGCACTGTGCAGCACCCGAAGATCATCACTTCCAGTCTTTCTCAGATTGTTTTGAACCTCTCTACTTGTTTCTTTTTCTACAAAGGTCTAATTACTCAAATGGTCTATATTTAGAAAAAATAATAATTAGTCTTCCACTCTTGAGAAGTAAGTCAGGTACCTGGGAATGGGATGAGAGTGAGTGTATGCAGAAGTACTGCTAGCATGCCAGGTGCATTGTTGGTTAATAGCAAACGCTGGGGTATGAGTATCTACTTCCAATATATCTTACCAGGAAATGCAGGGAGGTACCTCTACTCACTAAGCATTTGCAGCCCAAATGCATTTCCTGAAATTAGAAGGCTGTGCCCTTTAAATAATTTGTGTGGAATGCAGTCCATTGTGCTGGAAATATTTTGATAAAAGTGTTTCAACCACAAGAAAAGAGCTATTATGGATTAGATGAACAATAGCAGAGGTGGTTTAGAAACTTCCTTGAATATTGTCAACCGACCCAGACACAAGTGCTGCTACGGAAGTCCTGTAAAAATATTTAAGAAAGCGATAGATACTATCCATTTTTGACATTATAAATTGCTTTTAATACAGAATTAAGAAGACTTTATTTTTCTCCGTTTTTTGTTTTCCCACATGTTGATCTGTCAGCGTGTATAAATTAGTTGTTACATTGAAGATACAATGTATCACTACTATCTATGATACTTTATTTTCTACATATTTATACTACCAGATAACTGAGACCGTTACCTTTAAGTTACTTCAATGGGATAATAAAGTGCTGCCTTTTTGTATCATATTTAATTTTCACCTCTTCCCATATTGTGCTATTTCTGCTTGGTGGTAAGCACATGGAACATAGGAAACATGACACTCCACACAGAAACAATTCAAGTTCTTCCTTTTCTCTTTGGGTATTTTCTCAAGGGGGTTTCCTGACAGACTGTCCTCCCCTCACTGCAGAAAGGACCAGTGTGTGGTACCTCTCTGAACACCTCATGAGTCCTGTGCTCACAACAAAGTCTGTCTCAAAGATGCCTTGAGGGCACAGTGGTGTCAGAGGTGATTTTATTAAGGCGTTCTCTACAAGGGCCATCATGCCATTTGAATGAGGGACATAAGGGTGAGAAAGTAGAGCAGAAATTATGTACAAGTAGGTATTTGCTGAGTACATAAAACTGCTAGCAGAGGCTAGGTCAGAAGCAAATCATTTCGGATGGCTAGACAGTTTGAATGATACATTTGAGGCAAGTAGGGAAATGTAGGGCTCGTATACCAGTTAAAGAAATTCTGAATATGCCAGATCACCTTCTAGAAGACAATGAGACAAACCAGGAAACTAAACAAGAAGCAGCCCTGACTTCTGGAGCACATACCAGCACATACTAAAAGGGCCACCCAATCCACTAGACAAGCCTCATTCCTTACAGAGACAGGCCTCTCATTTTGGTAGCAACTAACAGGAGCAAACTCCATGGTCTTTGAAAAATACAGACTACTACCTAATTTTGGCTCTCAGACAGGATTCTGCTATTTTCTTCTGGAACTAATAATACCTCAGCAGATTGTGAACAGGTTGTTGAACTGTTCTGTAGAGCTGCACCAGCTTTGCAGTTTCTATTTCAACATTTCAAACCAAAACCAAAACTGGGTTGCCAAGAGAACTAAAATGTCTGAACTGTAGAAAGTGCCTCATGCCAAGAATCAGGTGGTTTTGCAAAATCTCTTACAATCTTACAATAGTTAGCAAAATTATGCTGAAAATGGAACTATTTTTCATTTACTAGTATTACTTTGAGCTGTACAGGGGGGTTCTCAAGTTCAAGAACTGAAGCAACATGCCCAAGCCTTATCACAACGTGTAAGTCCATAGCAGCCAACCAGGTAAGGAGAGGGTGGTGCTGGGAGCAACCGAGGGAGATTTAAATGCCTCCAGGTAGTGTGAGCGGCCCGGAGCACGGCGAACAGGAGTATGCCACAGCAGTGAGGGTGTGGCAGAACGGGAGTGGGCAAACAGGGGTGTGACATGGCAGTGAGGGCATAGCACAGCACTTTGCATGGCACTTTGTGCAGGCAGGGCAAGCAGAAAGGGCTTCTCTCTGACCATCTGAGAGCAGCCAGCAGAGGCTGCAAACAATCTCAGTAGCTGGTAAGGAAGAGCAAAGAGATCCTGTTTCTACATTAATGCACACAGCATGAAGGACAAACAAGAGGAGCTCAAGGGTTTGGCCCAGTCCCAGAGATTTGGTATCAGTGGCAAAACTGAAACCTTCTCCGATGAGTCCTGTGACTGGCATGGCCCGCTGGATGATTACAGGCTTTTCAGGAGGGATAAGTAGGGAAGAAGAGGCAAACAGGTGCCACTACACGTAGAAGAAGGGGTAGGATTTGTGGAGTTCACAGTTGGCAATGGCTCAGTTGAGAGCTTCTGGATAAGACTCAAGGGACAAACATCATGTGATTGTCATTGTGGGAGTCTACTATAGACCTCCCAGCCAGGGCAATGATACTGACAAATTATTCTATGAGGAACCTAAGGGACTTAGTGCTTCCAAGTCAACTGCTCCTGTCCTTATGGGACTTCAACTTGCCAGATGTTAACTGCAAACACTGCACAGCTGCTACAACTCAGCCCAGAAGATTCCTAAAAACCTGGATGACAACTTTATGGGATAGATCCTGAGGGAGCTGGCTCAGAAAGATGCCCTCCTTGATCTATTGCTTGTCAACAGAGAGGATCTCGTAAAGGAAGTGGGGACTGGTAGTCATCTTGGTCACAGCAACCACTAAATGACTGAGTTTAAAATTTCTGTTGACAGGAGGGAAAGTGCCAGCAAAACCTCAACTCTGGACATGAGGAGAGCAGAATTCAGCCTGGTTAGACAATTATTAAGTAAGGTCCCCTAGGTAAATGTTTTTGCTGGTGTGAGAGTCATTAAGTGCTGGTCATTTTTTCAGCATTACCTCCAAGGGCATAGGAGCAGGAAATTCCCAAATATCATAAGTCAAGCAGGTGAGGCAAAAGGCCAGCTTGGTTAACCAGGAAACTTCTCTTGGAAATGAGGCAAAAAATGAAGCTGTATGCCCACTGGAAGCAAGATCATGGTAGAATGGTGTCATGGTAGAATACAGAGATACTGCTTGCCTCTGTAGGGAGAAAATTCATCCAGTCAAAGCTCAACTGGAGTTGAAGATGGCCAGAAATGTGGGGGACAATAAAAAGAGTCTTTTCAAATATACTAATGGCAAAAAGCAATGTAGAAATAACATCAGGCCATTACAGGATGAGGATGATCACCCCACAAACAGGAACAGAGAAAAGGCAGAGGTGTTTAATGCATTCTTTGTCTCTGTCTTCAACATGGATGATACACTGTGGAGGTGACTCCCTGGGGGATGGGCCCTGGGAGTTGAGGCATGGTTACACGGGGTTTCCAGGCTCCCTGATGTTATCCTGTTCGTTATTGGTTATAGGTGTTTTCCCCGCCCCAAAAACTGTGGTTATCCCATGATTCCTGGGTCTTTGGTGGTCAGTCCGTGTCTGACCTGGCTGCCATGTGGCCAGTCTGTGTTTCGCCTGGCTGCCATGCGGTCAGAGAAATAAAATACTCGTGAATATCTACCAAAAATATTGCTCCCGATTCTTTCTATGCACAAAGCTGTCTTCAGGGAGGGTTGCAGGCTTTAACCTGACATCAACAATGCACCAAGGGGGTCTCAGTGCCCTGAGGCAGAGGACCATGACTATGAGAATAATCAACTCCCAGTCAACCCTGAAATTGTGTGGAATCTGCTGCTCCAGCTGGATCCCTACAGATCTGTGGGGCCTGATGGGATTAGTCCAAGAATCCCCAAAGAGCTGGCCAATGGCATTGCAAAACCTCTTTCAGTGATTTTTAACCAGACTTGGGAATCCAGAGAGGTCATAAATATGTACTGTTCACCTCCAAATATGACTTCCAACCCACACTTTTTCTATTTTTGCTATTTTTCTCAGACACCATAAACTAAGTGATTCAATGGGTGTTCTGAAAAAAATACAGGGTTTCCTTGCAATGGATAGTATCAAAAGGAAGTGTCTCTATGCAAAAGGGAATAGTAGGAAAGTGAATAGGAAATATCATCATTTTCATGAATGCAAAATGGCAGTAATACTTTAAATCACAAAGAATGTGCCTTTTTTATTCTGACTATGCTAAACACCCTCACTTAAACTAAGCCCCAATATCCTACTTCATACAGTGCAGAAACTGGGAAAAAATGACTCTTCAAATAATGAAACACTTCAGAAAGTACTTCCAAGTTCATGCTGAACCTTAAGTTTAAACGTTTATCTAATGATATATAAGGCGTGAATGGTTTATGTACATATTTCCATGTCCATACACACATACTCTCCCTTCTATCGTGATGCACAAAAAGGAAAGATACTGTAGTATATATAAGGATAAATGGGTCACACTAGTAACAGTCAAATACTTGGTTTTTTAAAACTATTTTGTCTGTTACAACAACTTCTGAAATATCTATGTAAATATGCACAGACATTCTATAATCTTTGAAATGAGATATAAAGCTTAGCCATTGCCAAGTGTTATTTCTACACGTTATGATAACTTGTCAATAAATTCTAGTATTGTTGGAAAATTATAATTAGGAAACTTATAACATATATTCTGTCATGCTTGTCATCTATGACAAGTTTTAGTGCAGTACATCTGATGCAGAATTCCAGAGTAAAATAAAGACCAGTGACAGGAATGCAAGTCTCTGTATTTCTGATGATTAAAAGGCTGAGTGCTCGCCAGCAGCAGCCTGCTGTCAGTAAAAATGAATCTGAAACAGATGCCAACCACATCAACAGCTTGAGCCATATACATTTTTTATTAGACAAAGACAGAAATCATGATGGAAGTAAAGAGGTACAAGGCACACCAAAGAATACTACCATTACACTCCAAATTCAAAGTACGGTTTTTAGTACTGTGTGTCCAAACTAGACAACTCTGTTCGTATCTAAGCCTGTAAAACCAGTATGTTTAGTGTTAAAACTACAAATACAAATAGAAGCTGGAACAAGCTGTTGTAATTTTATATTTAACCTCTGTCAATCTTGGATATTGTCTTACTAACACATGAACAGAAAGATCTATTTACTCACACTGGAGCACAAATTTCAGTTTTCTTTTGTTTTCTTTGCTATCTGAACTTTATATCAAAGTAATGTGCATATACTAGTGAATATACGGCTAAAAAAGCTCTTTCACTACTACCCATTTCCCAAGGAGACCACAAGCCTCTAGCTTTGGCTAATATTGTGCTGGGGAAAAAAACCCAATCTTACAACTACAGAAACAAAAAACTGACTTCTCAAAGTTTTCCTGTTCTCAAAACTGAGTATTTTGGAATAATACTTGTTTAATCATATTTCAGTGTCTCTCTATTTCAGAATTTGTGGATTTTATTTTCATGTTACTACCCACTTACTGAGATGCTCCACTTAGCTAGACACCAAAATTTGTTTAGGCACCCCTGTAAATGTGGAGTTCTATTTCAAGAGAGAAGTGCCTGAAAACTGGATAAAGTAAACACCACCTCCATCTTCAAGAAGGGTAAGAAGGACCCAGGCAACAGGCCAGTTAGCATTACCTTGAATGCTGGAAAGGTGAGGGGCACCTTTCTGGAAATCATTTCCAAGTATATTAAGGACAAAAATAAAAATTATGAAGAGTGGTCACAGCACGGCTTCACCGAGAGGAAGTCATTCTTGACTCACGTGACAAAGTGCAGTGATGAAGTGATTGGCCTGTGGATGATGAGAGAGCAGTGGAGTTCAGTAAGGCCTTAGAAACTGTCGGAACATAAGATGTGATGGACAGGCTGGTTAAGCAGACAATGAGGTGGATTGAAAACTGAGTCCAGTCCTGTTTAGCAGATCATGCTGCAATCCAGAGGCACCTTGACAGGCTGAAAAAATGGGGTGACAGGAAGCTCATGAAGTTCCGCACACTGCAACAGGTTGTCCAAAGAGGTTGTGGAGTCTCCCTCACTGTAAATATTCAAGAACCATCTGGATGCAATCCTGTGCCATGTGCTCTAGGATCTCCCTGCTTGAGCAGGGAGGCTGGACCAGATGATTCACTGTGTTGCCTTCCAACCTGACAGGTTCTATGATTCTGTGGGTCTCTGAAATGCAAAGTCCTGCACCTGAGGAGGAATAACTCTATGCACCAGTGCATGCTGGGGGCCACTCAGCTGGAAAGTAGCCTGGCAGAAAAGAACCGGAGGGTCCTGGTGGACACCAGGCTGAACACAAGCCAGCAACGTGCACTGGCACAAAAGGTGAATGGTAGGCTGGGCTGCACTGGAGGGATGTTGCCAGTAGGTTGAGGGAAATGAATCTACCTCATTACTCAGCCCACAACTGGGTTTCCCAGTATGAGAGAGACATGGGCACAATGGAGACAATCCAGTGAAGATCCACTAAGATAACTGAGGGATTGGAACACTTAACATATGAGGAAAGGCTGAAAGAACTTGAACTATTCAGCCTGAAGAAAAGAAGGCTCAAGGCAACCTTATTAATCTATACAAGCAGATGAAAGGAGGGTGTAAAAAGGCTGGAGCCAGAGTCTTCCAAGTGGTGCACAGTAAAAGGATGAGATTCAATGGGCACAAACAGATACAGGTGATATTGAATGAAACCCCAGGAAACACTGCTTTACTGTGAGGTAGCCCAGAGAGGTCATGGAGTCTCCCTCCTTGGACTCCTCTACACATGGTCATGGGCAACTACCTCCTGCTATCTACTTGAACAGGGAGATTGAACAATATGATCTCCAGAGGTTCCTTCCAACCTCAACCATTGTGTGATTCTGTGTGATTCAAGAGTATGTTGCATTTATGAAACCTGATTTAATTTAAAATAGGATTGCATTTCTTCATTTTATGTATTGAATTTAGTTGCAGGGTTTCACATTCTCAAAGACTAGAGTACCTAGAAGGGAACACAAAGCACAGAATGGAATAAAAATCTTGCATCTAAACCAAAAATATGGAAATGGTTTTCTTATGTTTAACTGAGAAAGCTTTTAGAATTGCATGTATGCATGTGTTTGCATTTTCAAGGAGGTGGTGAGGATTTTTGTAGCATTTTAATATTCCCTCTACACCTAATCAGTTTTACCCACTAAATGTTACTCTTTGAGCACCGATGGAATAGTTTTATTCACAACTACCATTTCTTTAGCCTGAAAAATGAGCTGTACTAACATTTGAACAACTTTAATTTGATTTTTTTCCTGTAATTCCAAAAAAATTATAAAAAGGTATTTCCTGGCTGAATTATTTGTTACATGCATTTTATCTCAACATACTGCATTTTTTTTTTTTATTCCACATTGTCTAGAAAACATAATTTTAAAAATTATTCTACGTATCCACCTGGAGGGACTGAAAGAATACTAATTAAAATATCCTCAATTATTTCTTAAATTATGCAAGGGAAATACACAGTCTATTTCTAAGTATAATGCAGTACAATTAGTTAAGTTTAAGTTGCATAATTTTGTCTTTTTCCTTTGAGTGGCTGGTCTAGTCTTTATAAATATGAGCATAAAGCGTTCATTATATCCAAGCTTCCAAATCATTGAGTTGTCTGCAGGTTTATTAAATATAGAAGTTTAATCTAACAATGACTGGTTGCTATCAGCCTATGTCTTCTCTATAACTTCTCCTGCTCATCCAGGTTATCTTTTAAACATTCCTTTCAAAGATCACGAAGAATACTGAACTATTGTTCTCATGAGGCTTATTCTATGTTGTGTAAGAGTGTATTTCAATTTCCAGAGAGCTGGCTAATTTCTGCTCTCAGTTGTCCTGCCTTAACAACTTAAATGAATTTAATTGCTTACACCAAGAGGCATAACAGAAGTACTCAATTCACCTCTGGCTTGGGGAAAATAACATTTTCTACCTAAGATGGCAGCAAACACAGAGCGAGAATTTGGACTCTTGCTACACCTGAGCCTCGTATAGTCTAGCTGCACTTGCACTTCAAATTCTAAATGTGTGAGAAAACTTCAAAATGCTGTCAGCTTCTTTTCCCTTTTGTCATCAGGAAAACAATATCATACAATGGAAAATGGAAAGTAAAAAATGTAGTGCTATATTTTATTACAGCCTAAACTGGTGACCAAGATCAGTTCATTCCAACAATGGAGGGAAAGATTTCATCTTTTTCTTTAAAAGCACAAAGCATAGAAGTCTTTCAAAGTTCCTGTCCTCTCAGAACTGGATAAAATAGGTCAGGAGAAAGACAGAAAAAGGAAAAGGAAGAAAAAGGAAGAAGCTTAATGCGTCTTTTCTCTTTTTTTAACTGCAAAACATTGATGAACGTCTAAGATTTTTTTTCTTTACACTGTGAAGTATTATGCTCATTATGCAAGATGTTATGCAAAACTATCAGAAGAAAATATAAATATAAGGACTAACAAGGAATCTCTAATTCAAAACTGCTACCATATTCAAATTTGCAGAGGTCTTGGTGCCACCCCTAAGAATCATCAGAGATTAAAACTCAGTCTCTAGGTCCCTTTTTCCCTCCTTGCTTTCATGGTCTGCCTAAGAAGAGATAACCATAACATTAGTATTTAAAACAGAAAGTCTCTCTTCAGTTTGCCGAGATCACACATCTATGCTAACACAAACACCTTCTCATGTCAAAAGCACCTGGGAGCAGGAGGGGTCCCTGCAGCCTTTCAAACTGGCTGAGGCCACTGATATAAGTCTTTCATTAGCTCTCCCCTGTGTCTCTAAGCTTACCTATTGATTTGAGACATAATGTCCCCTAAAAATATTATTAGTTGCTATTGAGGAAGAAAGCATCTATAACCTTGCAGCTCTGGGGGGAAATGGATACATATTTAATTGCTTTCTCTAGGTTAAACATAAGCCAGGCAAACCTGAAACATTCTCCTTGAGATGATTTCAGTGAAAATATAGTGCAGTCATGCTTCAAAACNATGATAAATATATTATTTATTGTTATAAATACTTCTGATCTTGTTTTGCCTTCATCTAAATGTGTTCATAATTCTGAAAGGAAAACAGAAATCTACCAATTTGCAGCTACTTTTACCTATGCAAAAGTTTCTATAAAAACAATCAAAGAAAAGGTGAGATGGTAACAGGATAGACTAAAGGAGTAATGATAAAAAGATCGTATAAAATCTAAAAATATCATGAAGTAAGTNAAAAATATTATTAGTTGCTATTGAGGAAGAAAGCATCTATAACCTTGCAGCTCTGGGGGGAAATGGATACATATTTAATTGCTTTCTCTAGGTTAAACATAAGCCAGGCAAACCTGAAACATTCTCCTTGAGATGATTTCAGTGAAAATATAGTGCAGTCATGCTTCAAAACCATGGGCCACAATTTATGTGGTTGCAATATAAGTCTAAAAATGTTAAATTAAGGTATATTATGGAGTTTCAAACTAAAATCAAATAGTAATGTCTCAGAGATATGCACTGAATGTCACTCTACTAAGATACTTTATTGAGATTCTAAATGATAGACATACATGAATCATTCCTGATTTTTTAAAATATACTTATTGAAGCCATGTGGAGGTATAAAGATAAATGCAAGACAGAAAACAGTTAAAGAAAGAACTACAGTTGATATTTCACTTTTTTATTTGGATTTCTAAATTCTATTATTCTTAGCTACCAAAATATATTATTGCTTATTATTATATAATATAAATAAATAATATAATAAATATATTATTTATTGTTATAAATACTTCTGATCTTGTTTTGCCTTCATCTAAATGTGTTCATAATTCTGAAAGGAAAACAGAAATCTACCAATTTGCAGCTACTTTTACCTATGCAAAAGTTTCTATAAAAACAATCAAAGAAAAGGTGAGATGGTAACAGGATAGACTAAAGGAGTAATGATAAAAAGATCGTATAAAATCTAAAAATATCATGAAGTAAGTATTTTCATTTAGAAATGCATTAAGGTAAATTGCTGGATCATCTGCTTTTTCAAACTTATTTTTCAGAAGAAACACTCTTCTGTCTTTATGATAAATAACAAACTTGCTTTCGGTAGAAAAATACATTAAATGTATTTCTGATATTGTGGGGAGGAATGGGGTTAAAATTTCAGAAAGAAAAGATTCAGAAAAAAATACCTCTGACAAGTCTCTCTCCATTACTGTAATGTAATGGAAGATAACAATAGTTTATTTTTAATAGTTCTCTTCAGAAGACACTGAGCAAATTTCTACAATTCCAGCACTAATTTGGCTCATGCACATTTTTGGGCACTTTGTAATGAAACTATGAAGAACACCTGACTAGACACAGCAGTAAAATCATCAGCTGAGTCCCTGCGATCAAGAAGGGTGTCCTAATGGATAATATAATAATGAAGGTCTTATTTGCAGTTCTCACAAGATCACATTAACCATCCAGAAGGAACATGGTAATTCTACATAAACAAAAAATTAGCATCTAACAAATGCTACTATGTCTGTATCAAACAGTTAACCTCAGATTTCAATATTTTATAATTTCCTGTATCTGGTGAGAAAAGAAGATTTGGAGTTCTTTTTCAGTTTTAAAAAGGACAAGGAGAAAGAACTAACTACTGACATGAATTCACATGTAAGAATGAAGATACGGCCACTGACTGCTTTCAGTTTACTGAAGGCAAAATAATGCCCAGTGATAAGTAAGAGTGTATTTTGTTGTTCTTCTGTTTGGATGTTTTGTTTACAGACTAATTTTTAAGACTAAACAACTACTGATAGATCTGCTACAGCACTGCTTAACTGACTTCAGGCACATGCAGCTGTGACAAGTGTTAGCAGCATAGCCATAAGATGGCCAGGCTCAGGTTCCCACTATCTTGCATTCATGATTGTGTTACTAAGCCTCAGCACAGTTTGTCAGAAACGTGTAGATTTACAGAATAGCAAAACTTTTGCTTGGTGGGTTTTCAGTTTTGACTGGCAGAACTTTTACTTTGTTCTCTTTTAGAACTGGAATAAAAAAAAAAAAGACAACAAACAGACAAAAACAATCAAATGAAAAATAAACCCCTAATATTTATCTTCAATTAATTTCTCGTAGTAAAATACTTCAATTTGTGCCTGATTTTGAAATCAAATGGGATTCTTACAAATATGATAGGTGTTGTGGAAAAGTACCAAATACATTTTAAGAGACAAACATTCTGTAAAAATATACCTTCTATTACTTTCCTACTCTTGAAGAGTATGAGTGTCAAATGGAATGCTTTAATGTTCACATGGCACTGAAATTGTAGAGATTTGTGAAAATCAATATACAGTTTTGTACG
Organism: Platysteira castanea; assembly: GCA_013397175.1. Taxonomy (NCBI): domain Eukaryota; kingdom Metazoa; phylum Chordata; class Aves; order Passeriformes; genus Platysteira; species Platysteira castanea. The sequence continues at coordinate 250,319 of VYXC01009625.1, read as the reverse complement.
CTAGGCAACCAAAAAGACTCCAGACAGCCAAGATGATGTTTATATAATGCAAATGACACCATAAGACAGCATGCTTTCCTAGAATTCCAATTCTGTGTGAGACTTAACCAGGTGACCAATACAGTCACTCACTTATTTTGGGCTAGGATTTGGCCATACTCTTAATAGCCTACAGAAAAACTTGTGTCATAATTAGTAGGGCAGAAGTGATTTGGCAGCACACTTGTTCAGATGACAAACTGTCTGTATGTTCCTCACCAATGAAACTTCATCAGGTTTCAGGTTTCTCTCCCAAGGCAAAGTTTTATTTTTATTTGTGTCTGCGTATGGTGAAAACCATACAGGCTAGTCTGTCTCAGGATGGATTCAAAACTGTACTGAACTGTTCTCTCCAAAAATGTATTTAATCCATGGTTGGTCTTGACCTTGCTGATTGAAACTTCTCCGAGCAAAGCAGGAAACATGAAGCAATGACTTACACTTTATATGCACTTTCTCAGCTACAGAATAGAAACAGAATTCATCATACATTGCCCACAGAATTCACCATACATTGCCCACAACCACAAAAGACAGAATTATTTATGCAGAGATACTCACTGTAATAATGTGCAAGAGAGTCTGCAATGATCTGTTTTTCAGACAGGACCTGTTTTAAGATCTTGGATATAATTAGGCACAGATGACTTTTGAACTCCTCATATGAGTGATACAAAGCTGAGTCTTTTGTCTTTAGTTTCAGAAATGTTTTTCTCTCCTTGTATTTTTTCTTCCCCTTCTCTAGTATCATGACATAGACAAGAAGAATTATTTTGACAAAATTTAAAATTGGCATATTCATTTAAAAAAAAATCTACTTTGCTACACTCTTTAACTACAGATTTAAATCCCAAAATTCCTGATCTCTCCTATCAATGCAGAGTTTGGTTTTTGGGTTTTTTTTTTCAGAGAAAACTAACAGAGAAAATACACAGTTGTTGCCACTTTCAATATGGATACACACTGTAGTGGGCATTAAACAAAAATATGCAATTCCTTGAGTACATTTTTTTTCACTTAGGTCTTTCATATTTGGCTAAAAAGTGGTCTCTGTGTTAGTAATTGCAAAAGGCTAAAAAAATCTTTCTTCAGGCTCTTTACAGAAATCAAAGATACCACTGAACTTTGAGTGCCACTGTATCAGAGAACAGAAGCTATGAGACAACCAGACATGCCAGTTGAGAGAGAACTCAGCTGGCATGTCACAGAGAGAATTCATTTCATCAGGACTGTCTTAGGTCTGCCTTTTGAATTAATAACTCAAGTCAAATATGCTCTTTTTTCAATTTCTATTTTCACTGAAAATCCAAGCATTTTCATATGGCACTAGGAACAATTTGGTGTTGAAAGGTTTTCCCTGGAGGGAATACAATCCAAGAAGATTGTCACATGGTTTCTCTGCAAGACACTTTGTATCTGTCTGCAGAGTACTTTGGACAACAGAATTAAGTCGACAATCCTACAGAAAAAACCAGAGAAAACAAAACTCCTGTGACACATTCACTCACTGAAAACAAACCTTGTAGCAGCCATGAACCAGAACTTCTTTCCTGACTACACAAACGATGCATTTTTAATCTTTCCACTTGTATTTGAGGCACAGAAAAGTTTATCATTAAAGTGAAAAAATATCGATTCTCAATTACGTTTTTCCGATTTTTCAAAAATTCCAGGCTGATGACATAGCTTTTAAATGTAATTAATACCTAATTTCTAGAGGTTTATATATAATTTGATTTACAATCTATTAATTGAAAGTAGGAGTCTTTCTGAGAACTAAAAAATGAAGAGTTAATGAAAAGTTAGTACAGCAAAGATTATGATAGAATATAATTTATAAAGATTTTTAGTAAAGGAAACAGTATTTCATTGGGCTGTGATTTCACATTTTTTGTCCTTTTTCTTATTTTCCCCAGAACTATACGGATTGCAGCTGAGGTGGCCCACCACTTATGCAATTTAAGAAGATTTTTTTTAAAATGTCTACAAAAGGTGTAATTTTTCAAAAGCGAGTTCTTGAGAGTTAATTTTAATTAAAATTTATTACTTGAAACCCCTTAAGCAAAATTCAACCCACCTCAGGTAAAACCTTAGGTAGCTACTTACGTTAGTAGTAAGGTAGTTACTTAAATTAAATGTGAATGACATCAGGTGTCATAGGAAATCAATTAGTCATTTTATATGTACATTGGGAATCAAGAAGGAAAGTACAGTATTTTTAAATTTAAGATATGCAGATTGTAAAAATAAAATTATGTAGAGGTATTATTATTGCATTAAAAACCAATTACAGAAATATATTTGTTTACTTAAGAAAAAAACTGAGAAAGCTGAATTAAAATAATTGTTTCAGGCAGAATGATGTGAAGTGTATGAGAAACCAATGGTATTTGCTGCGTTTCAGAAAATATTATGTTCTATGTTTTCAGTAGACCAAGAAGTAAAGCAATAATTGAGTCATTAAAAATTATAGTAGACTACAGGGAAGACAAAGAGATACCATGATTAGTTATTATCTTCAGAAGCTACAAAACAGACTACATTTCCAGATATATTAGGAGTAACATAGCATGACAATCTAGATGACCATTAGTATTTTAAGGAAGCAAATTTATGGAGTGTAAGTTTTTTAAAAATCCTTTTTTCAAGTAAATGGTCTCTTTTTTCACTTTCAAGGTGATGCAGACTTCCACCAATACAGTAGTTAATGTAATCCAGAATTCCGGAATATGATTGTAGATAAGTTAATATACTGGTAAAATCTTTAACTCCTCTGAATTTCTTAGAGATGAGATCTAGAAATTTCTAAATAAAGTGCAAAATTAATGTAAACCATTTATAGCAAGCTGTTATGGAATGCCTGATGTAATTTTAACAGAGCTGGTGTTGATTCTTTTTAAAATATTATTCTGTATTTTCTGTAACAATAAGCATTCTGCAATCAAATGCAGTATATGACAGCAGGTGTTTTTGTTTGGAATTAGGATAAAGGAAAGAGTTTAACAGAAACAACCTGATGATATAAGCCTCTCCTTCCCATGTATTTGCCCCCTCCAGGCAAGTAAAAAAAAGAATTCCAGAAATCTAAAGGGAATTTTTAAAAGCTTAATGTTCTCAAGAGAAGATGTCAAAACGGAAGACGCAGGTTTCCATTTTCTAACAGAAACCAATTGCTATAGGATACAGTAGAGTTACAAGCATGCCTGCACAGACAGGGGAAAGCAGTACCTGAGAGTACTTTTCTACCATGTTCTTTCTCTTACAGGACAATTTATTGTTCTCCAGACTCTGTGGACTATTGTGAGATGGCAAATAAACACAAAAATAGTTAAATTTTAAAGAGAGAGAATCAGAGGCAAAGAGCTATTTTCTGTTTTTTCCAATAGCAATCTGTCAGTGTATACATTTATGGAAGTATATGTTTAACACCTGAGCTGTGTAGCTTTCTGCATATTTTACTAAAGTGTTGCTTGATGACAGAACACTTATTTATAATTTAAAAATAGGCAAATGTATTGGCATCCACCAGCATAAGGCATTTCTTAAAATCTAAGCACTTCATTCAAGAAAAAAACTAGGCATGTTTCATATTTTTGCAATACTTCTGAACAGCTGCAGATAACCAGTGCCTAACCAAAGCAGATTCTCAACTATTATTTAATATAAAGAAATGGCACTCTGAAGTGCATAAGCAGACAATACTATATTGTAAATGTTCAAACCACGCTTTTAAGATGGAAATAATGCTTTCAAACTGTATCATGTATACATATTTAAATGGAATAACTATTAAAGCAGGGGATGGATTTTCTTTCTAAGCTTTTTTATTTCATTAATATTTTCTATAGTTGAGAAACAACTATATGTCCACATAACACTCATTGTATTCAACTTTACTACAAACTTATAATCAAAGTGGAAAATAATATGGCTAGGATTTTCCTAATAAATTATTATGAACAAGATATGCTGAATATGAAATAGATAGGCTTCTACTGAAAAAAGTAAAGATGACAAGAGAGTTGCTTTTCCAAGCTTCAGAACTTCTATGCCTGTGCTAAAAATGATCCAGAACTAAAGCTGTTTAATCACGTATATATTTTTCATTCTTTCAAGTACATGAAGCTAAAACTGGTATTTCCAAAAGTTCTTTATCAAGTTTTCCATTCTGCTTGATCCAAGATACCATGCTCAATAACACTTCTTGTATTACAGTCTAGAAGACATCAAACGAAATCTAAACCAGGCAGAGAGGCCTTGGTTAGAACTAAAGAATGAATAGAAACCTGATTTAGTCTTTTTTTCACGAAGCCAAATGCAGTGACTGAGTCTGCAAGCAGGGGTGGAAGGATTGGGACACAAGTCACTGCTAACTTTACATGATCTTCATGCGTAGGATACTTCAAAGCAGTACCATGCTCGTTTAGGCTTCAAGGGCTACTCTGACTCAGTTGCCAGTGTCATCCTGATTCTAAAAAAAGCAGCTAGAGATAATTGGTTGCAAACCCAATTATTTGGTCTTCTGAACCTTACTACTAAGAATTGTCACATTTTGTGGTTTAACTCTCCAAATGCACACTATTCAGGGATCAGTTACAGAAAGAGTGCCAAAACAGGTGTTGCGGGTTAGACAGTCCTTAGGTTATTGCAGTCCATACTCAACTAATTTAAAACATCCACTGAGGATTCAGAAATTTGCTGTGCTACAACACACTGAAAAGTTATCCGACGGAAAGGGAAAAAATGAAGTTTTATGTATGAACTTGAAAGGCAAAAAATATAAGAATCAGTTTCATCAGTAGAATTGTTTACATTATGTTTGCATTTATTTTATCTCCATCATTCCTGTCATTGTCTTCAGTTCACACAAATCACAACATGAAAAGGAATTCAGTCTGAAATTAAAACATACTTTGGGTTGACTGAGGTACAGAATATGATAAACTGAAACCAAAAAACCAAACCACACTGTAGTGTCCTATTCTTAACAGCAGAATTTGAATGTTACTGAACAATCCACTACACAGAAAAGCAAGAAGACCTAATCTACATTCTACATATTCCACTTAATGTTTCCATTTCAGCTATCTTGGCTATAAAGAAGGTGTGATACTAAAAAGGGAAAAGGAAAGACAAACAGACTAGAAAGTCTGATTTAATGATTTTAATAGCATGTCAATGTGTTTACACTCGTTTCTTTTATCGCCTCTCTTATAAATTCACCAGTATTTTGGCATCGAGGGCCACCTGCAAATAATAACCTTCTTTCCCTTGGAAACCATGTCATAAGGTGAGAGAAAGTCCTTTTAAGAGCAAATTCAGCTTCATTCAGTCCCTAAGTAATGTGATGCTACCCTTCTTAGGAACAGTAGCACTACTTGGACATAGCAACCAGTTTTTGATCTGGAGAAGAAATGAGTAATTTATGTAACTTGTTTATCTAGAGGAAGGATTGACAAACAGCACATAAATCTCTGCATGTGAAAATATGTAAAGAGCTGCTGTATGTTCATAGCTTACTGACCTGAACTTTTCTGCCTTTGCAGGATTTTACAGGAGCTAATACTATTAAAGTAACACATCCTCTGTATTTTTCTGTAATGCCTGCACTCCTACCTCTAGGAAAATTCCTACTATTGGACATGGTAGCTTCCTTTTTGAAACTGCTTTTCAAAAGAAAGAAGATCTATGAGGAACTCTGTGTCTGAACACTGAGACAAAGAAATATGCTTTGAATAAACACTTCTATAATTTTTGAAATCACGGTATCTTTTTATAGAAAATTTCTTTCTGGACATGCATAGTCAAGAATCTGAAATGACCACATTACACCATCAGATACATTTCCTTCAACTGCACTCCTAGTACCTACGGGCTTCTTTTTAGCTTGAATTCCGCTGCCACATGTATTGTAGATGCAAATAATGAAAGATTTAAGACATAATCATGAGAAAGCATCTTTACAGAGATTTTCAATACTTCAAACTTCAGAAATGTTTCTAGCAAAATGAAAGAAACATTAGTACATATTTAAAGACTTGTTGTGAGATGTCTCTGCTTCATGAGGGAAAAAGAGAATCAACAAACCCATATTTTGAGGCTACACAGAATCAAGAGTTCTGAAAGTATCTTAAATAACAACTTTTCATATGAAAACCAGTGGCTAGTATTCTCTAGATAGAAAGGATTTTCTTTTATATGGTATGAGAGCTACAAAAAGCTTCTCAAAATGCAGATACAGTGTCGAGAAATTACAGTGTTGAAAATTTTGTAATTTTTGTAATCTGCAAAAATCAGAATTTTCTGTAGCATTTTTTCTCTTACACGTGCATGGTCACAGAACTAGAATTTTAAAATATTAACTCTACTAACTCGCATATAAATTATGGTGGGAAACCATAACGAGTTTCAATAATTCAGAAAGATAATTTTTTTGAACAGTTGCAGAATCAAATGGTTCAGCAGTATTTTCACTACAGATTGTTTCTGCTAGGACATGGCCCAGATCTGGTAGATAAGAGCTCAACCTCATAGTCTTTATCATGCCACAGGGGAGATGTACATGGCTAGTTTGCTTCACATCTTACTGCTAACACTCAGCAATAAGCCAGATTTCAGTGTTTTTACCAACTCAATAAATTCACAATCCTAGATTCCAGTGAGCACGACAACCCTTTGTATAAAAGACTGCCATTTCAGGGGCCTTTTTAATCTCCCATGATCTTGCTTTCTGGCCTCTTCAGTTTAAAATTAAAACAGGAAACAAAGTGAAGACACAAAATTTCAACTTTTAAAAATTTTTGCCATCATAATAGCTAACACTTTTACAGCACCTACTCTCTCTGTGGAAACTTTTGAGTGTTGTATAAACTCATATCTATGCAAAAATCACTTTACCTTTATCAAACATAGAGCTATGCATAAAGACAAATACAGCAATTCTCTTAAGGCTTGTATTGATACTGTACTTATTTTAAGACAAGAAGAAAGTAAGATAACCACATACAAATGGAGTAGGTAGGGTGCCCACTGTGCAAACTGCTATAGTTGTAATCTCTAGGTGAAAATAGGTTAATTACTCTTCAGAAAACTGCAATAGTTTTCTGACAAGCATTTAGTACTTTGCCACTTCAGTCTCAGCTAGAAGACTGAATAACCTCTTGGATTTACTCTGACAGAGTATGTGCTCAGATTAGTGACGGACATGTTTCCTTCTAGCATAATGTCCTGCATTTTCTACAGTAAGTGATCTGCCATGACACAATTTGCCAGCTTTCCATGTGAACCAAAGAGAGAAAAATGCCGTGTAGAAAGAACAACAGCATAAATATTCTGTTTTCATTAAATACTGCTTGGAGATTTTTGTTTAAATAAGTTCTTTTAAAAAGTCTTCTGTAAAATGAATATATTTAACTTCAGATATCTTGCAGTAACTCTATGCTAACGTAACAGTTCTCTCCTTTCCAACACCAGTTCAAAATCCCTCCTCTCCTTTTCAGCTCTGGTCAGAGAAGTACTTTCTATGACTATGTTTCTGTGAAATCCTGCCAGCATCTCCCTGAGAGTGCAGTAGAGAATAAAGAAAATAGCAGGGCAGATGGTAAAAGATGGAGCCTCAGTAAGGATGCTTTGTGATCACAGTGCAGAAATGAAGAGAGAGATGAATCTCACAACTGCCAGGAGGTATAGCAATACCTCCCTGTAGGATTCAAGTTCACTCTTGACAAGGCACAGTACAATCCCTAGGACCCACAGGCTGCCTCAAGCTTCCACTCTCTGCATTTCCTGACTGCAGTTCTATTCTCTTCTCTGTCCCATTTCACGACTCAGCACCCTGGCTTGAGATCTGCCTCAGCACTCATCCTTGCACTGCTCTGTGCAGCAATCTCACGATATTTTACCCACAGAACACATGACTTTATTGTGCCTTCACTACTTCCTAGGAAGAATGCTCTCGTGTCTTAAAAATTGTTTTGGATAATGACTGGTGGTATATATTGCTTCATATTAAAGATGGTTTAGAACCTTTGCTTCCATACTGTTCAACTTTCATCATCTTCTGATTGGCACCTTCAGAAAAGAAATTAAAGAAGCAAGCCAGAGAGTGAAAGTATATTGAATTTTGCAGTATACTTCAAATATTATGAGAAAGGCAAAAGTGAAGGTAGATGTTAAGGTTATCTCGGTAACATTAACTCATCACTATTAATTTTTGCTGTTATTTTTTCTTCAGAGAAGACAATCCCATCTGTTTGAAAAGGGATGCAGAATGGAAACACCGTTTTGCCTCCTATGAGTGCATAACAGCTTAACAGAGCAGCTCACTTGTAACTTCCTCTGCTGCTGACCCAACAGACAACATAGAGTGCATAATTACCCTGTTCTGTGCCTAGTTTTCTCTTTCTCTTTCTGTCACGTCGTCTGAAGTCTTTGAACAAAGGTTGGGGGGTTTTTCTGAAATATATATTCATATAGCATCTAAGAATGAAGTCCTAGATTCAGTGGGGACTTCTAAGCATTGACCAGTAACTATGCATGTATACTATAGTACAGTTTCCTTTACTTCAGAAGAGCAAAAAGTAGGAAAAAAACCAGTAAATTCCCTCTATCTTCACTCTAATATGACACTGATACGGCTTTACATAGTATTTTCATTGACAAATCAGCAAAAGTCTATTGAATCTACAAAGTANTATATTATATATATATAATATATAAAAATTTTATTATTTTTGTTAACTCCAAAAGAATAAGAAATTGACTGCCCAGGTACCAGGTAGAACTAAAATCCTTGCAAATTATATGTTGTGCTTTTTTGACCTGTACACTTCTAGAGCCGTATAGACCTCCAGAGTATTCCTCTCTCAAATGCTTCACCAGCATGCCCCAATGACATTTTTAAACAATGATAAAGTTGCGGATTTAAGTAAATGAAACGAAATATTTAAAAAAAAAAAGTTGCAAAGATCAGCAGTTATGGTTTTTCAGAAACCATTTCANCTTGTAACTTCCTCTGCTGCTGACCCAACAGACAACATAGAGTGTCAACATAATTACCCTGTTCTGTGCCTAGTTTTCTCTTTCTCTTTCTGTCACGTCGTCTGAAGTCTTTGAACAAAGGTTGGGGGGTTTTTCTGAAATATATATTCATATAGCATCTAAGAATGAAGTCCTAGATTCAGTGGGGACTTCTAAGCATTGACCAGTAACTATGCATGTATACTATAGTACAGTTTCCTTTACTTCAGAAGAGCAAAAAGTAGGAAAAAAACCAGTAAATTCCCTCTATCTTCACTCTAATATGACACTGATACGGCTTTACATAGTATTTTCATTGACAAATCAGCAAAAGTCTATTGAATCTACAAAGTACAAAGATAAAAATGAGTAAACTGTGGTTACATGTCCGAAAGATGGCAGTTCTAATAGAAGTAACAATTTCCAGAAACATAAAAAATGTGAATCACAATAATTCGTTCCCTATTGTTAGTGCAGTCAGAACAGAAAGAATTAGGTTTAATTTATGGTAAGGACAAATAGGACAGTAGAAAACCCTTCCATACAGAAGATGCTCAAAAGGATTAACTGTGAATTTAAAATTAAGTGAGCACTTCCTAGCACGTATAATTAGTGCTCTCTTTAGCATCCTGGAAAGGTCTAGATAACTTTTTCAGTTCCCTTGTAGTCTTATTTTACAGGATTCAGTAACCTATCGTCTGTGATTTTGAGTAAGAATGTTCCAGAAAAGCCATATTCATTAATTTTCCATTATCTGATGTATTTCAAATTCACATATTCTGGAAACTCATATGCATTCTAGGACAGAGAGCAGATGAACAGATAATGGAATTAAAAGTGTTGTTTAATTATTGTTATAAAATTTTAAATTTAATAATATATACAATTT
>VYXC01009625.1:107350-240364 GCA_013397175.1 Platysteira castanea | reverse complement strand
TATAATTTATATTATATATATATAATATATAAAAATTTTATTATTTTTGTTAACTCCAAAAGAATAAGAAATTGACTGCCCAGGTACCAGGTAGAACTAAAATCCTTGCAAATTATATGTTGTGCTTTTTTGACCTGTACACTTCTAGAGCCGTATAGACCTCCAGAGTATTCCTCTCTCAAATGCTTCACCAGCATGCCCCAATGACATTTTTAAACAATGATAAAGTTGTGGATTTAAGTAAATGAAACTAAATATTTGAAAAAAAAAGTGGCAAAGATCAGCAGTTATGGTTTTTCAGAAACCATTTCAAATTTTTAAAAAGCATTTTTAAGGTTGAAGACATCATTTGAACTGTTCTTCCATTATTGTAAAAGTATCTGCAAAACTTTTGAAATAAGCTCAAGCCTGTTTTGTTTTATGTGTAGAGAAAGATCTTAAATAGCCATTATATTTAAAAATATATACTTAAAGGCCTATGTGAAACAGGGCTTAGGATGAGAGTTTAACTATTTAACTTAATTCCTGTAAACACTATGATGGATCTCTCAATATTAATCTAATTCACGCAAATTAGACATCTGTTCTTCTCCGCTGACTGTGCATAGAACCAAGAGAAACTGCTAAGTGCTCTTATTAATTTAGGAACCAACCTGCCTCATCCTGCCTTGAGACTGACACCAACCAGAGAACAGCTGGCTTTCATACGATGTGGAAGTTTTTCTGTAGCTGACTATTCTGAGCATTGAAAAGTAAGTTGGAAGCTACAGGACCCCAAATTCTGCATTATGACTTAATTACAAGGAAGGAGAGGATAAGCATTGATAAAAGAAATCAAAAATATTAAAGACAAAGGTCTAGACTAAGTTTTAATTTCATAATATACTCTGTGGAAGGACACAGATCCAGGTACAATACAGAATCCTTGCAGCTGATGTATTTTGAAAGAGGTTTTTTTCTGCTGGAGTTGTTCTGTGTATCAAATACTCATTAATTACACCTGGAACATCTGTGATGATGCAGAAAATGAGTACTTTTTCCTAGTTTTATATACAGACAACAAAAGAGGCTTAAGCTGTGTTTTCCAAAGCAATAGGATTAAGACTCAAAAGTCCTTGGTTTTGGTACCTGTGATTAGATTTCCACTTTACTAAAATTTACTAAATTGAACTTCATTTGAAATAAAACACCACTTACACCTAGTAATTTTAATAAGGCTATTATATGACTGTTAACATAAACTAATTTATTCCAATCTTCACTGGAAGATAGCATCTATGAAACACAGGGAAGTAAAATTTACTGAGGACACATTTCACTCAAAAGAGTTTGGTCTGCTTCATAAGGCTCCTCCATTTTACAGTTATTGATTACTGCTATCCTTTTTCAACACATCTGATTTACAAGTCTTTGAAGCACAGAACACAGGAAGTGTAAAAATATGCAGAAATTTTTAATGAAATTATTAAAACTATTCTGCCATATTTTACTGGGCAAATTATAGGGTGGGTTTTTTCTCAAAATCAGCAAAGTTGTTGGCAATTTCAGCATCCCTGCTTTGCTGCTACATGGTAATTAAACCCTTTTACACACCACATGAATCAAAGACCATTTTTTATGAGTGCTCAGTTAAGTCTCCTGTCAGTCAATCACATCGAGAAGACTGCAGAGTGACAAACATTTCCTACCTTTCCATTTACAGCAACATAAGCTTATTATTAGGTTAAATCTCCAGTAGAAAAGGAGCAAAAATATTAATGATGTCAAAGGAGTCCAGCAATATGTTCAGGTAAAAAAAGGCCTGTGGCTGCATTGCTTTGTAAAAATTTATTCTCTCACTACATCTACTTGGTGCAAGGAGAGTTTGTTTTAAGATTATTCTACTTCTTAATCTTTGTCTGTGGTTTTGGGTATCAATTTTCCAGCTCAATCAGATTCTTTATTCTCCTGAATATATGAATCAGATTCTCATTTTCTATTCTCTGCCAATGAGATACAATTATATTCAGTTTGAAATTTTTCAGTAAAATTGGGAAATGTATCACACAGGGCAGCTCTTAAAACACTTAAGTTAGGCGGTAAGTCTCCTCAAGCTCCCTGGATCAGCAAAAGAGAGCTAGTTTTCTTCAGAGAGTGATTTTTATCATAATGTGCATACTAGAGAGGATTTTAATGTACATGCTTCAAATCACTCTCTGGAGGGATCACTCACTCTCTCTCCTGACTGGACAGACCAGTTGTGCACCCTGGCCGTCCCAGACACCTAAGAGCGGCTGTCACTTCACCCTTTTATCCAACCACCTCTTTGTATGGCTACTACTGTCAACTCTACTCCTTAGAAATCTTGCTTTGTTTCTTGGCAGTGTGAGTTTATTTGTACATTAGAGAAAAAAGGCTTCAATAAACTGTTCTACGCACATACCACCCTAACAGCCTGCTAATATTAAAAGGGTCAGTTCATCTCTGCCAGCTCCTGGCCATGCTGGACCCAAATCAGACTTCTGCTAGCTTAGCATCCCAGAGAGAACAGCTCAATGAAAGAGCAAGTATGGTTTATGCATGGGAAGGTGCAGGAATATATGACTCAAAGTTGGGCAGGCAGAGCTACTGTCCTAGAGGGAATAAGCTGTTAAATCATTTCAGACTATTTTGTTTGCCTGCCCTGATAAATGCAAATGATCAGTGTATTTAACAGTCCATTGTGTTAAATTAATTTTGCAATTATAAAGAGAGTGATGTGGAAAAGGGAAGACTACATTTAAACTCAAGATATAAAATATGCTTCCTAAAGTGTTGGAACTTTGAAACCTCGTATACTGTTGGTCAATGAAAGAAATTTTGTGCCAAAAGTTGCCAATTACAATGAGGTCTTTGTACTTGCCTGACATTTTCGCCTTCTTAGTTACAGCTCTAAGACACTGTGTCCTAGGGGTTCCATCCTCAACCACTCTGCATTCCCCCAGTCTATAGCATGCACAGTTCCTGGGCCCAGTTTTGTAGCATGTACCATGGCTGGCTGACTGGCCAAAAAAATGTAAAATTTGGCTCACATTTAGGAAGGGTCAGTAAATACGCTGGTTTTTATTTTTCCTTTCCATTACTCACAGATTTCTGCAACACACAAAAACTCAGTATCTTTTTATATCAGTAAGGCTGTACTGGGTCTGGCTGAGCAGGGCGTAACCCTCTTCAGAGCAGCCCACACGGTGCAATATTTTGGATTTGTTACCAATAGTGGACCAAAACCTTGCTGAATGGGTTTGAAGCTGTTCCAAAGATTCAAAACTAACAATGTGGAGAACTATAGCAAAAAGTTTATTCCTAAGAATAAAACAATGAACATCTCCACAGCTAATAAGAACAAATTTATACAAATTCCATTCTGCCAAACATATGTAAAGAAATAAAACTTTAATTACATGTTTGCAGTTTTAGAGAAACTGAGAGCTAGAATAATAATAATGAATGAAAATTCTACACCTCTGTGAGTTCCTTTCCTAATGTACTAAGGATTTATCTGGCACTTTCAGATACAAAAAGAACAATACTCTATTTTTGTGTGTTAAGGCTGCATTTTTATAACATGTGATGCTGCACTTGCCAACCATCTTTTTAAACATTATTTACTACTTTTGTAAGTCTTCTTGGCTTCAGAAAGTAAAACTGATAACAGACTTTTTATTATAAAGTTGCAAACCAACATCACTGTAGTTTTAGAAGTTAAAGCATTTTTCCCGTAAGTAATCTAAATTATAGCTAAGCTTTTGAAGTCAACAGTTTCTAAAATATGGTTTTCCTCTTTTTATTACTGTTTTGGCATCTGTGCTGAAGTTATAGAGTCTCACACTATGTTGACTGCTTATAATAAGGCAATTGGCAAATACCTGTAGTATGATAAAACACCCTCATTTTGTTTGCAAATAACTGTCTATATCTTGCCATACATTTAGTGGAATTAACAAGTTACTGGAATGGTTCACAGAAGACCAAAAAGCCCAGATGTGCTAAGGTATGCATGCAAGTTAATATTCTACAAGCACACTTCTAAAGAAAAACAAGCCAGCCAGTAAGTTTTCATCAGGTGTATGTTGTTATAGCAGTAATGTGAGCAACACCAGCCCCTGTGTTTGTACATCAATTACAAATGACTGACAGCATTAAAGAGATCTTGTTCTCTATATAAATGGAGCAAAAGCATGTATCCAGCAGGCACAATGGAAGTGAAAATAACATGTTGGCACTTCAACTACATGGGGCATCTGTGGACAAACAAGTCACTCTGCCTCCTTTTTCTGCTTCAGGTCATTAATTATTAGAAAAGGAGCATCCTAGACTAGGATATCAGGAATTTATTTGAAATAAACATTGTACTTATGTGTAATAATCATAAGGCCATGAACAAAAGTGGTGCTATCTTCATACACGTAACACTTTGAACTTTCAGTCTGGAGCAATCCAAAGAAAATATACACTTTAACCTTCCCCTTCAAAATTATGTTCTATACAAATAACAACTGATGTAATAATTAAAAAGCATTCTGGGTTAGTTTCCAATCTTGTCAGGAGTGAAATCTAAGTAACATTAAAATTTTTTAAATAAAGGACAGGGAAGATTTTTCTGTGACCTGTTTTCAGCACCCTGTTCAATGCTTGATGCAGACTGGAATCCCACTTATTCATGAAGCAAAGCATTGGAAGAATCCAGACCTTCAAATTCAAGATTTGTAAATGTCATACAGTGCTGTTTTAGCTAAAATAAGTACATCTTTTAACACATATTGCATCATTCATCTCTTGCCTTTAATCTCAACACTAAACTGAGAATGATTGGTTTCTTTTGGAAAAAGGAAAAGCCAAAGAAATATGTGAAAATTTTGACCAACTCCCAGTGTGCAAGCTTTACAGAGTTATTCTAAATGTACATGCCTTGAGAAGAGAACTTGAAACAACATTTCCATAATATTCACTGCTATGTTTATGTTCTTATTATGAATAAAACAGCATGATAACATCTTCCAGAATTAGTTCATTATAAATACTTTATATAAAGACTGAAATGTAAATGAAAGTATATTTAACTAGAAATAATTGATTCATTGCTTCTTCTGTCGCACTAGTTAATAAAATGAAAAGCTCCAAAATAAGAAATCAGCTCCCCAGAACTCTCATTTGAAAATGTCCAAGCTACAAAAGTTATTCAGCTACAGTAACTGATGGCATATGCTGTCAATTATAAATAAATTCCATTCACTCAAGATGCTATTATTTCTGTTTTCACTCACACATGCCCCCTTCCTGAAATAAACTTTGACAAAGCAGTAATTAAACCAGGATTCTCAGGTAATTCTGTACAGGATTTTCTGTAGTTTTTCTTTAAACCACGTACCCCTATGCTGACAGTTATTTCCAGAGGAAAATTTTACTGCCACAGACACTAGAGCATAGGACTTCTCCAACAAGAGAACTCAGAATTGACACTGACACAGAAATATGTTTATACCCATCGGAACCTACACTCTCTCTTAGACAGCTAGACTACAGCTCTGTGGCTTGGTGTGTTGCAATGATTTGTGCAGCCTCCTCTGGATCCTCCTCTCATTCTCCATCACCTCTGAAGATCAAACTCTCAAATCTGCTACTCTACTAGCATTCTATTGTACATCTTTTCCTTTTTTCTTTTTTTCTCCCTGCTTATGAGACCCCACCTGGAGTGCTGCACCCAGCACTGGGACCCTAATATAAAAAAGGATGTGGAACTGCTGGAGTGAATCAAGAGGAGGCCATGAAGATGATCAGCAGGCTGGAGCACCTCTCCTATAAAGACAGGCTCAGCGATCTGATGTTGTTCAGCCCAGCGAAGCAAAGTCTCTCAGGAGACCTTACAACACCTTCCAGTTCCTAAAGGAGGGCTTCAAGAAAGCTGGAGTTTACAAGCCCATGGAGTGATAGCACAAGGGGGATTGGCTTTAAACTGAAAGAGAGTAGGTTTAAAACAGATATTAGTAAGAAATTCTCTACTGTGAGGGTGGTAATGCACTGGAACAGGTTGCCTAGCAAAACTGTGGATGACTCATCCATGTAAGTGTTCAAGGCCAGGTTGGATGGAGCTTTGAGCAACCTGGTTTAGTAGAAGGTGTCCCTGGCCATGGCAAGGGGGTTGTAACTAAATGATCTTTAGGGTCCCTTCCAACCCAAACCATTCTATTATATATTCCAAAAACTTTGTTGCTGAGTGTGCAGGTAGTGTTACTAGAGTCATGAGTCAGAGATTGAAATGTTATGGTTTATGGCTTAAACATCTTTATGAAGGACTTCCGCCTGTTATAGGAAAATTGTATTACACAAACTGCATGTAATACCACTCCACCCTGACTGAGGCCCCTGACTGATACCCTGAACTGTGAGTTAAACCACCTAAGGCAACTTGAGATAAGGAAAGTGATGCTATTGTTCAAAGCATTGTTCAAAGCATCTGGAGGAACATCCACAGCAGGGCCCAGCCCAGCACCTTCAGGGTGCAGACCACAGCCCCAGGCTTATCTGCTGCCAGGCTCGCACAGACCCCCACACCACAGCGGGGAGGAGGAGAGATTTTGGGGGTGCGGCACAGCCTCTGGCCAGAGGCAGTGAGCGCCCATCCTCCCCCGTGCAGACCGGCCCAGCTGCGGGGCCCCCACCCTGGGAAAGCCACATCTCCGGGACAGCCAGGTGAGGGACAGCAGAGGGGGTGTCACGGCCCCTCCAAGGCCCCCACAAAGGGGTCCCCAGACCCTGCACCAGAGCACTGCATGTGGCACAGTAACATGATGCAACACATCTACAGTGCTGCACGGGACAGTATCAAACCTGTCCCCTCAGGAGGCTCCTGGGCGTTCCCACCTGCCCAAACATACATTAATCCACTCAATTCTGTGCTTTTCGGTGGGAGATCCTCTCCACCAAGAAGACGAGATGGAGGGAAGAGACGAGACGTCATTGGAACCCGTGGAGGGGTGATATGTTTCTACTTAATCTCTGTCACTCCTGTCCCCCCCACCTCTTCTTCTTCTTTCTTTCTTTCATTTATCTCTCTTTGCCTCTCTTATACTTAAATAAAACATATCAAATTTTTTTTATATAAACATCTAACCTCGTTCGGTCTTAATCACTTGTTTTCAGTATATTTGAATGTTTCAGGGTTTGATCCGTTTTAATTGCAGACAGTTCTCTTTGCTCTTCTGTGTTTAGAGCACATCACAAGAGCATGGTCTTGTGGGAGACACAGCAGGTATTTGTTGCTGTCTACTCTCCCAGTTTTTAAGTGTAATTTAGATATCTATTCCACTCAAATCTTCATATATATATGTATGTATGTATGTATCCAGTAGTTACATAATATACAACATTCATACATTACCAGATACCAAATGATCTGCAAGATGAGACAAGAGAATCTCTGCTAGACAAATGAATCAATTTTTTTAAAAAAATCTAAAAAAATTAAATGAAGATTTAGGAATGCTTAAAACCACTGACGTTTATATAACATGAGAACTATATCTTGCTTCAGTTCCTTTGGTTTGCTAAGCTTCCCTTAGTCTCTATTTACCTCTTAACCATCATAAAAATGGTGTTAATGAGGTAGAATGGAACAGATAAAATATACCTGAAAACAGCTACTAGAAACAGCGGGGAGAAAACTAGAAGACTGTTTCTGAAAAGTGGGGAATATATTTTATTTTCCTATTATCCTGTATTTTGAACTTTTCTTTCCTGCTACTTTCTTTCCTCTGACTGTGCTTTTTATTCTATTATTTATCTTAACGGCCAGCTGTTGAAAAATTGACGTACAATTTTGATTGCAATGGACTTCAAGACTTCAAAACTGCTACCTGGGACTGGATCCAGACTCAATATTTCTAGTCCCATTGAAAAAATCCCTAGACTGCAATTTTCCATAAATACATTCTCATTTATTTTCAGCTGGTGATGAAAACCCACTTTTACACATAGTATAAAATTTTACACTTTGAATGACTGTTTTTTGAGACATTCAATAAATGTATATTAATTAGGCATTATGAGTGTGCATTTCAGTGAAAAAGAAACCCACTCCTAAACTTTTAAAACCTTGAATCTTAACGCCTTAAAACTTTAGAGGTTTCCATCAAGTCAACAACCAAACTAGAAATGTACCACAGACCATCATGCAAATAGAACTGCGACCACAAAATACAGCACTTCCTTAACTATTTGAACATGCAAGTATCTGTTTGGTAAATAAAATTCACAGTTACTGAGAATCTAAATCAGTGAAAATAAATAGTTTTGCATAGTCCTGGATTGCTAAGGTTTTCAAAATTAGGATGAACATCTCTATTAATGCATTTCATGCAAGTGTAATACATAATAAAAACCCTCTTATAAACAAAAAGTACATTTTAAATGTAATGTATTAGAAGAATATTAGAAAAATTCTAATTTGAAAATTACATTTCTAAATTTAATTAGAAAAATTAGAAGTAAGAGAAGAATAATTTTGACAATTGATTGCAATGAATATAGTCTCAGGAAAATTGAAAATTTACCATTTTCCAACAGATTGCTATCCGGTAGACATAAAAATGTATTGTCCACAGCATAGAGCTATACTTTATGGATATGTAAAAAAAAGTTATCTGCATATATTTCACCGACATACAGCAGAAGTTTGCAGTGTGGTTAAAGTGTGGCCAGGCATCAACGTCTTGAGTCACTTGATACTTTAAAGACAGTATGACATGAAAATGGGGCAAGTAATGAAAGCAGGGAATATAGAGTAAATAAACAGGTAATAGGGCTTAGGCTGATACTTTCTATTCTTATGTGCAAATAGCCCTATTTTCTTTCCAGGGCAAAACAGTCCATGTTTTTCCCTTAATGGTTGCAGGCACTCAATGTCAAAGTCATCCTAGACAACTTTTTCATCAGGAGAGGGGAAAAAACAAACACCTTCAGAACATGACTGGAGTGTTAGAATAGATTGATTCTTGGTATTTTTCCATCAACTGCAGAAACAATCTACACTCTGTTCCTGGCTTAGCCATTTAGGTTTTGTGCCTCTGGGGTGAATGCAGTTATATCTATGCTGAACACATAACCTAATATTAAAATTTTTAGCTTTTGCAGGCCTGCCATAGTACATGCATCCTCCTGATCTTCAAAAAAATAATATGAAAGAAAGGATTGTCAATAAAAAAATAATTTGGTCTACAGAATTTTTATTAAAAGTCACTTATCACAAAATGTCCTGAAACAAAGAAAAATCTAGTTTCTCTACACATGAATAGCAAAGTGTGAAACCCCATTTATACTTTCAGATGCATATAAGATTACCCAAAATGAGGATGCACAGGGCTCTATTAACCTGTATCAGCATGTTGTGCTCCCAATTCAACAGGTGTCTCCCATGAGCCCAGCATCACTGAATGCATCTCAAAGGCACAATAGGGTCTATGTGCAGGCAACTGACCAATTTTTTTTCAAAATAGCCTGACAAACAGCAGCAGTATTTTGACAGCAGCATCACTGTGTCTCAGCTATCTCTGTGAACTTAATGACGCTATTTCCAAAATAAGAGTTACCTCACTCATTCTTCTTTGCTGTTCATCATCTGGAGAGTCTGTACCAACAATAACTTACTTTTTCTTTTCTCCTCCTTTTTTTTCAGATAAAATGCCAGAAATTCCTTTGCTCTTTCTCCACAATACTAATTTTGTCCAATGCATCTTCTGCATACTGAAGTCTTTTTCATGGTTCCATTACAACCTTCAGTTCACCATTAATTGTGAGAAAAATCTGAATTGTTTTGTCTATCCAGTCAAAAATTTAAAATTACCAGGTTTGATGCTTTTAATTTCATTATAGCGGCAATCCTCATCTTCAGTATTGAAACAGCTACAGAGTTTCTGAACTGCCTTTATTTTTTTTATGCCGTAGAGTTTAATTGGCATTATTACCGTTTCTATATTTCAAAAAAGTCAAATGGTAAGTTTCAATCCTTACTGTCCTCATCTAACCCAAAAATCCTGGTAAACCAGAATATTTTCTTAATATTAATATTATTGATAAAAATACGATATTATCTTTTATAGTCTCATAAAGCTGTTATAGTGTGACAAAACATAACTATAGAAAGGCTGTATTTTGTAAATAAAAAGCATGTCACCAAATTGCAGCAACGACATCACTGCAGTCTACAGATTAAAAAAAACACACATGAATGACCAAGGCAAGGGAAAAAAAAAAAAAAAGATAGAAGAAAATATGAAGTACTGATTTACAACCTGTTAAGAAACAGTAATGAATGCTGGCACAATCCATGAACAGGACATTCTAGACTCATTGTGAAGACTTATTTCAGGGAACCCTGCCAACAAAAACAAGTAATGCAGGCCTCAGCAATCTCTAGACTTTTTCCAAGAAAGAGACACAATCAATCAATGATATTATATTTCTGAGAGGTTTGTTCCTCTTTTTTAATAAAATCTATTAATAAATTCATTCTTTGGTTTTCAGTGAAATCAAGACAAGAAAAAAGATCTTCTCCATGAAAGACAGAACAAGACAGAGAAAAGGCAATTTCTCAGGAAAGGGAAACTGTTTACTGGATTACTGGATTTGGACGAGAGAACTGTGCTATCAAAAGTGCTTTTCTATCTTGAAATGCATATGCTGCAGTTAACAAGCTGTAATTCAGAAAAGCAAACACATAAATTGTTGGTTGCAATAGAACAGTAGATTTCTGTGTTACAATACAATTTGATATGAAATTGAGTTCTAAACCATGTCTTGCAAAAAAAACCTCCAACAAAACAATTTCCCACAAACTACAGTGTTTTAACTACCAGTGACATACTGAGAATTCCTTATTTCTATTTTACCTGAAGCACAACACAAAGTTTGTGTTCATGCAACAAATAATGAAATGCATTCAATTCAACTTTGAAGTCTAATTACTCCACTTCATGTCGACATCAGTTACAATAAAAAGATGAGAAAAAGAGGAACCTGAATCTTCTAATATTATGATCTCTGTGTTTTCTTTAAAGGCTGTGGAAGACCTATGTATTCTTTTATATTTTAGTTTAATTTCCACAGGAACATAATGCAATCAATGCTGAATTAAAGAGGAAATCCCTCAGGAAGGGTTCACCTCTCCTAGGTGTCTGGTGTACCATCCTGATACATTGCAGCTTTGGCTAGACTTCACATCAACTGCTGTGTAATCCTCAGATAAAAATAGACTTGAAAACTGCTGAAAAGAAAACCTGCACAGCCCCTAATTAAATCCATGTCTGTAACTGTTAAAGAGACTTCCGAAGAAAAAACTTTTCTCTGATTATATAGTATATTTTTTAGAAAGATCATAGAGTTCTACATTTCTTCTGGCTGCTGAGAAATACATCATTGTTCTCCCAGCCTTAGTTAATGTTTCTGTGCCAAATATATACATTACATCATATTGCAATAAACTGTGCAAATGGACAGAAACCATGCTGATCAATGTCCTTACTTCAGAAGTTTTAGCTACATATAAATTTGGAAATGTAGCAAATGATTCTTTCGGTAGCACTTTGCAAAGAGTTCAGTTGCATATTGTACTGGACTCCCTGATCCACACATAACACAGTATGAAGTCACACCTCTTGCTAGCTGGGCAAAAAGCAATAGCAAAAATGGGATCTTAAAGGTGGAAGCAGCACTGCTCAAGTGATTCAATAGCTACAGATTAAATCTTTCAACACTGATGACTGAAAATTGCAAGATTGCAAATAGAGAACTAACACCTCAATAAAACTGATATACACAGAAACAATAAATCTACTTCTACAAATCTAGCAGCACATTACAAGTTATACCATGTGTCACCCAAAGGAAGCTCAACTCAAACAGTGCCGGAATACTGGGAATTTTGCTAAGATGTATCGTTCTACACTGGCTAAGAGATAAATAACTCACATTATACTGTTTTAAATCAGAATAGAAATCATTCCATGGAAGAAATTCAGAAAGACACTCAATTCTTACAAAAGTTCCACTACCAATGGAACTTAAAGTTTCGTGAATAAATGTTTGACACATTTATCTTTAATAGTAAATATGCCTCATATCTACATAGTCTTAAATTAGGCACCTACATAGTTTGATCCTTTGTTAAAATTACTATGACATCCAGTATCTCCCAGTACAGACTGAGACCAACCTCAGAAAAATGAGGTAATATTTTCTCTCAGTAACATTATGAGAACTGAAAGAAGATCTATCTCCTTGTTCAAAAGTTCTTCCTTATGAATGAACTAAAAACAAATGGAAAGTTATGTTCTAACAAAAAACTCTTAAAGTCACACAGTCTAACTCCCTACTAAAAGTATTTCCATCAGGTTGCTGAAGGCTGAATCCAGCACAGTCTTGTCTTTCAGTCGTTGAGGGCTGGAGAGGCTATGACTGAAGGAAAGTCCAGCAGATGAGATCAAACCCTACAGTGGGGGTCCCAAATTCAGGAACCCATGAAGCAGCCCCGAGCCTCATTACAACCTGTACAGCCTCAGCAGGTAGGGACAGGGTGTTGCCAGGAGCAACGGAGGGAGATTTAATGGCTACAGGGACATGGCACATCAGTGCAGGCATGGCAGAGCAGAGAGCACAGGCAGAGCTCCTCTTGGACCATCCCAGAGCAGTCAATAGAGGGAAATAGGGCAAACAGACTCAGTAGTCTTCCTAGACAGTCAGGCCCCAGCCTATACAGCTGAAAAGTGATTTTCCATCCTGAATACAAGACTTTGCATTTCAACTCCTCTAGCTAGTCCAGGTCACTCTGATGGAAGATCAACTGCTGCTACTCCGGCACCATCAATTAGATAATGTCCACAAACTTCCCAAATGGCCACTCCATTCCTTCCTCCAGTTCATTAAAATAAACATTTAACTGTGTTGGTTTCAGTACTGATTGCTGAGTGATACTACTGGTTACTGGACACCAGACAAATTTTGCATCACTGATCACTCTTTCACTCCAGCAGGCCAGCCATATGTACACCCCTCCTTACTTTTCACCTATTTAGCCCATATTTTGCCAGTTCAGTAAAAATGAGAGTATACAAGACTGTATCAAAGGCCTTGCTCAAGATATATAACATCCACTGCTTTTCCCTTGTCACAGTGTCAGTCACCCCACAGAATGCAATGATTTTAGTCAGGCATGATTTATTCTTAGTAAATCTACGCTGGCTGCTCTCAATCACCTTCTTCTTAACCATACATAGGAAAACTTATTGTACAACTTTCCCAAGGCCTGAAGTGAGGCTGACAGTTTGATTCTTGTAAGTGTCATTATTGAGGACAGAAGTGGCTTTTGCCTTGTTTCAGTTATCAGGAACCTTCCTCGGTTGCCATGATCTTCGGAAGATGGTAGAGTACAGTCTCACAATGAGATTGACCAGCTTTTTTTAGTATCCTCAGATGCACCTTGTCTGGTACCATGGACTCAGGTGTGTCCATTTGACTTAAATGATCCCTGTCACTTTTCTCTACTCTAGGTACTACCTCATTCCCACAGTCTCTGTTAGTAAAGAGTTCTCAGGGACCTGGGAAGTACAAGGGCAAACCTTAACAGTGAAAAGTGAACCAAAAATGGCACTGAGAATCAATGCAATCAGCAGGAATTGTTACCACGGGTTCACAAAGGGCAACGCCTGTTTAACTAATTCAATAAGTTTATTTGCACAGTGGATGAAGAAGGACAGTGGATGTAATTTTTCTGCATTAATAATACTGCCCTCACAGCATCCTTCAGTACAAGTCGTCCATCTGTAAGATCAGCAGATTCCTGGGGCAGTGGGTGAAAAAACTGGTTGAATAGGACAGTTCAGTAGGCTCACAGAACACTGTATGGACTGGCTGAAGGGCAAAGCTCAAAGGATAATAGTGATGGGGCTACATTTGTTTGGTTACCGGTCACCAGCAGTATTCCTCAGGGTTCAATTCTTGAGTCAGTTATGGTCAGTAAATTTATCAGTGATCTGGATGTGGCAGTTTAAAGCATCATTACCAAGTTTGTCGATGGAAGTGCTGTTGACTCTCTCATGGGACAAGATGCCTTGCTGAGAGATCTAGATAGATTGGGGCATTGGGCTATGATTAACAGAATGAAATTTAACAAGTCCAAATGCTGGATCCTGCACCTGGGATGTAATAATGCAGGCACAAGTATAAACAGGGAGAGGAGTAGCTGGAGAACAGCCCTGCAGAAAGGAATCTGGGGGTGCTGGGTGACACCAGGCTCAGTACGAGCCAGCGATGTGTCCTGGTAGCCAAAGAGGGCAAAATCCATCCTGAAGTACATCAAACACTGCATGAAACCAGCTGGTCAAAAGAGATCCCATGGTACTCAGTGAGCATTGGTGTGGCCTCACCTTGAGAGCTGTATGCAGTTCCGGACCCCAGCATTTAAGGACATGAAGGTCCTTGAATGTATCCAGAGGAGGACATCAAATGTAGTGACAAGGCTGGAAGGCAAGTCCTATGAGGACTGGCTGACAATTTTACGTTTTTCTAGTTTGAAGAAGGGGAGACAGAGGGCTGACTACATTTCTCTCTACAGCATGCTGAAGAAGGGAACTGGAGAGGGAGGTACTGATCTCTTCTTCCTGCTATGCAGTGACAGGGTGTGTGGGAACGGCTCAAAGCCATGTCAGGGGAGGGTTAGACTGGTCACTAGGAAGCATTTCTTTACAGAGAGAGTGATGAGACCATGGATCAGGCTTCCTAGAGAGATGGTCAAAGTCTGTCAGTGTCTAAGAGGCATTTCAACAATGCCTATAACAACATGCTATAACTTTTGGTCAGTCCTGAACTGGTCAGGCAGTTGGTCTAGAAGATCACTGTAGGTCCTTTCCAATTGAAATAAGATATGTTATGCTAAGCTATTCTGTTGTATTTTTCAACCTTTTCCCTGTCCTTTGTAAATAAGTCCCTAGTCCTGCTGAGAGGAGGACTCACATTTTCCTGAAACCACTTTTTTTTTTTGCTGCAGATTCACTTACAGAAGCTCTTCTGGATGTCCCTCAGGCCTCTTATTAGTTCCAACTTCAGTTGAGCTTTGGTGTTCTTGACTCTATTTCTAAATGCATGGGCAAAGTCTTTGTATTCTTCTCAAATGGTCTGTCCCAGCTTCCACCTACTTCACAGATCCTTTTTATGCCAAGTGTCAGCCAGGAGGTCTATGTTCATCCATGCTAGCCTTCTGTCACACTTGCTCCAATTTCTGTGCACTGATACGAACACCTTTTTTAGTCTGAAAGAGGCTGTATTTGATGATCAGCCATCAAGATTACTTCTCTTTATATGTGATGCAGAGTATAGACTGCGAACTAGAAGGTGGTGGGTGACTGTTAGTCTTTTCTACACCTACACCTACCTTCAACAAATTAAGCACAAACAATAATATAAATGGAAGTTCCATATGCTACTGGTATCACTAGTGTGATTACAGCAGATTAATTTACAGTTTGATGTAGGTGCTGTGCAATTATGTTGAAATGGTTTTACAATACCAATGTCTTGGATTCCCAACATACAACATGTTACAAAAACCACTTTCTGTTTTTGATACAAACCACTTCATAAAGCCTTCATTTATGAGACATCTGTAAAAGCTCATGAGAAAATTATATGCTTTACTAAAAATATGTATCTCTAGAATCCATACTGGTAGCTAGGGCTGAATGTTCAGGTTGGAGAAGCTCTTAAGCTTTGTGTTACTCACACTAACACACTGACAACTCAGGTACTACTATTACCCATTTTCTGTTTACATGATTCAGCACAGGGAAGAAAGTGATTAGTATTTATAAGTTAACTTGATCAAAAGTACATGACTGTCACTGTGCAATTATTACGATAGATTACTTCATTAAATGACTCAGTTTAGGATTTACAACACAAGCAACATCTGCTGATGTATTCTTCTTCTCGACTCTTTTGTCAGAAACATAAAACATAAAAATTTAGTATCCACTTACAGATCACAATTTACTTCCTTCGAATTTGAAATTTTTCTGAGATAAAAGAATCTGTTACAAGAGATCACCAGAGGAATAATCTAAAGTCAATGAAGAAACTAATTGCTTCAATAGGATAATTGACTTTGAAAGACAATTCACACCTGGCTAGTCTGGAGGGGAAAAATTAGATAAACTCACTGAGAACTGTTTAAAAATTTAAAGTGCTAATAAGTTGTACAATGCAGAGTATTTCCATAAACAACTTGCTCATAATTCTTCATTCTTCTTTACTTCAAAGCTAATGACAACAGAAAGTTTTATCTGTGTTCTGTCAAATTCAGACGACCCCTATTTTGCATACAACGTTGCCATGAACTTAGAAAAGTGAGTTTTAACATTAAAAGTTCACAGTGGGGAGTGATCTTTTCTCACAAGTACTGACTTCTCAGTATCGATGCAAGACAGAAGAGCACATGGCTTAAAAGATCTCTGCACTAGGCTCCATTTTTATCTTGTGAAAACATAGGAATGCTTTGTCTCTAGCTTCCTTACACACATGGAAAATACTTAGATCACCATGCAGATCTTTCTGCATGTCAACCCTCTACAATTTACAGGACCTGAAAAGGATGAAAGGAAAGATAACAGGTATAACTGCTAACACAAAAACTTTTAGAGCTATTGGAATCCTTCTGACAACTCATCAGTGTTTCTTAAAAGAAAAAAATTCACAGTACGATCTAATATCTCACACAGTATTAGTCCTACCTATTTTCCAGCAATCTAGCCAATCCCTTTAGACAGAATTATCTGAATTAATTTTCAGTGCACCAAAGATCAATGCAGCTTTAATTTCTGTTCAAAGTGAACTTCAAAAATCCAATGACACAACTCATGTTTTTCTGTCAAAGCTTTAGAAAGACATAAGATCTAATGGCATTTTCAGATCTGTTAAAGAGTAAATACAATAAGTTGGAGTTTTGTCTGAGGTCAAGTGTTAATCATGGAAAGCACAAACGTAAGATCAAAAGACACAGTTTTGTACTCTCTGAAAGATAAGCAAGAAACTCCTAATTAAATGATGGTGATTGTTTTACACAAGAATGTCAGCAGCAGGTGTATTAATGATGACAAGGAAAAAGAAATTTCATTCACATTTGAATTACATTTGAGCAAAAAAACCTTCCAAATTGCACAACTATAATTTTTATATATAGGATTCCATAAGAGTGGGAGATATATGACTTCAGTTGAAAAATAATCATGTCATCTTCTTTTCAGTTTCACAGAGCTTCTCATATTTCTTATAAGGGAAATATGACAAATATTTTTGGATGACCATCATCCAATGATGATGTGGCTAAATTACATTCAATGCTTTAGGAACTGTAGCCACAATGTACTGTTAATTGGCTTTCATCAGGCATACCGTTCCAGGAAGTGAGGTCAGTCATAAGTCAGAGGCGAGGAAGACTTCCACTCAGTACTGATTCAGCTATTTTCATAAAGGTATTATGATATTGTTTGTACTAGTTCAAAAGCAAAGTAGTGAGAAACTCCAAGTCAGAAATAAAATTTAATAAGGAAAATAAAATAAATGCAATAGTACAAAAAAACCAAACCACTGACAAAGTCAGAGTACAACCTGACCCCCTGACGGTCAGGGGGTTGATAGCAGTCCAATTAAATGGTGGCTGCAGCCCTCCTGGAGAGATGGTTCTGTTGAAGCAGTGATCCTGTAGAAGGGTCCGGTCTTCCTCTGAGAATCCACTGAAAAAGGCTGCCTGTGCTGTTCCAAACCCTAGATTATATCCAGGTGGGAATGCTTGGCTCCTTCCCCCTGGGCGGAGCATCTCACAATGGGATGGTGAGTCATGAGGCAAGGCCTTGATGGGCCATTAACAGGAGATAGTGCTGAGGGAGAAGGTAAGGAACATTTCTACACCTGGTTTCAACAGCTCATGAAGATGGTAATGGAATATATTGTAACCCAGGACATTGTTAAAGCACTGTGAGTTAAATTAAAAACAAAATAAATAAACTTTGGGATAAAGAAAAATATTAGTGGTAGGGATTTTGGAAGAATCTCTTACAAGAACAGTATTTGCACTAAGGCAGTGATAGTACATTTTACATATGGCATGACAAAACTGTGACAACATGACTTGTATTCCTCCATGCTTCAAACTCACTATTTAAGCATATGGGAAAGAAAATTTCATGTTTAATCAAATATTTTAGTTGCCTTACTAGTATTACAGAAAATATGAATCACATCCTTTTCTATGACTATTATAGCTGGAAGGTTTGCCTGGTAGGTATAACATTTAGTAAAAAAATTTCATGAGCAAACAAGCAATCAAAAAATTTCCTGTCTCCAAATAACAACCACAAACAACCAAGAGAAAGGCATAGACACTTAAAAAAAAAAAAAAAAAAAAAAAAAAAGAAAAAAAAAAGAAGATAGAAATAAGTCGGTGTCAATTTCTACTAAAATCACCTGAAGAAAAACTGAGTGGGCTGAAGTATGTACACAATAAGGCCTAAATCCATTTAACGAAAAAACTGCTAAACTGTGACCAGGACCTTAATACATAATGCATTAGTGATGCTTTGTTGTTTATTATGTTGTTGTCAGAATCTCCTCAGTGTATAAAATGAGCACTTTGCTAATCCACATATTTATAACTCACAGAACACTCCACATTTGTCAACAGATTTAAGAGCAATGTTGTAGCAAGGTCTCAGGTTGACTTCATTACATTTGCAAAACATACCACACTACAATATTGTATAACATCCTAGTAGATGTAACTTATTAAAAGCTAGCAATGATTAGGATCTTCTTAGAAGCCAGTTCAAACATCAGGATTTAAAATTCAGTTATAATGAGGCCAAAAAATAAGTAGCTTTTCAGGATATTTTTATTTGGAAGCCGAACTCTGAAATCCAGACTTAACATATGCATTATTGCTCTTCAATAAGAACTGGATCAAGTTCATTTTATAGCTACCTTCAAAAATGGTTTGGTTTTATTACTGCAAGGTCACTGGTATCCTGTGGCAGCTGTAATCTTCAACCATATGTTAAGGCACTTAAATATCTTATACAGGTCATGAGAAAGATTAGTATGCTAAGTATGGCAAGAGCCTAGCAATACTGAGCAGGAAGATACCAAAGCTTGGTGGACAGAAATATTGAGAAGAATTTCTGTAAAAAAGACTGAAATGAATCTTTTCCCTCCCCTATGCCCTCACAGCCATGAATCAGGTCTAGGATTAAGCGGCTAAACCAACTGGTGCTTTCTCAGAGAACTACTTCAAAAAGTGAAAATACAGCCCATATTCAAGCCCAGTAACTCAATGGCTAAGCCATTTAACTATATAATGGGAGGGAAAAAAACCAAAACCAAACCAAACATACCCAAGGTGCCTCTTTTGCATTATTACATGAAACATTTGAACTTCAAAAGGAGTACCCCAACAACCTGCATTTAAAAGTAATTTTTAAGTCTATCTGTTTGTATTTAATGACCACCTATGCAGTTTTTCACATACTAAACATTTGTATGCTTGCATTTCATTTCTCAAATTCAGGTTCAGTAAATTAACTCTTAAATCCTTGAAAAGGAAAACAAGTAATTTGTAACTTATGCTAGGTTCATTCATAAAGATATTCAGTGTACTTTTACTAAATCTTGTAAATTCTTGTTTTTATTCAATGTTCATGTTGTGGTTTAGAGCATTGTGTCCAAATCAGTTTTAAGTGAATTTTACTGGGTGTCTCACAGGTAAAGTAAAAGCAATTGGTAAGATTAGCTTCTACCCCAAACTACATCATACTGGATGCAGACCTTTTCTCAAAGGCACATTTATCACTTCACTTCTAAGATTACTTCTTTGAATATGACAAAGAATATCACTTCTGTTCTATATTCAGTATGAAAGATGATCAATAGCAGTCCACTTGCTAAACTGTTTTCTGCAAGAGACATATTGTTAAAAGGTTCATATAATTTATCAGCACAAACCCAGTATTAGCTTTTCATGTTTAAATGAGTTTTACATACAGAAAACAATAATCAATACATGTATCAAATGGAATGGGCTGTTAGAAAGTTAAACTCTTTTAAAATATCCATTGCCAAAGACAAGGATTAATGTTGCAGCTTCTAAACTAGCAAATAACTAGAAATAGTATCATTTATGAATTAAAAAAAAAAAAAAAAACAAAAAAATCCCCACACCAACAACCTGACACAATTACCAGGACAACCACTGAAAAGGACTGGCTAGTTTCGCATGTTCTAAAGAGACTTCTTGTTACAAGAAACTTCTGCTAGCCTAGAGGTAACAGATCACTCAAAGTATAAGTAAACATCAATAATGAAGTATCCTATATAAATAAGGTTATGTACTAGAACCCCTAAATGATGTGACAATCGGTTTTCCACTTTTAAATTTGCTGAAAACTTTTAACATCGGCAGGTTCTAAACTACTCGTATAAGCAATACAGTTTCTTTTCCTTTTTTCCCCCTAATCCTCTAATTCCAAAACTTTGAAGTGAAATATTTATTTGGATCAAAGTACACACACAAAAAAAAGTGCTATAACACAAGTACCTTGTAAGAAGAACTGTAGCGCTATACCTTGTAAGAGGAATACAAGGAAATAATTAATTTCTTTGGTCAGCAAGTGAAAGCTCATATACTGTATGATTGTCCTACAAGTTACAAAAGCCTTTCAATACCCCCTCATCATATACCTCTTCCTAAAAAGTTAATGCTTAGTGGAACACATGCTGTTTATGTCTTTTCTTCCAACAGTTATGCCAGACCAGATTGCCTTTCACCCACAATTTCATTTGTCCGAGAATAAGGCATGACTATGCTAAACTGCATGTGCAGGCATGTTCATATTGTGCAGGTCTAGACACCTCATTCTCCAATCGCAAAGATAAGTGTGGTGTATTCTGCAAGCTTTCACGCCTAGGTAGCTCTCCAGTGTGCTGGAGGGAGATGGCACATTCCCACATCTCCCTCAACACTCAGGACAAGGACTGCATGTGACCTGTTCAATGTACACACTCCAAACACAGACACATGACTCTGAAATACAAATGAGATGCAGACTTGCTGGAAGAACAAGGGATTGAAAGTGATCACTGGGTGATCTTCATCAGCTACAACTGGTCAAAGCAAACTGTACAGAGTGATGCTACCACAATAGCAAAGTTCACAGTACTGGCTGACAAGATGGAGCACTGTATTCATGTCATGATTAGCACCAAGAATCTCTGAGTGAAAGCAGTTGCAAGCAATAAAGAGAATACTGCATATGAGACCTGTCTGCTAGGTACTTGTGTATTCTCAAGCATTATGTAGAAAATGCTGATTAAAAGCCAACAAGTGTTGACCTATTTGTCCAGCTGCCAAAATTAGTAGGTTTGTGGTTTGTTTTTCCTACAGATATAGCCAACATATTAGCTCTGGAGAGTTTTATTCCAGAAAATTGAAACAGTTGATTAGACAAGAACCCTAATATCAGGTGGATCACATCTGCTTAGATACATGTCTTGAACAGTTGGTTTATCAGTCTCTATTTTCAAGAAGGCTCTGAGCACCTGAAGGCTTTTCACAGTCCCTGTATCTAAATACATGTCCTCAAGACCTGAATGCATGCTTTCATCACCTAATTCCTGTCTTCCATTAACAAGCCTTCTAAAGTTCAGTCAGTTTGGAAGATTAGTGACCAAGACTCTGAGGAGCACCATGCAGTACTCCACAGTCTGAAAGACTGTGTTACGAAACTAGGTTTACTGCGATTTGTCCAATAGGCCATCTAAACTGAAATAACTTCGTGCTGCCAGCAGAAAAAAGCAAAGATGGTGGTAGGATGCATGTGTGACTTACCAGCACAAAAATGCTGGTAGTGGCCAGCTTCTGGTTTTACGTATTACTTTACACAAGTTGCCTTCATATCTTCTGTAGTTTGGAGCTGATTGTTGGTAACAGCAATGTTAGTAATAAAATGCCAATAAAGTACTGAAAAACAAGAATTTAATTTTTTTCCCTCTAAGGTGAATGCTATGGCAGTAAAGATATACAGAAGTAGTTACTAGGGTTTTTTTGTTTGCTTTCAGCAGAGCATTTAATTGACTATATGTCAGTAGTTCACACAAAACAATTAAAGGGAAATGTTTATCAGATTTAGGCTGCACTGAAAAGGTTTTACTTTTGCCGTTCACCAACACCATTTGATTTACTAATTTGTGCAAATATAAATGGCATAATGATTAAAACAAGTGTTCCTCTCCTTTGTGCCCCAGATTTAATTATGGCTTATCTGGTTTTCAGTAACACTGCTGGGATAAAGGACATGTTCAGCAAACTCTTTCTAGGCAATGCTCATGTGTGACATACTAAGGAGCTTCATCAGTTTGATACACTGGTCTATTGCCTTTCTTTTTCTCTCACTAGTGCCTAAGTTACTGCTCATTATATTCATTAGTAACTTAGTATCTTCCCTACCGTACTCCTAGGTTTAATTAAGTCACCTCTCTGCAGGACACTGCCTTCCATTATTGTCTACTTGCCTGTTCAATTTTTTTAAAATTCATTTAGTACCTAAAAGTCATGAAACCTAAAAATTATTAGTTTTGGAAATTACAATCCTAAATCATGAAATAAATAACTAAACTGTTAAGGAGATACTACATATTTATTCTTAAGCTACTAACTTTAGGATGTTCATGCTTGCCATTTAAATTAGTCAGATTGCCACATTTGGTGTCACTCGGGTACAAAGAATTAAGTAGACAGCACACCTCAGCAACTCAGCCTCTCGTCATTCTGAGATCTGTCACTGACTGATAGGTTTTGGTGGGTTTTTTCTCCCTCATTTCATATTTCTCACTCTGCAAGACTGCTCTATTAGCTAAAAATTAACACTCGCTCTATGGAATAGTATGAACTGAGAACCCATGTATTGTATACAAGATGCTGTACATTATTTAAAGAAAACTAAATGAGCTTTGAGTCTGTCATTTACTCTATTCCCCTAATGAGAATTCCAAATGCTCAGTTTTCTGTAAAAAATAAACAAAACACCAAAACAAGAGCTTCAAAATGTCATTTTTTGCTCCTAGTGAGAATTAGCACTATTTTAATAAAGTATATTGAGATTTCCCTCAGACTTGTTTTCTTTTACCAGCTTAATAAACATTCTGTGTTATGTCAATAAACATCCTCTATTTAGGATTCCTCTAAACACTAAAAAATGGGCATGATTTATGATGAGCTTTCTAGTTGCTAAGGTATGAAAACTTTCTGGAGCTTTACTTATAAGTGCAAAGACATCAAAGCTAGCTCTAAATAAATCAGCTTAGGTTTGAAAGCAATATTACAGTTTAGTTTGATGTGCTCCTTTGATCCCCTCCTCTCCCCAGCACTTTGACAGTATTTTCGGAACAGAGTTTGTCAGGTCAGGCTCAGAGCTGCACAGAACCTCTGGGCACACGCAGGTTTTCCTGGCTGAGCCCACCGCTGGACTGGAGATTTCTACACTATGCTACAGCCCTCTGCAGACACTCCTACATTATCTTCTACATTTTCTAGACATTAGAGATTAATTGCAGCAATGGCAGGCAAAAAGGAGTCATGAGATACTAATTGGATTATTTTTTTTTAATGTGCAATCTTGTATATTATTTACAGACTGTATATTATTCACAGACAAGGATAACATTATATTAAGGGAGACAATTTATACATGTATGACCAGCACTGAGGTGTTTGTGGAAATAATCATATTGTTCACTGGAATACATTTTTACACATCACATTTCTATGCACCCTTCTCAGTACACTAGCTTTGTCCACTACAGTCCTTCCGTATCCATTCCCTCAGGTCAAGCTTACAAAGAATTAACCACAAAATGTAACTTTTTTTTTTCTGTGCAAAGGAAATCAGAAACAATCCACAGAGCAGAAAGTCAAAGAATCTTTTTTTTGTCTCCTCTCCTCTGTATTACATCCTAGATTGTAGTGAGAGTACAAGACCAGCAAGTTCTGCTCCTGTGTAACTCCTTGTGCAGATTCTTGTGGATGAAAAGTTGGACATGAACCAATAGTGTGCATTTGCAGTCCAGAAAGTGAACCTCACGCTGGGCTGCACAAAAAGAGGAGTGTCCATCAGGTCAAGGGAGATGACACTCCTGAGACCCCGCCTCAGGAGTGCTGTGTCGAGCTCCAAGTTCCTCAGCATAAGAAAGAAGTGGGTGGCCACAAAGATATATAGGAGGCCACAGAGATGATCAGACAGTGGAGCTCCTCTCCTACAGACTGGGAGAGCACAGCATGTTCAGACTGCAGGACAGAAGGCTCCAGGGAGTACTCACTGCAGCCTTTTAGTACTGTGTTGGTTTTGCTTAGCCTGGTTTTTGGTAGCAGAGGGGCCATAGAGGTGGCTTCTGTGAGAAGCTGCTGGAACCTTCCCACATGTCCGGCAGAGCCAGTCCCTGATGGCTCTGAAGGTGGACATGCTGCTGGCCAAAGCTGGGCCAATTAGAGACGGTGGTAATGCCTCTGTGGTAACATATTTGAGAAGAAAATCAAACCAAAGGGAGGTGCGCAGGTTTTTTTTCCTATCCAGAGAAGAGGTGGAGGTGAGAACTTCTGAGGGAAACAACATGGCAACGCCAAGGTCAGTGGAGGAGGGGGAGGAGGTGCTCCAGGAGCCGGAGCTGAGATTCTTCTGCAGGTCATGGTGATGACCATGGTGAGGCAGCTGTGCCCCTGCAGCCCATGGGTCCATGGGGAATGCAGAGATCCACTCGCAGCCCTTGGGGGAGGTGCTCACGCTGGAGCGAGTGGATGCCTGGAGGGCCCAGCGGGAGACCCGGTGGAGACAGGGGTCCTTGCTTCCAGGCTGGAGCAGCCTGTCCTTGGAGGACTGCACCCCATGGACGAGTGACCCATGGCGCAGCAGTTTTGGGAGGACTGTTGCCCGTGAGATTGGACCCATGTCAGAGAGGTTCACAGAGAACTGGCTCCCTTGGGACAGACCCCATGGTGCAGCAGGGAGACAACTTCTCTCCCTGAGCAGTAGAAGAAGAACTCGTGTGATGAACTGACCAAAACCCCCACCCCCTGACTCCCTGCACTGTTGGTGGGAAGGAGAGAGGGGTTGGGGGAAGAAAAGATGTTTTTAAGGACTTATTTTATTTGTCACTATCCACTTATGATTTTGTTAGTAATAAATTCACTTTTTACGTCTAAGTTGAGCCCGTTTTACCCTTGGAGTGTCTTCTCCTAGTCCTTATCTCAAATCATGAACCCTTTGTTAATTTTTTTTCTCTCCTCTGCCCAGCTGTGGCAGGGGAGGGTGAGTGAGCAACTTTCATGGGTGCCCACAACAAGTACCTAGAAGAGGTCTATAAAAAGGAGGAAGCACAGCTTTTACACAGGCAGACAGTGATAGAACAAAAGTGCATGGTTTTAAACTCAAGGGGAGATTTTAAATAGATCTCAGGAAAAAAATTTTACCCAGAGGGTAATGAGCCCCTAGAACATGTTGCCCAGAACAGGGATGGGGCATCCACAGCTTAAGCGTTCAAGGCCAGGCTGGATGGGACCCTGAACAATATCAGGGATGGTGGCATCTCTGCCCATGGCAGGGCATTGGAACTAGGTGAACTTTAAGGTCTCTTACAACTCCAAGCCTTTCTGTGGTTCTATTTTTCCTTGAGAAGAATGGAATTATTTAGGCTATACATTTAAAAAATCCTTAAATAAAGTATTTTTTAGAAGTGGCAGCACTTTAGAATTAAAATCAGCAAAATTATGGGGGAGGGAAATAATTTGTCTTTGCTTTTTAATATTTACATGCTTGTGCAAAAGAATAAGTTAATAGTTCCATCAGTTGAGAAATTACACTAAGTAAACTTTTGCCAGTCTTTATTCAATATGTACAGCTGAAATATCCTTCTTCAAAAGTAAAACCAAGCTCCTCAGCTCTAAAGCAATTACTAGGTTACTTATAACCATACTAAGAGTCACAGTTATTATCAGGAAATATCTGTGTAGTGGTTTTGTTTGCATTTTTTATCTTCTGTGAGATAAGAATTAGAGGAATGCAAAGCAGGCACCAAACTTTAAGGAAAATGAAGAAGTTTATTATTAACAGAATTAAAGGTAAAAAGAAATAATAAGAAATTAAAGCAAAACCTCATTTTTTTCTCCAGCACCTCCCCTTTTTACCCAACTCGCACAAAGGATAACAAACTATGATTTTGGTCAGTATTATAGTTATTAAAAGTTTCTCTACTATTTAAGGAAAAAAAGATTTTCTTTTGCTTCGTGTGGTTTCCAAACTGCTCAAAGGGCAACAGACCTGCCCAGAAATTCTGCTGACATGAAAAATATCTCTCCCATGAATCTTGGAGTCTTCCGACAACTGCCAGCATGGGCCACACATGGGATGTTTCTTTTTTTAAGGATAAGCAAATTCTAGCCCAAAAGCAACTGCTCTCTTCTCAAAATCTCTAAAAGTCTCCTATAGCTCTGAGGTGACCTGGCACGGTCACGGTTCNCTCTCCCACAGCTTCCCGAGGGCCGTGCCCTGGTGCTGGGGGAGGGGAGGCCCAGGGCCACTCCAAGAGACAGAGCCTGGGGCCCATTCTTCCCCCCTGCCCACGGCAGGCTCGAACACCAAAGGGAAGTTCCCGCGTCTCCACGCAGTTTAAATATGTAAATTTTGGGAAGCGTTATTGGTCTAAAGGACTGTCCATCAACTCAGGTTCAAACCACCACAATCTGTCTGCTTTGAAGCTCATTTCTAACATATATGAGGGTACAAATCATAGCACAAGAATTCAGCACTGAGGGGTTTTAAGAGACTTTTTCATTGAAGATTTCTTCATGAACACAGAAAAAAACATCTTACAGAATATTTTTTGCAAGACAGAATGAGACACAACAATGCAATTTCTGGTAGACAACTTTTTTTATCTACATTGCACCAGGATGATTAATCAGTTTTTTCATGCAATCCATTCCAGAATCGCTTTACCCTTACTGCTAGAAAGGTTTTTTCTAAAGATTAATCTCAAGCTTTCTTGATGCAGTTTGAGTGTATTACTGACTTTTCCATTTACAGACTACATTCATTACCCTGTCCTCCCATTGCCCCCTCCATACCTTTTCATTTCTAGTTTCCTGTAAGCTTAAGTTCATTAGGTTTATGGAACAAGTATCTGAAACAGAAACATCCAGCTAAATATAAAAGAAATGTGTCATTCTCAATGGTTTATCAATACACTTAAAATTTAACATACAGAGGTTTTAATATAAATCTAAACTAGATACCTTCTGGCAAGCTAGCAGCATTCCTTGACTAAGACAAATTCATCAAAGCCAAAAAGCACCCCGGGAGACTTGTTAATGACGTGGCTCAATATTAGCTCCCCTAAGGAAAAGAAAAAAGGATGGAAGCCTTTTCCTCTAATTAAAAATGAAAACTTTCATTGAAGTGGTATATATCGCACAATATTTTTTTAAAAAGTGAGATTATGCTATGTTCATGAATCACTATTGTGTATAAGAAAATTAAATAATATAAAATTAAATGATAACAAATGGGTAATTCATGTTAGCAAAGTGCACAGAATTTAAGAGTCTTTTCTTAAGGTAGAAATAAGCTCATCTACTGTATCAAGACTCTAAGGTCTGCCACTTCCCTTTTCTTCAGGAATGAAAGTCAAAGCAAGTAAAGAAATCACTACTGGATAAGAGATGAAAGGATAAAAACCTTCATACTATACATAAGTAGTACCTTTTCAGAAAATACAGATTATTTAGGAGACTTGATTGCTGGTATCTTACACACTTCATTTAGTCATATTATTTATCTACACAACACCAGCTATATGCCAATACTTAAAGTAAAACACCATTTAAGCCAACACACAAAAATCCCAACCGCTAGTTCATATACATGATAAACTACTAGACTCTAGCTATTACATGAAGTTACTTTCTTTGTCAAAATAAATAAATGCATTTCACAGAACTGAAGACATTTGGTTGGGAAAGTACATCAAGAAATAAGCCAGCCAGTCTTCCTGGCTTTTTTAGCATTTAAGTCTATATGGTAATATGTGATCTCTGCATTCAACTTACTGACAAAACATATAGTCACTCTGTGTCCAAGAAAGGCTAGAAGCTGGCCATTTTGTATAATAAATCAGAGTTCTGCCACCGTACTTCATCTCTGTCAGATACCTACTTACTGCCACTCCAGTGGCAGGTGACAAAGTCACAAGCATATTTCTTAGAAAATGTTATCTACAATTTTTTTTTCTTTTCAATTTAAACACCAAAAAACTTACTGATGAAAGTCCAGTCAATTTTTAGAAATTCTTTTTTATCTGTATCCTTAGTTTTACTCTAAAATATCTACTCCAACATATCTAAAGCTTTGTTTGTATTTTCAATTTACCACCATACTATGCAGAAGATACAAGCTACTACCTCATATCACATATAGAAAAATGAGAACGCAGAAAATAAGGTGGCTTCAGCAAAGTCATTACTGTAATGAGATCAACATCCAGTTACCATTTCACCTTCATTTTCAGTTTCTTCCACTTTTTCAGCTAAGATTAATCTTTCATCTTGTCTTACAATGTTTTCTACAGTGCTGTTTATAAGTCACTCTATTCTTCTGGTTAATGTATCTAACACTCAGAAAGAAAGCATTAAAAGTGATATATGGTGGTAACAGAAGGTCAACATAAATCATTAAGCTACTTGGTTAAGTACCACCTATATTGTTCAGAATTTCATCATGAGTTTGTTCCACATGCAGTCACTAATAAAAATTCGCTTCCTAATTGCATGTGAAGTTTTAAATATGAAGTAGCTGAACAAATACTCCTGGAAAAACAAATCCTCTCTCCTTCTTTCCTCCCCCATAATAGGGCTACTGCATACTGTCACTCAAAAACACAGCGTGAAAATAAGTGAAGCTCAGGAAGAGAAACTGCTTCAGGACAATGCCAGCTCAGTGTAGGAGGTGCAGAACTACCCTGTAGCTAAAAAAAGAGAAACTGCAAAATTGCCAGTCTTTTTAAAATGTAACATCATATGATAGCAAAGAATTTAACCAGACAATGCTGAAGCTAGTTTAGCAGCAAATTGGTATAAAAAATGTTACACACCTGAGCATTTTGCAGTATGTATTTTTGACTAAGGGAGCTTTGCTTATTTCTCCTTTATGCTTACTTTCCTCTCCTTCCCCCTTCCTATTTTTCAGTCTTAGGAGGGGCTCACAATTTCTACACTCCAGTTTGTTCTAATTTCAAATCACGCTGCATGTGAGACAGGCAGAGGGGAAAGTCAGGTTACACATTACCATGAAAACCTGGTTGTCTCACATCTCTGCTTGTGATTTCTAAAATAATCTGGGTCCTATTTCGTATCAGCATCAGCAATGAATTTCCATGAAAGGAAGAATCCCTTCTGAGCCTGTACAGAATACAATCAACCTTCAGTATATTTGCTGGCTAGAGCTACAATTTGAAATTGTTTAACATTCTGCTGACACTGCGCATAAAGAAACAGAGTTGAGCTCCCTAAGTACTATTTATCCTACTCTCTTAACTAAAATGCAATAAAAAGTGGGTTTGATACTGAAATAAGGTAGCAATGAATATATATAGATAAAACAGATCTCTTGACATTATCTTTTGAGTTAGTTTTGTTAGTGGTATCACAGTTTAAACAAAATATGAAGTGTAAGCCAGTGATGAGACATTTGTTCGTATAAAATTTTATCTCTCATGAATTGCAAAGTTCCTTGCCCACAGATTATTTTGTTATATTTTGTTGACAATGTGCTGATCAAATTCTGTTCAACAATACCACAGCAACAAAAAGCAGTTACATGCTGTTAGTTACATTCCCTGTAGCATGGTTAGAAGGCATGAGACTCCATGGTCAACCCTTTGTTGAAGGGGTAATCCTTTTTCTTGTATTAACAGTACTTTCCATATGAAAAGTCTCTGGGAGTTGGATTCTTACTGTCTATGAAGAGAGAGATCCAAAAATCACCTAAGCATGTCAACTGGGAGCAACATAGGCTGTATGAAATAATACAGAAGAGATTGCATATTATTCTTTTAAAAAGGAGCATCCTTGCACTACTCTGTGTGATGAAACAGTTCCCAGAATAAAACTCTAGAAATAGCCTTTTGCTGATCCACATCCTGTTAGGATATGGCACATTGCCAGCTGGTGCATAATAATTTACAGAGCACCTTGTGGGCAGGAACAGCTCAGATTCTCAGATGGTTTCAGCACAGACAAGACTAGCAATCCATAACAGTGCCATTATAAGCTCTCATCCTCCATAAAAAAATATGCATTCATACTGCATTCACCTCATAAGGCTAGACTGCAAAACTTCTGAAGTCATCTCTCAGCCCCTTCCATGTATAGAAAGGATAACCTACATTCGAGTTCTGTCTCATCTCTGAAACCGCTTGAATCTCACAGTTACTGATTTAGTGCATCGAAAATTTTACCAGCACTGGATAGGACATTTCTGTTAGGATGCTTATTTTTAGAAAGGAATAAGTAGAATTGGAAATGTATAGAATTAACAATAGACTGAATATAAAGAGGTAATGTTATCTTCTCCTAACTACACCAGTTCTTACACTCAGACCTTTGTGTCTATGTGTGCTACATATATCCCAGTAAACTACACAAGGCTGGGCAGAGCTAAACACCAGCTTTGATATATTATCAATACCATTAAATTGAGACCTGATTACTAAAACAACTTTGGCATATGCTGGGCAGTATTCATAACAGCTGTTATGGAAATAACTGCTTGAGGAAGAATTTAGTCACCAGCATGCAAGTCAAGCTGCACAACAACAGCCAAGCTCTGAGACAGAAAATAGTCCCTGGCATGGTCTATGATGTTAAGATGTAGGCTTAATGGTCTCACAGCACTGTACAGGGGTAGGATCACATGAATAAAGAAAAATGTTGTAGCAGGTTACAGAATTAATGTAGCTATACATTTTCAGCTATAAATAAATATTTTATAGTTCTAAATTCACTTTAATATATATTTTATGTGAAATTTTGCTTTCCCATATATTCAGCATAAAATTATATAGCAAAGAAAGTTTGGAAAGTCTTGCCTTTAAAAAAAAAATCATAGAACAAGGGTTATTCCAGGTATAAACATTTTGCCAGAGTACTGAGAAACAAGGGGTTTGAAAAAATTGGGTTTCCTAAAGTATTTGGTTAAGTGTCCTTCAGTATTCTACTACCTCATTTGCTCTTGCCCCTGCCAAAAGTACTGCCAAGCTCCTTCTGATAGTCCTTGGCCACTTTCTCCTCCAGTAGCAGTGGATGCTGTGCTTCCCAGCTGTTTGTCTACACCTTAGAAAAGCGGGTAACATTTGCTGAGCTTGGCTGGGGAATAAGGGTTTGTCACCTGTCCCGTCAGAAGAACATCTCATGGAGCAGCTGTCTGCTGCCTCTCAGACAATCTCTTTCATTAGCAGGGAACTGAAGGGGGACAGTATTATTTTTGAGGGGTTTTTTGTTTTTACATAATAGAAATGAGCTTGAAGATTGACTTTTAAGAAGTTACTTCAGGGAGGTAAACTGGAAAAGACTACACAAAGAAAATTCAGTGAGTGACAGAACTGATTCTCTTGAGCATCTGAATCAATGCAAACAAGCTCCAAAACCAACCCATCCAGCTGACAAAAAAAGGCCTGTGAATTAAGAGCAAATTCTCAGCACCTGCAATTACTTTCTCAAAACAGCCTACAAAATCATTTTGTACAATGGTTTTGAAAATCTAGTACTCAAACATTTTTAATGTATATTATCAAAAAGATTTGTTAATTATGATAAAATAACAGATAATTTATTAAGAACAGCAAGACAAAATAACATTAAGTACCAAGAGCATTGAAATTCTTTTCAATCAAGCTGGATCATGCCACAAATGTTTACTGTTAAAAAAAAAACAAGATTTTAAGTTGCTGTAGAAGTGATGCAATGTACAAGTGCAAAGTTTTATGTAGTAGTTAATGAAGTCCATGTGACTTCTACATAATAAACAGAAATCTCTTAAATAATACTTCACATTTATCAAGAAATAAAGCACTACTTCTGAATAGCCAACAAATAAGAAAAAATTATATTTATGTTCAGGATGAACAAAAACTCATTTAATTATTTTACATAAAGTATTATCTTA
This sequence comes from Platysteira castanea, assembly GCA_013397175.1. Taxonomy (NCBI): domain Eukaryota; kingdom Metazoa; phylum Chordata; class Aves; order Passeriformes; genus Platysteira; species Platysteira castanea. The sequence goes on along the minus strand of VYXC01009625.1, from coordinate 208,052 downwards.
ATCTTTTCACAGTTGACAAAATAGTTCCAAAGTTAGCCACTGAATAGGGTATAAACAGAACTGCAGTATGCTAAAAATACATACCTTGAACATACATATCTTAGCTAAGTTTTTCAGTATGTTAAGAAGTAGCACCAAATTTTGCTGAATTTGTTGAATTGTCATTTTCATACCGCATATAGTAAGTACTAAAGTTCAAAGAGGACACAATCTTAATTTTATCTGTTTTGAAGAAAATTATCTTCTGGTGAAGCCATCTGATATTGAGGGCACTTACTGATTTGGAAGAGCAACTCCCAAATTACTCAGGATGAGCGGTCCCCCAGACCAACTCTCAGATGACATTACTGTGTACTGTAAGTGGTAGAGTTTGATGGGATTTCAAGACCTGACACCAGGCCCACTATTTTACTTGCCATCACAAACCCACCCTCCATCCATCAGTTAATGGCGACAATTTTTCACTGCTAAATACCTTGTCTTCTACAACAAAACAATTAGGAATTTCCAGAACACCTTTATTTTATAGCACGCTATCTGATGCAAGCACCAGCACAACTTGGTACTCAGCCCTAACTACAGTTACCCCTAATTGATATAATTGCTCAGCAAATCAAAGTAGCCTAGTGAAGCAAATAATTAAGTGTCACAAACTGTTGTGCTAAATCATTTTTTTTCACCCTCAATAAGTAACTCAACCCAAGTCTTCCTCTCCTACATGAAACAGAAAAATGTCAAATTATTTTATGTCTCCACATTATCCAGAATCACTTATTTTCTTTACAAAACTTTTGAAACAGGAAATTGTTTTTAAGTACAGATGTTATATCTTTGGAGCAGAAAACTTTACTCCAAAAGGGGTCTACTTGAGTGAGCATTTGAAAGTTAATGAGTGCATAGTCTTTCCACTCAGACACTAAACAGTGTAGGAAGAGTTCACACTGTATCACAAATTTTCTAAAATAAGTAAGTGCTCAAATTTCAGTTGAACACGAGTACATGGTTTTAAAATACAAATATTTTTAAGCAATTGTGCAATGGTTAGGAATCTTGAAAATCAGGTTTGGAGATCTTCATGTTGATAAGAAAATCTGAAATCTAAAAGTGATTTTCCTTTTTGATATATAGGCTTTTGGGACAGAAAAGGAATCTCAAAAGAAGTCATTAATTTCCTCCTAAAATAGTTTGCAAAGAAAACTGAGATGAAAGCTCTTAGGAGATGTCTGCTTCTTTCCTTTAAAAGAGGGAGTCCAAATTCCCCAGATTAGATTTGTATTACTTTTAGGGCTAAGACTCGGTTTAAGATTAAAAAATTTAGATGAAGACACCTGCAGATACACAGACTGTCTAAATGTTCTTAATAGTCAACAGAGATCTAATCCATGGTCAGTAGAATGAATCAGCTTACCATAAAATTAACACCTAGGACACACTTCAAGTTACATAAATGCAAGCAATTACTTTAATAAAAATCAGAGTTAACAAGTTCAGTCCCAGTTGCTGAGGACATTTTCTCCTCAGGTCTTGAAAACTCCCAATGACAAAGATTCTAAAACTCACTGTTTCAGGGCTTGACTATTTTCATCATAACTCTGATTTTATTGATCTGGAACTTTCTCTGTTTCCCATTATGACTTCCCATTGTTTCCCTCAATAAAGATCCGTGCTCTATCTTACTGGAAACATCCCTGTATGGGATTAAGGGGCTGCTGCCAGGTTCTCTTGAAGCCATCTCTTCTGAAACACTGAGGAAGCCCAGTGGAACAGATTAGTAGCTCCACACCAAGCTCATTCCAGTCTGTTAATGTCTTCCTCACATCAAGGGAGAAAAAACTGGATGCGGTATTCCTATAGGGGCGAACAAACACCAAGCAAAGGGAACAGGAGTAGAAAATTACTTCCTTAACCTCCTGACTATGCTCCTTTTGATAGGCCCACTAGGCCATTAGCCTTCATCATCACCGTGCACACTGCTGGCTCATGTTCTTGACGACTGCCTTACAGGACACCAGGTCTCTTTCAGCAAAGCTGCAACCTGACCATTCACACCCCACACTAAATTGGGAAAGAGGTTTAAGTCTATCACAGGGGAAAAATTTAACATTTGTCCCTGTTGACTTTTTTGGCTGTTTGTCCAGTATCAAAGCCACCTAAATAGCAACTTGAGCAAATTGAATGCCCCCCCCCCAATTCGGTGTCATTACTCTTTCTGTACATGTTAATACAAGAGTGGTGAAATACTGGCATTTTCCCTGAAGCCCCATGCCCCCACCTGGTGATAAGTTCATGGCCACATTGCTGTATCACCTTTCCCAGCTGGGAGCATCACATTCACTGCTGAAATAACCACATCCAACCTATTTTACTTCCTATGGAAAATTCCTGTAGAAGTAAAATACTTATATACAATATTCTAACACAAACTGGCATTGTAATTTTTTGCATTTAAAACAGAATGGTGAAATGGTGAAACTGCTGGCTCCTGAACATGAGCCAGCAGTGTGCCCACGTAACCAAGCAGGCCAACTGTATTCTTTCCTGAATCAGGAATAGTGGGCCAGCAGGACCAGGGCAGTGGTTCTACCCTGTAGTCAGCACTGGTAAGGCTACACATTGAGTGCTGGGTCCAGTCCTGGGCCCTTCACTTCAAGAAGGACATTGAGGTACTGGAGTGACTCCAGAGATGGGCAATGGAGTTGGCAAAGTGTCTGGAGCACATGTCCTGTGAGGAGCGGCTGAGGGAACTGGGGGTGTTTAGCCTGGTGAAAAGAAAGTTCAGGTGACCTTATTGCCCTCCAACTATTTGAAAGGATGTTGTAACTGGGTGGGGGGGGTCAGTCTCTTCTCACAGGGAGCTAGTCACAGCAAGAGGATACAGTCTTAAGCTGCACCAGGAGACTGAGGTTGGACACTGGAAAGAATTTCTTCACAGAAAGGCTGATCAGACACTGGAACAGGCGCTGAGGGAGATGCTGGAATCACTGCCCCTAAAAGTGTTTAAGGAAAGAACTGATGTGATACTTAGTGTCATGATCTAGTTCAGTCAAAGATTACACTCTATTATCTCAGAGGTCTTTTCCAACATAATTGATTCTGTCTGTTTATGTTATTTAATGTAAAGTTCCATACCAGTTTATACAAGGAGAAGCGTCATGCTGTGGCAAATATTCTCCAATCTGAGTTGTTTAATTAAAGAATCACATGAAAGCAGTAGCAGAGTAAGACTACAGAAATCACATCTACTAAATCAGCAAAACCTACATTTTGATGTTAATCTTCTCATTTATTATCATTGCACAAGCAACCAGAGCAAATATGGTAGAGGCATTTCTACAACAAAATAAATAATATGTGTTAACGTTTAAATCCTTGTGAGAAAAGAAAGGGTTTTTTTGTTGTGCTTCTTTCGTTTTCTTGGACAGTTGGGGAAGCATTTTTGATATTCTATCTTCTTTTATGCTGCAATTAACAATATACCTTGTTTGGTATTTCAAATATGAGGATTAGTGAGACAGGAGTGAAAAAGTTACAATCCTAAGGAGAAAAAAGATTTTGCATTAGCAGGCACAATTTCCTCCCACACAACCTATGTATACTTAAATGCATCTACCTGAATAGCTCCTTAAGAAAAAAAATTGCCAACTAAGAGTGTAAATTTCAAAAAAGCTCAATACAATACTAACCATTATTCCCCAGGAGAACTTCTACTAGCATCAGTGGGTGTTAAGCTTTAGCTAATAGTGGTTTTGAAAATTTCATACTTAATTGAACAACTTAGAAACAATGCAATTTGTCTTAAGTTGTTGCTACATCTGAAGTATAGCGAATAAAGCAAGATGCACAACTCAGAAAAAGGTTATGCTGGTTTTGGCTGGGATAGAGTTCATTTTCTTCATAGTATCTAGTACCTACTAAACTATCTCAACCAAAAAGTTTTCTCACTTCTCACCTTCCCATTGTCTGCCTGTCCTGTCGTGGAGGGGAAATGATGACAAAAGTTCACCTTTTTTCTTGAAGTCACGTTTGTGTGGGTTTGCAAATTTTGATTTCATGTTCTGTCTGAACAACTGAAGCAAGAGGACTTCAAGTTACCTATCTGCCCAGAGTTTCTCCCAGAAAAGCTGTTCATTTCTCTCTACCCCTACACATTCCAGAAACTACCTGTGGTACAGGGAAGATAAAAGCATATTACTCCGACAACAGTACTTCAAGATACCATGTCAGGTCAGTTACAGAAGTTGGGCATACTTGTGCCTAGGTTTTGACAGAATTTGATGAAGCACTAAGGTCTTGAGAAAAACCTGTCTGAAGTTTAAAGTAAGGTACAAATCTTCCCATAATAACGCATAGACACTCAGAATTGAAAATTGTATTAGTTATATTTTTAATACAAAATTATATTCCCATTAAGTGTCACCTATCTGGTATTATTTAAACTAACTTTTTTATTGCAACATGCATGGCTAGAATAATGGGGTGGTTTTTTGGACCAACTTAAATACAAATCACCAGATTTTATTCTCACTTTCCAAATCCTTCAGAAAGGAAACAAGCAGAAACTTTCTACATTATTCTAATAAATTGGAAGAGTTTTAAAAATAATTAGTTTTTTTAATAATTGATAATTTATTTACCAAAAAGGTGTTTGGAACATCAGATTATTTTTTTTTCTCATATACTATCTTCATATAACTGCAGCAAGTCCTTAGTGACACTTTTACTCCATGTCATGCTACACTTTAGATGTTACTATGGACACATTTATAATAGTTCTCAAAAATAACTTACATATTTTAAACAGTGACAATCTTTAGGCATGTATTTCGTCTCTAACTGTGTAAATATCTAGCCATTATCTTTGTCACACAATACACAACTGGCTTCTAGCATACACGTACTACAAATGTAATACTGCTAAAAGAGGATAGTTCTGTGATAATTAAAGCTCTGAATAAAAAAGCTAATGTGGTGGATTGACCCTGGCTGGATTTGCCCCCTAAAACCTGGCCAGTCAAACCCAGTACAGATAAACTGGAAAAAAAAAAAAAAAAAAAAAAATGGCTTTCATCAGGCACTGTCAAACTGAACAAAGTATTATCAAAAACTTGAAGCTATATAAAATGCATTCCATTTCACAAGAAACTGAACAGGGTATTTCGACTGTGACAGAAACAAGGTAATTTGAATATTTTTCCTACTTCTTTTTTGAATATGAAGTTTCATGAAATTATGAATCACTGCAGTAATTAGAGTTCATCATAATGGCACAAATTAAACATTGAATTATGTAAGAAAATTCTGATATCTAACTAGACACAACTCACCAATTTAAAATAGTCTATTTCAGCTTGTGTTTCTTAGTGCAGCTCCATACACATACAGCTTTTAGAACAACAGCAGCTCTTTAACAACAGTTCAAGAATGAAGGTAAACCAATTTTAACTGTCACACAAGTAAAAAAGGAACTTCATAACTATACTTATGATAAAACTGAATGATGCTTATTCTTTCTACCTGCAGCAGATATGTGAAAGTTAATTCAAATTCCTTTTAATACTACTGTTTAGGTTTTTTTCTTTAACGTACATAATGACTATAAACTCTTACTCTAGTTCAGATTTGAGAATTATTTCCTTTCAAAGTTTTGTTTAAGTCATTTTGCTCTCTCATTGTTTCTGTTGCTGCTCTGTGGAAATCCTTTGTCTACATATTTCTGGAATTGTGTTGCCTACAGTGAGATGCAAGCCTCTAGCAGGAAGATACAGAGGAATGTTTCAGAATCCTTTAACTTATTCAGCCTCTTCATATCTCTAACTGTAGCACTGATTTTTCCCCCATTAGAACGATGTTCACTCATGATCCATTACAAGCTTTTACACTGTTTCCTAGGGTAACGCTTTCTAGCTAGTCTCTCCTGAAATGTGTAGTACACATGCAAAGACTACAATTCGTATTGAAGTAAAATAGTTTGTCACTGCTTTTCTGACTGCCATCCGATTTATTTGGAGAGTTTATTTTCCTTCAGATAATTTCCCTCGTTTACGCTTACACTCTTATATCCTGGTCTTACAGCTACTTTAATGCCATTTACAATGAAACGGTACCTGTTCCTTCCTCAGACTGCTTCCAGAAGTGTTGAATAGTGTGCTCAGACCAGAGCAGAGATATTTTTGGATGTCACTCAGTCCATCACTTCATTTCATGGCAAATCACTTTGCTGATTTGAAAACCGTAGTCTGTCTACCACTCACCCAGCAGTATTTCAGTACAGTACAGCTCCTGGTGCTCAGTGTCTACAATGACCCCTCCAACACATTGCAATCTACTTGTTCTGAAAAAGCAGAAGAGATAAGACACCTCTCAAAATGCAACACTGCCTGCAAATCAGGCATGACCTCTGTGTTATTTCAAGGGCAATCTTCCACTGGAAGAGGCATTCTGCTGTTCCCCAGTGGTTTGATGCTGCTGTGCAAGCTCCTGCAGAAAGAAGGGAGGACCCCATCTGATTCATTGGTTTCTGGCCTGTTCAGTTGTAAGAGAGAACCAAGGAGAAGTCCACTTACACATCAGAATGCAAACTGCACATCAACAGTGGCACAATGGCCTCTCCGTATCATTCAAACCACAAAGGCCTCTAAGGCTGTCCATAGTTTGTTCTCAATTTTTAACTTCAGGAAAAGAAATTGTACCAGTATGTGAAATATTTTGGTTGGGTCTTCACAGCAGATTAGATACTCTATCTTGCATAGCCTCTCAGTAAAAGCAGAGTTGCCACCAATGCCGTATTAGGTTTAACATTCACGAAGAGGTATAGCAACCAATCTACCTAATTACAAGTTAAAATTTTTAACTCCCTGCCATTCAAAATATGCTTTCAAAAAAAAACCAAAAAAGGTTTGGACAAGTAGTTAAGTGATTTACAGGCACACTTTGACTTAGGATTATATATACATGAAGATCTGAAGAACAGTAAGTGAAGAAAAAGGGAGTTTGATCAAAACTCAAAGTTATTTTGCAACAAGAACATAGCTCAAAACATCTGAATTAATCTCTTTATTAATGTCACAATGCTTGTGTGTTTTTGTAAGTGTGTGCTGGCTTTCTACTTTTTGTGTGCAAGAGAAGCAAAAGAAGGCAGGTATAAATTTCCCTCTATTTTGGTGTTATTTCCTAAATTCCCTAATTATAAGGAGTAATATATTATTCATTCTAACATGTTTCAGAATAAATGCAAGTATCAGACAGGTATCACAGTATAATGTATCAGATGTTATAACAACCATATTTAATTATATGACACAGTACTTTAAAAGATTTTCAGTTTTATGTTTCAGCTAGGGGTTGAACTCCCAACTAGTGATCATAAAACAACTGTGCTGAGTTATGCATCTTTAGTCATTTAGTTCTGTGTTTATAATCTGAAGGGGCATCATTTATCCATTTAAACACTCATTTTAACTAATGACCCATGCAATTGCTTACAGCAAACATCTCTACCTCCCTGTTTGTCTTTTCAATATCTCTGACAACAGAATTAACCAGGAGAAGGAATATGAATGTTAAGATTAAAGTAATTTCTTCACTATAGCTAGACACTACATATTAGATGTGGTTCAACCATAAAGATATAAAAAACTAACTATAGTAGGCTTATAAAAACAATAAAGCTTTACAGAATTCTGTTCAAAATTTAAATAAAAATTCATTATAATTCAGTTTATGTAAGATTTCTAGGTATAAAGAAATGTGTCCTTACAGGTAACTATTACTTATTAGGCCCCTTGAAAGGAAAATGCTCAAATGGGCTCTGATTACAAACACAAATTTTTTCTTGGAGATTTTTTCTTGGATATTCAAGATGAAGTCAGTTGAGGTTATCAGGGACAAATAAGTCAAAAATAAAAAAACTGGCTAGGAAATGGAGGCTTTACATATGACCACTAGCAAAAATGAAACAGAAGGGCTGAAGGAAGAGGCTGTGTGGGTTGGGGAGAAGCCTGTAACCATTTAGGAGCAATGTCCACTAGAATTTTCCAGCCAGCATTCAGAAGGCTCAGGTGTGCCATTTAGAATTCAGTNAAAAAAAAAAAAAAAAAAAAAAAAAAAAAAAAAAGGCTTCTACATGTCTCAATTCCTTTCAGAAGGCTTCTACATGTCTCAATTCCTTTCAGGTCTAAGGTTAGATTGAATATCCCCATATACAACACACAAGTAAGGTTCTTATTCTGCTGTGGTATTTTTTTTTTATAAAATATTGCAAAATCCCTGTAAGACTCAAACTAATTGCACTTTTAGAGACAGAACGAAGCTGATGACAGAGTGAAGTGACCAACTGGCCACTCAGCTATTGATTCTCAACTACTCTCTGAAGAAACAAAACACTGGAATGAAAGTTTTACAGTAGAACCTTTTCAGAAACTAAATCTAAGGAGAAAAGTTGAGGGGAAGTTTTAAAATAGAAAGTAGTAAGATGGGACTACATTGGGACTACCTTGATCTGGTGCTATAGCTTCAGATGTTTATTTCCAGTAGAAATGCTCTGCACATACACACATATTTTGAAGACTGTGTAAGGATATGGAAATAGCAAAGAGTTACTGCTTGTTAATGTAAAAGAAGTTGTTTCAGGTAAGTCTAACTCAACTGTAGTAAGGGATTTCATCATTCCTATCAATGTTTTATAAATTACATTAATCTAACATGCTTGACTTTTCACGGGGAAAAAAAAACCCAAAACAAAAAAACCACCACACAAAACAACATTTGATCAATGCAATCACAAGTCCTGACAGTAAAAGTTGTCCTCACTTTGCCTCCTGTCCAGTACAAGACAGACTTGTTTTGAATTAACCTGTGAAGGAATATCCCTGTTTCACTAACTTACTAGAATATAGAACCTTTGCTTCTATAGCCACATAGGTACTTTTGGCAGCATGCAATGCAAGTTGGGAAAAGCATGTTGGAAAACGTCAGCGTGAGGGAAGCTGTGTTGTGTCAGTGTGCACATGTTCACCATAGAGGAAAGGCTGCACATGAAGAACCTCAGCTCAGTCACAGAGCTGATACATAGTGTGCAACCACAAGCAGAGATTTCATTCTCTCCAATTATTTATACTTTCTGTTCACACCCATTTCGTCTTTTCAGTGCATCTATGGAATGGAAGACCTACTGCAGACATATTTTCCCTCTTTAACCTAAAGTTCTGAAGTATAAGCAGCTAAGACTTCATTGAAACTAGTGCCTCATGGCATCTGTCACATGAAAATTGAAGTGAATTATGCTTAGTTTGGATATAGCTGTGATATCAGAGGGATGAGGACTTGAGTATTAGAGCTGCTTCTCTGTCACAAAAAGCTGAATATCCACAACATCAATCAAAAGTTAATGGGGGAGGAATGGGCTGCAACCTTGTTTTTTATGCAACGTACCCATCCTGACAGGTCCATAGAGATTACCATTGCCATGTGTGTCAATGTAATGTAAGAGTAAATCTCGGTTAAAACAGTCTCCTAGAAACTGTCTAGACTTTATGAAGTTCTCTAAGTTTAGATAAAGAAAATTGCTCTTGCAATGTTTAATTAGCTTTAAATATTTCCAATTTCATGCCTCCAATATATGTCCCTAAACCAGTTAGAATATCAAAGAAAACTATTTCCCAACACAAGCCAAATAAGAAAAAAATCTAAATTAAGATTTCACATTTATTATATTCTAATGTTTTTCTTCTCTTCCCTTACAAAATTCTTCAGTTCTATCAGTTCATCAGAAAATGATTAATTTGATATTAATGAGCTGCAATTTAGGGTACCATAGCTTTTTCAGCCCATCTTTTGTCACTTGACACAGTATCAAAGGTGGTTTAATAGTTTTGCCTTTACTACTTGTTCTGTTAATGTCATTGGGTTTTCTTACTATTTGTACTATATTTTAAAATCTCTGAGGTCTTCTAAAAATACTATAAATATTCATGCAAATACTTCACATAAGTACACATCAGGTAAACTTAACACTGGCCTTATTCATGGTTTATTTTAGCTTGTACAGGCAGACCTACTAATATTAACACTTAGTCCTAATGATCACAGGTTCAGGCCCAAGACCATTCATTCCCGTGCTCTCAGTTCAAACACCTGGACCTCACAGGAATTGCGCCTTCTTAGAGTCTCATCAACCCACTTTCTATACCTTGCTTTCAATTTTGTATCACAGGCAATTTAACATTGTTACCAGTTTTGTTGAGTCTTGCCACTAAAAACCACAATAATACAGAGCTTAATTAACTTGTCTGGGGCATCAATTTTACCTTTTTTTAAAGTCTACATTTTTGGCATCGTACTTCCATTGAACTCAGATTTACCTATCATGGGACAAAAATACAAAAGCACCAAAACACAAAAGAAGACACTAATTTTGGGCTATCATTCTCATGGCTACCATTAGAATATACCACATGGATTTACAAATAAAGAATGTGTTTTTCCCTCATACCAATATAGGCTGGTGCACTGCTTTCAGAAGCCCACTGGCTGAAAGAAGTTACTACTTCTCTTCTTGAATAGTCACATAATGTCAACTTTGATCTGAAAAAAACACTTAGACAAGTAGACAAGTTACTGACACAAGCAGTGTCTGAGAACAGTCATTTGCGATGTAAGAGAGGTCAGCAGTTTAAAATATACTAAAAAAAAAAAAATCTGTATTTTGAAAATTACAGTAATATGAGAACTCTCTGAACTCATTTTTTCTCCATGATGTAACTCCACTTACTTCACAACTTGTGATCTGCACCATATTAAACTGTAGGAATAGGGAGTTCACAAAACATCTGAGAATGCCTTAAGCTGACTGAGCACAATCACTACAGTTATACCAATGGACTGCTTTAGTCTTAGAAAATTGTTAACCATTAATGATTGTGAGATCTTGAATTCTATATGACATCTGGTATATAGAAGTTATGATCATTAATTATTACAACAAGACTGTAATAGTAAACTTCCTTACAAAATGCCCACAAAACAACTAGTGATTTCCTACATCTATGAATGCAGTATTATTTTGACACAGGTCTGTAGATACAACAATTTTATTAAGTGCAAACTCTAATGGAGCTGCAATCGGTAACAGTAGGAGTGGAGGGGAAAAAAACCAATCAAACAAACACATATGTGCCTGTGTCCAGTAGCAAATGGGTAGCAGAATAAAATAAACAATAAATAAATCAATCAATAGATAAACCCACAAAGTTTACAACAATATTTCTACCAATATCTCCTCTCACATTTTACTAGTTTATAGCAAAAGCTGTGTTCCAATTGTATCTTTTATTTATTCCCTGGAGTTCAGTAAATTACTGTGTAGGTTTTATTGTTTGTTTTGTGAGTTTGGTTTGTGCTTGTTTTGGTTTCTGTTTGGTTTGCATTTCTTTTAAATGTCACTACCACTTTTGTTTTTCTGAGTGACCAGTGTGAAACAACCAGGATTCAGAGGTTCAAACATTCCTCAGTGTGTTAGTAGTAGAGTGAGTTTGGCTGCTACCTAAAAAAACCAAATCCAACTAATCATTAGTAAACGGAAATAAAAAGAATAAAAAAAGCAAACAAAAAACCAAAACAGACAAAAAGCCCCAACCAGTAATTTTTTTTGGTATTTGTAGTTCACACCGGTATTTCAGGAAAAAAAAACCCTAAAAAACCCAGTTATAAATAACTAATTTCTGAATTGCTCGTGAGTTCCATGAACAACAGCTTGAAATCACTAAGCCTACAAGGAGCCTATTTTCTCTTTTCTTCCCACTTACATTCCCTTATCTCTCACACAGACCACAGCACACACGATCCAAACAGAAAGTCAAATTGCCTATAATGTAGAGCTTATCTTTAAAGGAAAAGATTTAGGCTTTTTGTTGGTTATTATCTAAGTTTAAAAAATAACCAAAAGAAGATATGAGGGGCAGCTAAATCCATAAAACGGCTTTGAAGTGTTGAGTATGATCTAAGCGCTGCAAAAAGCATCTCTGCTTTATCCTTTAAAAGGTGATTATGAAATCTAATTTTGCAAATCATGTAACAGAGAATTATATTTTAACTTTTGTTTTATTCTCAGTTTTCTTTTAAAAGCTACATTTTAAACATGAAGAAAACCCACTACTGACAAGCATGCAATGAGCAAAGCAAAGTAATCTTTAGAATTTTCAGTTGTCACAGAATTCTGGTAGAGGCTCCCAGAAAAATAATTATCTGCTAACAGGCTGAACTCCACTCATACTTGACTTCTCACATTCAGGGGTCAGAGGGAGAGGTTCTTCTTTCATCTAAAGGCTTATTTTGCTAAATAAGTTATTTTGCATGCAAATTCTTCATGATTAAAGTCACGAAAGGATGGGACATGAGTAGTATTTGGGCAACTGAAAGTTTTGACAGGAGAGGAAAAAAAACAACCGACCAATCAAATAAAAACACACACCACAACAAAATAATGCTGGAAAGGCTTTTTCTTTGTCCAGGTCGAGGCTGATCAAATGAATAGCACTGATATATGTTCCACTTTGTTTTAGTGAATCACTGTTGCCATTTGCTCTACAGCACAGATGACTTCTCAACATTGAAGAGAACTGCAGTATAATCACAGAACAGCTGCCCAATCACTAACTGCTTAATTCATTTTTCCCCAAAATGCACCTTCTCAGTACTTTATTACAATTGACATTTTTAAATACAAACATGCAGAATGAAATTATAAAACTTAAGGAAGCTATTACTCAAAAAAAAAAAAAAACAAAAAAACCCCAACCCCAAAAAACCACCACCACCACCACCCCCTAAAACCCAAACAAAAACAAAAAAACACCAAAAAACCAAAAAAAAACAACAAAAAAANAGAAAACAAACAAACAAAAAACACCAAAACAAAAACAAAAAACCCCACCCAAACCAAAACAAAACAAAAAAACACCCAAAACAAAACAAAAAACCCACCAAACCAAACCAAACCAAACCAACAAAAAAACCAAAACAAAACCAAAAAACCCCATAGCTTCCTTGCTACAGTCACACTGTATTAGAAGATAAAAACCCAGGCAGGCACAAGTCTTCTCATTGCCAGCTAGTTTAGAAGACTTCTTCCCTTACAAGAACACAGGATCAAAAGGAATTGACTCCCTGTGAATGCTCACAGTCACTCAAAAAATTTAAAGAGGACAATTGTGCAAATTTTCCTCTGCTGCCACCAGGAAGCTGCATATACAGTGTACATTAAATCGGCTGCATCTTTTAAGAAGTAAGCAAACTTTCGCACATTTTGCAGCAGAGATACCAGTTTTCTCACAAGCTTCTGCTTCCAAAACCAGTTTTTCACCTCAAAACAGAAAAGGGGGAGGGACCCTGACCCACTTTGTTTTAGAAAATCTCATGACTTCTCTCCAGCTTCCAAAATGAAAGATTGCCAAAGAATCAAAGAACTCAAATATGTAGAGTAATGAAAAATTATCTAATAAGATAGCATTTTCAAACTATGTTTGAAGTAAGAGTGATTTCCACTGAGATGAGGCATATATTTCTACTAAAGGTCCTTTCAGTTCAAATGCTGACTTTCTGTAAAGCAGGATATGTGGTCTAAATCTTGGATTAAGAAGCAGATACAAATCCTGAGAAGAATATAGGCATGCATCCTGGGATCAAGAAAGCTAAGGAAGGTACAGCTGGAGCTGAATTTGGCAAGGGATGTGGACAATATGAACAGCTTCTGCAGGTATGTTAGTCAGAAAAGGAAGGCAAAAGAAACTCTACTCCCCCAATAAGGCACAGAATCACACAACTATTTAGGTTGGAAAAGACCTCTAAGATCACAGAATCCAACCCTTAACTGATCCACATGTTGTCAGCTAGACCAGGGCACTAAATACCATACCCAGTCATCTCCAGAACACCTTCAGTGTGACTCCACCACCTCCCTGGGCAGACCATTCCAATGTTTAACCACTCTTTCTGTGACAAAATTCCTCCTGATGACATGGATGAGGCTGAGCTACTTGATGACTTTTTTGTCTCTGTTTTCACTGGCAAGGGCTCTTCCCTCATCTTTCAAGTCCCTGAACCTCAATGCAATACTTTGACCTCTGCAAGACGTTTGATACAGTCCCCCAAAACTTCCTTGTTTCTAAACTGGAAAGATGTGGGTTTGATGAATGGACTAGTCAACAGAGAAGATCCTGGGTGGATAGCTCCACCCAAAGAGTGGTGGTTGACAGCTCAATGTCCAAATACAGATGAATCAAAAGAGACTCCCCTCGTGGGTTATATCAGGACTGATACTGCTCAATACTTTTATTAAGGACACACTGTGATTGAGTGCAGCCTCAGCAAGTATGCAGCTGAGTGGTGCAGTGGGTACACTTGAGAGAAGGGGTGTCGTCCAGAAGGATGTTGTCAGGCTTGACCAATAGGCCCATGGAAACTTCATGGAATTCAATACGGCCAAGTGAAGGTCCTGCAACTAGGTCAGAGCACTCACTGATATCAGTGCGTGATAAGGAATGAATGGATTGAGAACAGCCCTGTGAAGAAGGATTTAGGAAAAGTGGTGAACAAGAAATCGGATGTGAGCAGGCAGTGTGTACTTACAGGCCAGAAGGCCGATCTCATCCTGAGCTACATCAAAAGCAGTGTGACCAGCAGGGTGAGGCAGGGGATTACCCCCTTCTACTCTGTTCTCCTAAGACCCCAACTGGAATGCAGCATTCAGGTCTGGAGGCCCCAGCACAAGACTGTCACAGACCTCTTAGAGCAGGTCCAGGGGCAGGCCACAAAACACATTTCCTGTAAAGAAAGGCTGAGAGAGTTTGAGTTGTTCAGCATCGAGAAGGTTCCAGGGATCCCACTGGGGCCTTTCAATACCTAAACTTATAAGAAAGATGGAGGGAAATTCTTTAACAAGGTCTATGGTGTTACGGAGAGTGATGGGGTTTTAAAGGATTGAGTAGATTTAGATTAGACATAAGAACATCTCTTACAATGATTATGGTGAAACACTAGAACATGGTGCTCAAGAAAGTTGTGAATGTCCCATGATTGGAGGCATTCAGGGTTAGATTTGAGAGGGCTCTGAGCAATCTGATCTCGTAAAAGGTGTCCCTGCTCATTGCAGGAGATTGCAACTACATGATCTTTAAAGTTCCTTCCAACCCAAACAATTCTATGATTTAAATGCTCAATTTATAGACAGCTAAGGTAGTCCTTCAAACTGCACCGTAAAGCCAAAAAGGCAAACAGACACTTCTGCTTTGAGATTATTTCTCTAATGTTAACACGGGCTTCTAATGTTAATTAGCTTATAAAATATTTAATGATTATAATCTTTTATGAATAGCTCTGTATCCAGCTATCACAAACTTAGGGAGATAGTCAGACAAGGGTCACCCTAGCTGCCTGGTAGTACAGGGACCAGGCAAGGATTCCACACTCAACAGTTCTCTCAAGAGTTCTAATGAAAACTTTAATTTAAAAAGGCAATTTTGAAAACTAAATCTGTATCAGGAAAACTGTTTCATGCATACCATGTTTTATGACTGTGGAGCCCTGTAATCCAGTACTGCCATCCTCAGTAAAAGACCATAAGATTTGTAAAAGGCTTTCAAGGCCTCAGGGCCAATGCTTGCTACAGTCAGGTTCACCCTGAATGAAATTCTCAAACTTGCCTGCGGCTTTGCTTTACTTTATTTAGCTGTGATAGCAATTTCTCTAATTGACTGGCTGTCTAAGGCTAATTTGGTTTCCTCTTTTTTTCCCTGCAATTTTTTTTTTGTGATGGTTACACCAGAGTTTTAAATGAATAGCTGTAGCAAACAGTCTATGCAGAACAAAGTATTTTGCAACTGGGACAGTGTTGTTCAAGAACATGGTTCAGATAAATACAAGCCTGCTTTTAGCTTTCGAGAAGCAGAGATAAAGGATGCAGTCCAGGGAAATACATATATAGGAACAGTAAGAGATGAGACAAAGACTTAGCACTAGAGAGCCCACAGTTATGAACAACTCACCCATTCTCAACTACAAAAATGAAGACCCAGACAAAACCAGGTTTAGAAGTAACAAAAAACCAAATTAGTTGTAGCTAACATTTAATGCATGGGACACTGCATTAAATAAGTATGGATGATAGGTGGAACTTCAGACCATGGAAGAAAGAGAAAACATATAAAATGGTTTTAAGTAAGAATAACCTCAAGTGCATCCTAAACTGGGGAAGAAGAAAACATCAACTAGTGGACTCAGATGAGCAGGGGAAGGATAAGCATAATACTAGGAAAAAGAGCAGAAACCAAGAATTGTTTGTGCAACCATAACTGCATTCTTGTTCTTTTTTCCTTTTCTGTAAAAATTTCATCTGGACTAATATTGAGGAGACACTTGAGACTGATTACTCTAACAGACCTACACACAGAAAGAATGCTGACTCTTTCCCCACAAATAAGATTTTGCGTTTCCAAAACTGTTGCTTTAACATTCTTGTGACTTCAGGTTTACAATCCACTGACACAACGCAGATATGCCTTGTGTTGTTAAGGAAGTGTAAGAAAGGCACAGATCTAATACAGTCAAGGAGACTATGTGACCTTCCATGCCTCCTATGGCCCTTTTCAAGTCAATCCTATAAGCCGGCTTCAAAGAACCTTAAGGCGAGATTTCTCAAAAATATTCCATGCATAAATAATTCTATAAATGTTTTGGGAAGTCTTCCAGTATATAGAAGATAAAAGATTTCCAACTGTTAAAGGGTACAAATACAAAATACAGAGCTAACAAGTACTCTGAGTGGTTTTGCAGACTCATTTATAGCAACACATATACCTAATGAAGTTAATGAGATTACTTGGGTGAAGAAACAGTATGTAGATGTGCAATACACAAAGTAGTCCAATAGATAGTACAAAGACATGGAGGTAAGGATCATGTGAAAGATTTGAACAAATCTCAAAAGTTTCAGTTATAATGCAGTGTCTACGTTATGTGTACTACAAGCAACCTACTCCCTTTCTTCACAATTTAGTGACATACGAACTACTTTCATCATTACTAAGCAAGATCAGCACCTAAGTAAAAATTTATACGTGCTTGTTTTTATGAGTATATTTTGTTGCAAACTTCCATCTATCTGCCGCCTTATCCCAACTGCAAAAGAAAAACATGAGAAGTTATGCAAATGAAACCTTCATTATATGGGAAGGATATGAAAAACAAAGTAATTCAAAGTGCAATTATTAATGGTTTAGTTATACAAGAGAAGATGAAAAGCAAGGTATGTGACTGTATTTATATGCTAACTATCCATCTAACACAGCAAATTATACACCCTTTAATTAATCAGGATAACAGCTGTTGGCTACGGTAACATAGCAAATCCAGCTTCCTATTTTCTATCGCAATAACCCACAAGGGTTTATTCCAGAAATACTGATTATATCCTCTATCACACTATACCTTTTGCCAGTTTAGAAGAATAAAAATCTGCAAACAGTGATCCAAAATGAGATAGGGATTTTTCATTTTCTTTTATTTTTGCAACAGAAGATATAAAATCCCTAAGCCATCTTTGCCATTGCAAGCAGATTCATAATAAATACAAAGTAGTTATCAAGAGTAGCTCTTATTAAGCTGCAGAGATTTTTACAAAGACAGAAACATAGTTTTCAATATTAAAATGTGATACTACTTTAAGTTAAGGAAAATACATAACAAAAAAATATAAGCAATATAAAGACTACAACAAACCAGAACTGGTATGGCTGGAAATGCATTTTTATTATCCAAGAGTTGAAAAGCCTATTACAACTTTCCCTACTTTGTGCCAGCCAAAGGGAAAAATAGCTTGCTTTATAAATTAGACCACAAATGAAGGAAGCCATAGTCATATTAATTAAAATCTAGGTAAGTGACAGTTGTATTTCATCTGGGACCATCTGAAGGTAAGCTGACACTACTGAGTATATCCAGTAACTAGAAAAGAAACTAGGATTTAACTTCTCAACCAAATAGAAGCCTGGGGATAAATGCATCCAAATCTTCTGTGAGTAGCTTGGCAACATGCACAAGACACTGGCAATATTTTAACTTCCACACTGTTAAAGAGGAAGAGACTAAGTACAGAGTTGAAAGTTCAAGCAAAATGGAGTTTGAAGAGAAAACAGGTCCCTTCTTTAACTACCAGCATCTTGATATTTGGCATCAGTTGCTGTTTACAATAAATATGGAGTGAGTAGGGAAGGACACAGGCTGCTCAGCTAAAATTCTATCTTCAGCAAATCTGCAAGGCTATGAACAAAATAAGTTATTCCACCAAATCCCATTTGCCTGTAAAATGGAACAAACAAAAGTGCCAGCTCTGTTAAGTCACATTGCACTGCTTGATTCAGAAAAGCACTTGGAGAAGAGATGAATTCCATAATTCCTTATATGGATGAATTAAAAAAAAAAAAAAATCCAACACAATTTTAGAATTATGGAAGTTTTGACCTTGCTTGCTGATCAAACTATTGCAGCTGCAAGAGAATATATTTTAACTTCAAAAATTAAAGTCCAGATAGAAGAACTAGAGCATTTTGAACAGGAGAGGCAAATTTAGTCTCTTTCTATTCAGTAGGAGTGGGGTTTGCTTATTTTGGGTTCTTTTTTTAAGATACCTACAACACTGATCTACAGGATTTTTAGATGATGCTGCACCTTTGTACTGGTTCCAGCTACAACAGAATTACATTTCTTCATAGTAGCTAGTGTGGGGTTTTGGATTTGTGATGGAAACTGTTGATAATGCAGGGATGTTTCAGAAGTTGCTGAGCAGAGCTTACACAATGTCAAGGCTTTTTCGGTCCTGTCAACAACTAGGCTGGAAGTGCACAAGATGTTGGGAGGGAACACAGCTGGGACAGCTGACCCCAACTGACCAAAGGATTATTCTATACCCTATGGTGTCACGCTCAGCAATCAAATGGGCAGGGGTGGAGTCTGGCTAGCACTGCCACTGCTCAGGGATATTTGGAGTGATGGCATTGGTCTTTCCCAGTAACCACAGATGTGATGGAGCTCTGCTTTTGTGGAGATGTCCGAACACCTGCCTGCTGATAGGAAGCTGTGAATGAAATCTTTACTTTGCTTTGCTTGCACGGGCAGCTTTTGCTTTAACTATTAAACTGTCTTTACCTCAACCCACAAATTTTCTCACTTTTACCCTTCCAGTTCTCTCCCCCATTCCACTGTGGGGCTGTTGAGTGAGTGGCTGTGTGGAGCTCAGCTGCCCACTGGGGTTAAAACACAATAATAATCTTAATACTCATTCAGATGAGGCAATGACTGCACTTAGATAATTGAGACATTTCAAAAAATCTTGAAGTGTTTTTCACAAGTTAATATTAGTCATACAAACACATATCAATGAAGACAGACAAGAAAGAACACAAAACAGGATATTAATATCAGCACAGTTGGGATGATGATCTCTCAGGATGTAGCAGTGACATGAAGCCACTGTAGCAAGTTATTTAGGTTACACAGAAACAATCCTGTTACAACACTGACTTTCCACTTCTGTTTTCCATGATAGAACGTGCTGTTCTGGTTTAGGACTGGCACCTCATAGTAGCAGAGGACCAACACTTTAATGTTTCCCTCTAGCAAGTCCGCTTTTACCAAAACATTTTCCTTTTGGGTTTGTGATCTCAAATAATAGCAGAAGTAAGAAGTAAGAATAGTCCACTAAACCATTACAAGGTATGAACCACCAACAGTGTGTTTGCTACTGATTCATGCACCAAGGACAAAGATCACTGCTGCTCTTACATGGATCAGTAAGTCACCAGAAGGCACAAAATAAGCCCTTCCAGAATCAGAGGCAGCCAAAAAGACAGTTCCAAGAACTTCTCTTAAAACATGTAATTGCTTTTGTAAGGGCTACTAGCCACATAAAGGATGTCTTTCCCTCGTTAAGGATCAAGCTGGAAAGATTGAGCCTGGGGGAAAGCTGGAAAGCAGAACACAACTGACAGCTTATTAATTGACTAACATAATGGTCATAGCATAACAAAAAAGTTATTCTTCCTTTAGATACAAAATTCAGGGGTTAATAATGAGACCCATAATGTTTAATTTAACTTTTTGAACAATTCAAGTAGAGTGTATTCCACCACAATTTTCAGTACAGTGCCTTTTTTTTCTAGGAAAGAATTTCCTAGAACTTCTAATTGGGAAATTTCTGCACTTGGACATTTTAAGGAAACAGCATTCCAGACTTCTGACTCTTGGTCCTTTGAATATTGCTGAAATGCAACTTTTAAGTGAAAGGAATTTCACTTCTTTAACTGATGAAGATTCGTTCATAAACTTCAGAACACAAGCAGACTATTTTACGTATCTCTCCTCACAAAAACAGCATTTCATTTTTCAGAAATTTTCTGAATACATGTAGGATTAAAAATAATTTTCTTTAGCTGATATTGTTAAAACTCTTTTGATATCTAAATCATTGATATTCTAGATTAGGTAGCAGAACAGTTTTACAGAACAGGCTCACAGCCCCGCTAGACCTCTTCCGCCCTGAGATTTGCTGCTACTAATTATGGCATGGTGTGACATCTGAAATATCAGGGTTTTTTTAACTGCATTATGATTTCTCTCCTGTATGTCATCATTAAGAGTCATTTATATGATATCATTCCAAAAAGATATTATTTTAAAGAAAATTTGCAAAGAAAGAAAAAAAAACTTTTCCTTTTCAAGGACTGCAATTGACAAAGGAACTCTATACCCAAATTCATTCTCAGAAAATAATTACTGCCACTCCAAAGAGGTACAACTACAAATTTCAGCCTCAAAAAAAAAAAAAAAAAAGGTACTATTTCAGTCTCTGCTTTTACTACTTAAAGCTTTTGGTTTATTTCATCATGTGCATACAGAAACATATCATATATAAAAGGTTCAAGAAACATCTCAGATTGAAGAGACTACCACAATAGCAAGTATTTAACTAAAAAATAGGAAAATAAACATATCAGCCTATTAAAAGGTCTTATGGCAAATTACACTAACAGACAAAGCTGTCAAAATTACATTTACAATAATAGCAGCCTTTACTACAGCATTAATGTTAGTTTTTTTTACCGAAGAAAAGCTAAGGAAAAGGCAGTTTGTGTCTTTAACATTTAAAAAGATTAAACTCATAGAATTTACACTGCTTCTTTCTCCAAAAAACACAGCAGAATAGAAAGTACTTACATGTTTGGGAGTGACAAAGCAAATCCTTCCCAAAACCCACGCAAGAGAATATAGAATGCGCTGCATAACTCTCAATTTCATCATTAGATATTCATAGATATCCTATCTTTTGGAGCTTTTCTGAGCTGGATGTACTAATCCACTCATGTTCACAAGTTATTCAAAGTTTCACATCACTGGAACAATCAAAATTGTTCCAATGATTGAATCTGCTAATGGAAGGATTCCCTGCCCATGGTGGTGGTGGGGTTTTGAACCAGATTATTTTTACAGTTTCTTCCAATCTCCTATGATTCTATGAAAATTAAATATTGTCTAATAGATAAAAGAGCACCCATGACTAAACCACAGAGATTAACTGGCAATGGTTGAAGAATCAGGAGACTGCTTATCTCACGCTAAATAGTACAGGAGCATTATGCATACAAGTTGCATAAAGTTGGTATTTTCTTGCCAATTTAGCTTCCTACTGTGAACTTGAAATATTTGCCTCAGATTATTCATTGGATTATTCATCCATTCCCAGAGAGTAAGTTCTCTCATCATTGTACCACAGTTTGTTGGGAGAGCTACACAGCCATTATCTAGACTCATGGACAACAAGTAGGAAGCAGTTCAAGCACTGACCAAATGAAAAGCAAATTTTTACTCTTTAAATTGAGTGGAGAAAAGGTACTTTGGTACTTGAGGGAGGGAAACAAGAAAAACCCAACAAACATTAGATTGGGTCCAGAGGTCCATTATCTTCACTGGGGTACATGTTGACAGGAAAAATCACAGTGTCAGGAAAATTACCTTGGCAAACTCACAGAATTATACCAAGTTGGTTGGGGAAATTTTTCAATTCTTTTGTTTATTTTATATAACTTAAAGTATTGAACCATAAAAAAACAATCAAACACAACAACAACAACAACAAAAACCAAACCAAATGAAGAAACCCAAAAACAAACAAAAAACCCAACCAAAACAAAACAATCCCCCACCACGTAACAGATACTCAGGAAGAAAAAGAGCAGCAAGAGGTGAAAAAAAAGAAAATTTCTTCAAAGACTATACACCATGGAAGTGCATCACTACTTTCTGCTGTTGATGTTAAAAGGGATTTAAAAAGAAGCTTTGGGAAGATGCATAAGGGAGGATGAGGTGACTGACAGTATAAATGTTAATGCTGGGTGTGAGCAGAAAGCTTTGAGAAATCAAAGAACAAAAGAAAAAAGAAAATATGGCCTGAGGGCAAGTAGAATAGAGGAACGTTCAAGAGCTCTTTTTCTGGCAAGGAACAGCTGCTACTGTAGAACAGAGGTCAAGGAAAGGTATGAACAAACACCAAGTCCAGTACATCTGGCTTGTTGTTTAAACACTGTCTACCAATTCTACACTACAAAATATGATTAGAAACAACAAAAAACAACCACATACAGCCACACACAAAAAACCCAAAAAAAAAAAAAAAAAAAAAAAAAAAAAAAAAAACCCACAAAAAAAAAAAAAAAAAAACAAAAAAACCAAAAAAACTTAAAATGAACCAAGGATTGTTAACCTTAGAGGGCATCTTAATGTTTAGTAGCAGACACTAGTGTATTCAGATATAAGTTAAACCCTATGATGTTTCATTTTATGCT
Organism: Platysteira castanea; assembly: GCA_013397175.1. NCBI lineage: Eukaryota > Metazoa > Chordata > Aves > Passeriformes > Platysteira > Platysteira castanea. Next base: position 185,166 of record VYXC01009625.1, on the reverse strand, counting down.
GATAACTAGGAACACACTGTGAAATGAGTTTTGTACTTTCACTAGTTTTTTTCCACAGCTGGATTCCCTGAATGGCAGGCCATGGTACTTTAATAGAAGAAAGACCATGCATTACTCAAATTATACATATGCAGAGCAGTTCAGATACTGCTGTTATACTTTTCTGTTTGAGAGGAAAACCTCTGACTTTTCAAAGAAAACTACTACAACAATTTAGCAATGCTGATTTTTAAATTCTGTATGTAGCCCTCAAAGCACCTTTTTAAAAAATGGCTGGTTAACTTCATTCTAGAAATGTAGGAATTAAACTGATTTTAACAGGGAATTAAGCAAAATTGCACAAGTCCAAGTACTTTGCTTTCTCCTCCCACAGTCCCTGAAAGCCTAAACATATTTCCTATGATGCAAACCATTGCAATTATAAAAACCAACCATGCATTACAGAAAGAGGAGCTATCCCTCAATTCTCTAATTCCATTACTAAACCCTTATGTTTATATACGAAACAATGACTGTAATGGTCAATAAATCATTTAGCATATTGAGCTGACAGATGCTATAAACTGAACTTACTACTTCAGAAGTTCATAGTTCTTTTCACTAATATAATCATATGCTTGAAACTTCCACAGATAATTTTATTTCCAGAAAATAAGAATAGTTCAAGTTTCCATCAGCCCCAGAACTTAGATTGCTGATGTGCTCACTGAGAAAAATTAAAGTACTATTGGTTAAAAATATTAGAGAATCTCAGAAACACACATATAAATCTGGTGAAGTTATGATACAGTAAAGAAACCTACATTTCCACCTAAGAACTCAGTAAATGCCCAACTACATCAGTGTCCTGTTAAAACTCCCTAGTCTACTGCCACAAAGATCTGATTTAGTTAATGTTAATATTCACATGGTATATGGATGACAGCAGGCTAAGTCACATAAGTACTACCAATCTTCCAGGGCTTACAGTGTGGTTTCACTAGCTTAATTTTTAACTTATTTCCCTTTTTAAAAACACAAAGGATCCAGTTATGTCATTGCTGCACAGGAACTGAGGTTGTAAATGAAGAATACACCAAGTAAAAGGCACAGGTCAAAATCTTAGTCAAGGGCAAGAGATGTTATGTTCTCTCTCTGCTAGGGATACCAAGTATGGGTATAACTTCAGAGGCCATTCAATCACCACTGAAGTGGTTCACTTGCCTTCTTTCCTGGTTTAGTGCCCCACTGAGTTTTTCAAACTCTGCATTCTGAACCCATAATAACCCAAACTCTCAGCTGGCAGCAGCATTCAGTAGCACTTCAATGCTCCCCTTGCTTCCAAGTGAACAGTAATTCACTTACTCAAGAGAAGAGTGAAAGAGCTGGCCAAAACCAGGGATAGGCATACAGTTTAGGAAGGCAAACTAGCTAGGGATGTGTAGCTGGCAGAGTGATTATAGACTTCTAGTGACTGATAATATCTGGTCTATTCCCCTGTCCTAGAGGAACTGAACATGTCTTAAAATCACATATGACACAGGAGCCAGAAGCTGTCACTATTAAAAACAGGTAGTTTAGGGAAGTTCTTAAACTATGGGGCAAGTCAGCTACCCATTGCAGCAGAAATCACTCCAAGCCTTCACAAAAAACACCTGACCCCTCACTGCTACAATTCCTTCCAAAACCATCAGTACTCACTGCCTGTCTGCACACTGAAATGCTGTCACTTGAGTGACATTTGCCACTTTTTCCAGAGTTAGATGACATATTTTGAAGTCAGTTTAAAGTTCATTGACAATGCCAGGTTTACAGCCCTAAATGTGAAAGGGGGCAGTGTTGTTTAACCAGAAAGTGGTGCTCTCTGTTGCTCTTAATTACAGCTCTTCCTGCTGGGGCTTTTACAAGAAAGTAGGCCAGCAGGAAGTGTCATTATATTACAGCCTGTGGCTCCATGCGTGTGTTCCTAAGTTGACAGTCAAGAGATGTCCTTCAGCCTTTTTTGTCTTTTTCAGTATGAAAAACAAATTGCTCAGATTGCATAAAAGGATGAAATACACCATTGCATGCATCTCAGAAAAGAGATCAATACAGGTACATAGAAAGCAGCTTCCTATTGAGGCAACAAAAACAGTTCCTGGTGTGTTCATGATTTCCGATATTCCTTCTTAATTTACCTAGTAAAGCTCATAAAGACTACTGCAATGAATCTTTCTTAGTCTTTTCTTACAGCCCTCATATTAGTTAAAAAATAAAAGACTGATTAGCTGAATTACCAGGTGATAAGGCTTTGGGGGGACAAAGGAAGGGAGGAATAGCTACCAAGGACAGACATGCTGTGAGCTACCCACCCAAACAGAAAAAGCTCAAAACAAAAAAATTTGAGCTACTCATGACACATCCTATGCCTCTGTCTTTCACACCTATGTAATCCTCTCAATATGTATATTGAATTCAAGAAGATACTTTAAAAAACACTATAATTTCAAAGCATTAATGAGACATGAAAGAAAGTTACTATCAATATGGACTAGACTTCGGCACTGTCAAGAACGGGAGGTAAAGTTTTAAGAGTTCTAGGAGAAACATGATCAAAGCTCACCAGGCATCTGAAGGTACCTGCGGTCTCTAAGGTACTGTGACTTTCTCTAAAGTGACAATCAATGTAATGGATTTACACACTTGCAAATTCTATTCCTAGTAAAGAGCTACCATCAAACCATACTACATTCCAGATTCAGTTCCACATCAACTGCATCAACAGAAACATTTCAGGAACTTAACTGATTGTAGGCAATTTTTTTCAAAATAAACAGTATCAACAAAGGATTAAGTCTATGAAACCATTGAAAAAAATCACTTGGAGTTTGAGAAGTAATCTGAAAATGAGCCTTCTAAAACTTTAGGTATTAGAAGCCCTGCAGTTTCCATTAATTAAAAAAAAAAACCAATAAAAAAACCCAAACATGCACAATACCCCAGAACAACCAAAGCAACACCACACACTCAGTTTGAAAACAATCCTGAATTACACTCAAAACATCCTCATTATCCAACAAGTGACTTAATATCACCTTATCTGTTAACTTGCCCCAACAAAGGCTGTAGTTCTCATAAAACCACTTCCTTAATACTTTGAGCTATACAAAAGATATCATTCCCACTTTATGGGCATAATCCTTGGTAGACACAAGATATGCTTGGCCTTATTCCTAACAAGAACTGAGTCATCACTGCAGGCTAACACTTTCCACAGAGTAAGTTTCAACTGCTTTTTTTGTTTTTAATTTTATACATACATATATTTTTGTTGTCGTCTTTTTAATTTTCCACAATGAGAAGATTAGCGATTCATTTTCAAGACCAGTTAGGATCCATATCTTCTCACATTTTTATCATTACACCCCTTAAGTTAGACATTGCCTAAAGATGCTTCCAAAAAAATCATTTAGGAAGTAATAGGAAAACCATTTAAATGAATTAATCTCTGAATCCAGCTTCAGAGGCCCAACAAATTTTGTTAAAAATTCCAGCAAAAATTGCAGTATCAGTTTAAATTAAATTTAAAATTCAAAACTATGGTAATGACAAAATAACATTTAAAGTATGCTACAAAATAAACCCCACAGTTAATGCAATACCAGCCAATTACTCAAATTCCAAACAGAATTGAAACATCACATTTCAACATGAAAAACATGTATCAAGTATAGTGAACACCCAATAAGAAGAATTCCTACCTTCATAGATAGCTTTGAAGCCTTGGGCACTGACAGCAAAATCTGTGGTGAAACAGAGGGTGAGGATAGATCCCGTACTCACAATAGATGATGGAAGCTGAAATCCAGATAACCTGTGCAATAAAAAGGCATGAATTACTAAAACTTTTTATTATAAAGCCCATCAGTACATGTGATGAGCTTTATGATAAACATCATGTTTTTACATCTGAACTGCAAACACATTATGGGCTTTACCCTGATGCATCTCTAAACATTCACTGCAAATTTTCAAACATATCCTTGAGCTTTAAAACTCTCCTATATCAACACATCTATGCACTCTCCAGAAAAAAGTGAAAAACCTGTTTGCATCTACTAAAGACATTTCTTTCTTTTTTTTTTTTTTTTNTTTTTTTTTTGTTGTTAGGACTCATTTTAAGATGAAGACAGTTAAATTTAGGACACCTAGAAGTAGATACTCAGGCCTTGACTCACTCAGAGATGCTTCATACAATTTTACAAAGCTTAGACTATCCTGTCTATCCTCCAGGTGCTGCTTCAGAAAAAACATGGATGTCATATGTTCAGTGTGATAAACATTAACTGACTGGAAAATAAACAAACAAAACCACCACACTTCCATTTAAGAACTTCAGAAAAAATTACCTTACATTTCCGCTCTTATTAGTAGGCTTACCTTTACGTACAAAACGTAATTTTGGATAAACTATAATTACATTGCAATATTGATTGTAAGACTTTTTTCTCAAAATCCAGATTTTTTGAGGGTAAAATAGATTGAAGAAAAATGTTTAGATCCTTTACTGAAAGATAACTAAACACAATTTGTTGGACTTGGCTGATACTAGTGAGATGTTTTTTAATGATTAATCTCTCATAATTGAGATCTAAGACACCATTACTGTCCCACAAAAACAAAACTATACTGGTAGCTTAGTTAATCACTAGTTAATTTCTGTATTGTACAGCAAGGGTATGTGATTGAGTATGTATAGAATAACCCTGTCAGAAAACCAGCTTTTGTTCAAATTTCACCCTGAAAGAGCTTCTTGGACATTGAAACAGACAATTAAAAAAACCCAAATAAATAAATACAAAAAGTCCACCAAAAAAAGCCTTTTTTTAAGATTAGAGTCGTTAAGACAATCCAAGCCTTTAAAAAGAGAAACAAAAAAACACCTTGCCCATGAAATTTATGGTACAATTAAGTTATAGTTCATTAATTGGCATCCACAACTACAGAAGAGAAATAACTGTAAACAAAATACTAGTAGAGCAGTGTCACTGAACTACATGTTCTTTGAAAAATTAGGTTTATTAAAGACCACTTTCATATATTAAAAACACATAAGAGGAACTCCATGCTTCAATTACACCAGTCAGGTGAGTCCCCATCTCTTTCCAATTTGTTTATTGGAAAACAAATAGAAGAGTCAGAGATCAAAGTAAGAAGGGCTTTAAATACAGATGAAGGCATGCAGTCAAAGCAACATAAATCAGCAAAAAGAATTCTGCAACTTCTTCCTTTCATTTTAAACAACATTGTCTCCCATATGGTAATTAGCTATTTGCTCTAATCTTTTTACCTTCTGTGTACTTGTCAACCTAATACTCCTTTTCAACCTCATTTACTCCAATTCCAGAAATAAGCAGGTTGATTTTCCCCTCAGTCTTCAAACTGCAGAACTACCATAAGGCTTGCCACATCTTATGTTCATGCTTTTGTATGTTCTCTCACCTTCACTAGACATTGCAGATTTTAGGGAAATGTGCCTCTTGTTCTATTTAATAAATTAGAGTGGTTATCTCTTCTGCCCTACATCTGGAGTGTGCTCTCTGACAGTTCATTATTAATTTAGGGTATGTATTTTCTTGTTGCAGTGGCTAAGTCCACTTTACACCTCCCGTGTTACTATGAAGTGGTCTCTCCCCACACCACTGTGCCAGAAAGTTCTCCCTTTACCAAGACCCCACTGGCCCCTGGTCCTCTCCCCCCTCCCCTCCCTTCTCCCATTGGCCCCTGTTATGTCACTCAACCTTGCCTCTACCCCCTAGCCCTCAGACTATTGGTTACTGATGCTCTGACTGCCCCTGGGACCCTCCGGGATAAAATCATGCATGGGCTTTTGTTCTGTGTTCTTTGCCTCTGTTGACTTTGAGTGTGTTGGTTTTATTGAACACTTCGGAACTGCACGCAGAGAACCCCTCTCGCCTTTTCGTCTCCGGTTTGCGCACAGACCATGTGTGTGTGTGTGTGTGCGTGGCTGCTCGCAGCTCCCTGCGGTACTACACGTGGGATCGTGTGCACGCGTGGGTGCTGGCAGAGCGCCACCAAAGCGTCCCCACGAGGGACCCTGTGGAAAAAACGCGGCATCGATCCACTGATGCCTTCACTGCCAAATTTTCCGATCTTACTTATGTGTCTCTCTCTTCTTTGAGAAGTGATTCGAAGAGTTCTTGTTTTAAGGGATGGGCTTTGGGGTTTTTTTGGATAGCACTACAGTATTTCCTGGATCTAACATTTCTTGCTAAACTACAGGAAACTAGCATGCATTGTAGGGGAAGAGGAAAATCAGCTTGAGTCTGAAGTAGCTAGCCTCAACATTTCACACTAAGTAGGAGAACTAAAAAAAGACCCCACAATAAAAAACCCAAAAAAATTATATCAGTGCAGACCTACAAATCTTTTGCTACTTCATTCCTGTTTTCTCCACTTGGTCTGGATTAGGTTCATATAAATGAACTTATCTGAGCTGTGAGTGGATATCCTGAGTTCTTGGTATGATTTCTCTACTAACCTGCTTTGATTCTATTATAATAAGTGTCACTCCTACAATATGGATTCTTAGGTGCCAAACAAAATTTTTTCTATAGCATCCTCCTTGAAACCTTAGAAGATCATTCTTTAGGCTGACATTGCAGTTCGCATTAAAGGAAGATAAATACATTCTTTTATACCGTAAGTCAGTACACTTAAAGGTTTTGCAGACTTACAGGTTTGAGAGACTGGAATGTTAATGGGTAATGACTTAAAACATTCTTTCCATTTGCGGAGGCAGCAAGGGTGCTTTGCCAAGTCAGGTTTGTACCCACCCACCCACTCAAGGGGGACAAGGAGAGTTTTATGTGTCCTGGGTTTTGAGCCAAATAAGGGAGAAGGCAAGTAAGAAGAAGACCCCACAGAGGCAGGACAGTGCTCTTTACCATGCACGTCCTCCTGTCTCACAAGCAGCTCAGTTGTAAAACTGCTCCCCACCTGCCTCTGAGGACGGTGTTGGACATTTACATTCACAGGAGGCGTTCGTATGTAGGCCTGAAGACATTCATCCTTTCTGATGGGGCATACCTGGCTCAACCATGCTGACATGAGAGGCAATGTCTTGGAAGGTGTCACAAATCAGTGACTCCAGAGGCACACCTGGACTCATTTCAGGGGGATTCCACCAGAGGACTATGCAAGATGTGCAGTGCTGCAGCAGTGTGAAATGCCCACCCCCAGGGGTGGTACCTTCCACCTAAAGCTGAAGTTAAGCTAACCCACCGAGCTTGTGCTTCATGGGTGTTCCCCACCTGCAACAGACCAAGGTGGCGACCATGACTCTGACCAAGAGACATACAATCAAGTCTCATTGCTGTATCTATGGGCAATGGTATCTTTCTACTCTTATCCTCTCCTTCTCTCTTTCTTTTCCGTATACATTTTCTCAAGTGTTCATTTTATGCTTTTACATTGCTATATTATTAATGAGAACAACGAAAAGGGCTACATGCCTGCTTTCCTTTGCAACACAATTGTTATAAAATAAATCCTACATGTATAAACACCAATCATTGAGTTTTGCTTAACTCTAACTCCCCCTAAGGTTTCTATTAATAAGAAACTGTGTTACACTCATCTGCTGGGGTTGGTTGTAACCTGTAGGAAAAGGCAAGTATGTGGGGACACTCCACGTACATCAACCTGAAATGTATTTTATCAAGGTCTTTATACTGTACTAATCTAAAAAAAGTTTACAGAAAAGTCTTTAATAGATCAGACTACCTAGGTGCCTCTATGGTAGCCTTATTGCCTGAAATATTTCTGAAAGAATCTTTTCATAGTATTCTAATAAATTCAGCAAGATCAAATGCCACCAAATTGAGTGCAAACAAAACCTAGGCAGCAGATGAAAGTCTAGTGTGTTATTCTTCAGATACTTCCAGAATTCCACTCCTAACCCACTAAGTCATTTTCCACACACCATGTGCCCCTGCACTAACATTTTTGCTAGGTGGTTCTAGGTCATGAATCATAATGTATTTTGCACATTCACTTCGTCATACAGAAAAATCACACATTTTCACATGCTGTTGTATTGTGGAAATGTAGCTTGGCAATTAACGTGTAGGCTTTTACAGCAACCAGGAAGGGAACTGTTTAGAGAGGCAAGTGTATGTGCTAAGGAAGCAGAATCATTTCAAGTCCCTGTGCTAATAAAATTGTCATTTGATAAACTTGCATTACTTCATACTGAGCATATGGCAATACTTTAAGCTTAAAATATTGCTACCTCCTTAACTTTCAGCAGCATTAATCAGCACAAAATGCACACACAAAAATACTCTGAGACCACAGATGGTATATATTTGGCTTTTCTGTAAAAAAGAAACAGAACTTATAATAGAAAACACAGTGATGCACCAGTACTGAGTTCAGACTCTGTTTGGAGAAGTGGAGGGGAAAGCAAAACCAAAGGGGGAGGGGAATAACTGAATAACTACATATTTCATTCTCCATTGTAATTTCACAGATCAGCCATTTCTAGTGATAACATCCATAAATATAGAGGGCCTTTTTCCAGTAGTGTATCAATAGGCCCAGCTGGCTCCACCGAGAACTCCTCCGCTCTCTACTTGTGAGGGCACATTCTTGGACTTCCTGGTACTAAACCATGTGACTTGTGGGGAGTTGGAAAGATGGTTAGCAGTCTGTAGAAAATGATGTATGAGAAGACAAAATAGATTTCTTAAGTCCTTAAAACATGACAGGTGTTATTTTAAAGGGTGAAACTTACTGCTGTCTTCAGTTACCTGTTGGAGTGATATAGAAAAAGACACATCTTTTTCAAAGTGCTGGGAAGATGGCAAGCAATGGGTAAGGTGCAGCATGAAAAACACAGCTTCATATTAGAAAACACAACTTCGTTGTGGAAAAACACACCACCACGATGGTGGTGATTTATTTCCACTGGTGCCCAGAGAAGACCTGGTATCTCCTTCCCTGGTGACACTGGAAACTCGGGAATGCCCTGAACAGCATGATTGACTTAGCCCAGTGTCAGCAGGTGGCAAAAAAAAAAAAAAAACACAGTGTCTCCTAACCCAAATTATTCAATGTCTCCGTGGCCAGTATGGAAGGCATAGGCACAGTCCCTATCATGAGCAGGTGCCACAAGAAAAACAAGAACACTCAGAAGTTTCCAAGTACAGAAGTACAATCAGATTGGCCTAAAAAGTTTAGGTTCTTTGCATAAGTTTACTAGGGATGGTACATTTGCTGAGTGTAGGTGTAGTTATGAATTTTTACCAAGTCCCAGCTGTTTACACAGAAATGGATAAGCCTTCAAGCATGGTTAAAGATGAACTTATCTTTGCAGGTGTTTTAAAGACAACCTTGACACAAAAAGGCTTTATTCTTCTCCCCTCCAACGAGGAAAACTACTACATTCTTGTTCCCAGAGTCACTAGATCTTTAACAAACATTTTGCACCACATTCATGGTCAAAATGGTCAAATGAAGCAAATGAAGCTTTCCAAAGCAGCTCTATCAGAAACAGCTTTCCAGCACAAAGCATCATATGATCAGACTGCTTTAACAAGAGTATGTACTGGTTTCACAATTGCCAAAAACCAATGAGCAGTTGCAAAGATAAAATATAAATATTTTCACCATTATATTAACTTGTTTGTTTATTCTTACAGCTGCTTGTACACCACTGGTGTGTTCAGGTTACCACATGGGACAAGATTTTTTCAAGGTTTAATGAATTTTCTTTAGAAATTTAAGAGCCAAAAAAATCCATGGAAAAAGGGAGGACCCTGCATCAGTGAGGACTGTTTCTTTTTTTCAAATAAGGCCCATGAAATTTTTAAAGTAGATTAATTAGTAGTAATAATGAATTATTGTTATTAGTAGAATCCAATCTGTTAAAAAATTTTGGAATTGTGTCTGATAAATACACTAGCGCTCTCAGAAGAGGTAACTGGAGCTTACTTGACTAACAGAAAATATTCTTGCCTGAAATTAGCTATCAGATGCCTCTTGCAAAAGCTGTTAGCCAAAAGGATCAATGCTATTAATAATGAAGTAAAATAAATTTCAATGAATTGTCTTACAAACTATTCTGGGCAAGACAGGAGTAAATTACAAAATCAGATTTATTTCCCCTCCCCATCCCACCCCAAAATCCATGCAAGGAAAACCCCTAACATTTCCGACATTTTACCCTAAAGTGACAGAGGTCACTAACTGCCATACAAAACACCAAAAAGCTGTCTGCTATCAGGGTCCTATCTTCTCCGGTTTTACATACAGTTCTTAATATTGTCATTTAATATACAGAAAATCCACAAACTCACTCTGTATTAAATTCACATTACCACATGAAAACACAAAGTTATTTGCAGGTACTACCTAAAAATTGTGTTGATCAATTTCACATCAGAAAAGAAGGCAAGCCAAGGGGACTAAAGCTTTAAGCCATCTATTGTAGTTCTCCAGAAAAACCTCACTACATCACAGAAGCTAAATATTAAGTACAAAACAGGGAAAACATTCAAAAGGTAGTATCTCATATTTGGCTGAACTGGAAACTATCCTAGAACCATACTATCAATGAAAATTAAGCAAACTCCTTCCATATTTCAGGCATCTGATATCACCAATACTAAATAACTTCTAGAGGCTATTAGGCATGTGAAAAAAAAACAAATTCAGGACAGACTCTATGGATTCCTGGAATTTATTTCTGATTTCATTACTTTATATAATATTGCCTTTGTGATGGCTTGGCCTTGGACATCTGCCAGACCACCACCCAGACCGTCTCACTAACCCTTATCAACAGGATGGGAGGAGAAAATAAGAAGGAAATGTTTGCAGGTCACAATACAGACAAGTAAATCAATTACTAATTATTGTCATGAGCCAAATAAATTTGACTTGGTGAAAATTAGTTTATTTTATTACCTATTTAAATATGTTTGGACTCTGAGAAACAAAGATAGATTAATCAAAATGCTTTCTCCCCCGGCTCAACTTCATGACTTCCTTCCCAAGTCCTCCACCTCTTCCCTTAGGCAATGCAGGGAATGGGAGCTGGGGCTCATCCACAGCTGCTCTGCAGATTCTACCACCTCACACTTTTACCTTGCTCCAGTGTGAGCTTTCCGCAGGCTGTGGTTTCATCAGGAAACATCCTCCTCCTGCTCCACCACGGCCTCTTCCAAGGACCACAGGGAAATCTCTGCTCCAGTGCCTGCAACACCTCCTCCCCCTCCTTCTCTCACCTTGGAGGTCTCAAAGCTGTTTCTCTCATTTGTTTTTCCCCTCTTTTTCTCCGTGGTGTTTTCTCTCCTTTCTTACATGTGTTTCCAGAAGATGCCCCCGCCCCGGCCGTGAGTTCAGCCGTGCCCTGCGGTGGGCGGTTGGATCCGGCTGGAGCCGGCTCTGTCCGGCTGGAACCGGCTGTGTCTGGCTGGAACCGGCTGTGTCCGGCTGGAACCGGCTGTGTCCGGCTGGGGCAGCCCAGCCTCCCCTCACGGAGCCCGCGCTGCTGCCAGGGCCTGGGCACCCACACCCTGTACAGCCCCGATGATACAAGCAGAGAACACTTCAGTGCACATCAATTCATTAATTAAAAAGTCAAATCATTAATATGTTATCTTATTAATTAGTAATTAGAATCAGCTAAACTACCTGAGTATCTGGAGAGAAGCTACAGCAGTTATTTACAAGAAGGTGGTAACTCCAATTATTCCACAGAAAACAGCAGCAGTGCTATAACAGCACATTTACAGGACACATATTTCTAACACGACCTTTTACGAAGCCACTTGCTGTCAGCAACAAGAAGAGTTGCCCACAGGGTAAGACACCAAATGGTACTTAAAGCCAAAGATCATCGCATCCATTCCAAAAAACCAGGCTTTTACCTGCCACATGTGGAATCACAGAAGCCTTATCTTAATAATTTATATCCATTCTGTTGCCTAAAGGAAGTGAAGATTTAAAACCTAAGACAGCATCTCATACATAAAGGTAGCAGAAGAAGCTACTATAAGATTAATACAAGATCCATAATTGATGATTGATTTTCTATCACGGAAGATAAACATATATTTAATTTATATTTAGTCCCATTGCCTCCAGCCTCAACTCTTTTCTTTAAGTCACAGAAAAAGGGAAGATAAAGAGAATAAATTGTTCAAGCTTAACCAAGAATAAATTGCAGGAATTATAACATTAAAATTTTGCTAGTAGAGGAAGGTTCCTTATTACCTAAACTCACCAAATTCATTGAATAAGCAGAAATAAGCTACAAGCTGAATGCTTTTGATGTATTTGGCCTTGAGGAAAACAGCTGGTTTCTTTAGGTGCCACCAAACAGCCACGGCAGCAAAGGTCCACGTCTGCTGTGGGAAGCCCTGATGGTGCACAGCAGCCTGGGACCACAGTTCCATGAGTCCCTAAGGGAGCAGGGACACATGACATGAGCTGGCCAACACCAAACCAGCCCACAGCCAGGAGGGGAACCAAAGTGATGTCAGCTCCCGGGCAGGGGAGACAGGCCAGGGGCTTCCACGGGGCGCAGCTGCTGGCATAGGCGGGGCCGCCAGCAGGCTCCAGCGGCTCCAGCCTGGTGGGACCATCTGTGGAGAGAACAATTCCCAGAGCACTGGGTGCTGGTAGATGGGCCTAGTGGGGCTGTTACTCATGCGGAGAAGGACTTGACTAATGGGGAATCACAGCACTTCCCCATAGCTGCAGGCACCAGCAGAGGAAAACAGTCAGTTCGTGTCTCAAGTGCCCGGCAATCACGATAAATGAATAAATGAACCAGTGGGCCGCAGCACTGTGCCATGGCTACCTTTTCTTGGCACACCTTCTTATTATACCACGTATTTTCTTACTAGTTCTACCTATTATACACAAAGTACAGCTACAGCAATGGTTTCATATGCCTCTATGCTAAATGACATGGAAAGAAAACATCAACTAATATTTGACAAAACTGGACAAAAATAAAGCAATGCTGTAGAGTGCCAAAAATCAAAGTGATATCATAAATCATTACTGCCAGAGGAGTAAAACCAATGTTTTACCTTTAAAAGAAGTAAGGTATTTCACTTACTGTAAAGCTAATTACTTTTGAGAAAAAAACAGCTGAAACTTTTAAGTAAAGTCATGTATTCCAGGTTACCTGACTACATAACCAGAAATTGAGTCAGAAAAACAAAGATCTTTCAGGGATTTTGTCACACATGCCTTGTCAAACAGTTTAAGATATATTCTTAGAAAACATTTATACTAGTTATTTTAAGATTCATTATGTGAGTTATGTCTGTTTATTCTCACATATATGGATATTACATCAGTCATCTTTTTGGAAAGTGTGTCCTATTAATCCACAAGAGTATATATAGTTATCTGTTATTTTGCATAACTTCAGTTGTGAATCTAGCTTGCATTTCCTATATCAGAAGGCTTTAGGGAAAGATCCACATCAGGCTGGGAACAATGTTACATCAATGAACCATTGTTTCAACTTCAGAATAATGAGGACAAAGTTTATTTGAAACTTTGTAGTACAAATCCATTATAGAACATACATAATGTTGTAGATTATTTTCATGCTCCCACTTGTGAGTTGTTGGAAATGAAAAATTTCCACAGCACTCTACAGTTGGAAAAAAAAAACAAACACAAAAACCAACCAAACAAACAAAACCACAAAAAAAACTCCCGAAACCAAAGAAACAAACTGAAACTCACAAACTCTCAAAACCCTAACAAAGGAAAACAAGTTGTATTTTATGCCTCTACTAAATGAAATTTTGGCAGGGGGAAAGTCTGTGAAGAGGATTCTTTTTCTCTTCACAGACCAGGTACTAATGACTAAAAAATCACCCACATTTCCACTTCTCTAGCTTTTATGGGCTCACTTTTTATTAGAGTATCAGGGCACCTCCACAAAAACCAGTGGCACGAAGCCAGTGTAAATGGAGTGATAACAAGTGGCTTAGAAGCCCTACAACACACAAAAATTGCCTGAAGGGTGAAAATATATCAATTTCTGGAACCTTCTTTTAATGTTTTTATAAATTGGATTACAGTAGTATTGCCAGCTGAAAAAAACCTACTCCAGCCTTTTTTGGTGGCTCCACTTTACACAAAGGCCAGGAGGCAGAAGAAAATATGCTAGCAAATATTTGAATAGATCAGATTTTAGTACAAACAGCATGTTTGTCCTTAGCAGCAATAGTGAGTATCTAAAAAAATGCATTACTGTCAAAATATGAGTGTATTTAACAGTTTATATAGTGTTCAGTGTTCTTTCTGTAAGGAAGACTAAATATTCGTGCCCAGAACTTTATTCTAGAAATGTATGAAGCTGCAAATATGGCCTATGATACAAAAGAAAATTTGGAATACCGACATGGCTTTGCAGATTTCCGTTATCTGTTTTGCCCAGGCTGGATGGCCTGTGTGTTCTCACTAATCAATCAGATTCAAAACAGTGGAAGTTAGATGCTTTCATTTTTCCAGATCTAAGTTTCCCATTTGCAAAGTAAAGATAAAATTACAAACTAAAAAATGTCTTTTGAATTCACAGGAGTGGAACACCAATCCTGTGAAGAAGGGCTAAGGAAGTTGGAGTTGTTCAGCTGGAGAAGAAAAGCCTCGGGGGAAACCTCATTGCAGCCTTCCAGTACTTGAAAGGGGCTTATAAGAAAGGTATGGCAAGACTTTCTAGTAATGCTCATTGCAGTAGGACAAGGGGCTATGGTTTTAAACTTAAAGGGAGTAGATTTACACTAGATATAAGGAAGAAGATTTTTATTTTGAGAGTCGTGAAACACTGGAACAGGTTGCGCAGAGAGGTGATGCCTCATCACTGAAAACATGAAAACATTCAAGTTCAGGTTGGATAGGGCTCTGAACAACCTGATCAAGTTGAAGATATCACGGCTCATGCAGGGGGCATTGGACTAGATGACCTTTNACCCTTTTGGATTAATGAAATAAAATAGGGAAGCTAATTAAATATTTACATCATTTGAAAAAGTAAATTTCTATTTTAGTGGTTTCAGGTCATTATTTTTCAGCTTATCTTAAAAGAAACTTTTTCACATGTTGCTGAAAAGATCAAAAAAAAGAAAGAAAAAGTGATACAAAGTTAAAAACAACCTAAGTTTAAATAAACCCTGCCTTTTAATATCACTCATTTCATAGGCCAAAATTTGAAGCTGACTTTTATATAGTTTNAGGGGGCATTGGACTAGATGACCTTTAAAGGTCCCTTCCAACCCAAAATATTCAGTAGTTCTATGATTCTATGAATTCAAGTACATTGCAACTTGTAGACAGATCCAGAGTTAGAGGAATAGGATGGATTTATTTAAATATGTCAGATCAAAAGAAAGTTAAAATAACGGACAGTTTTCTTATTTTGAGAAATTCATTTTGGCAAAAGAAACTTAGGCAATATCCAGATCATCTGAAATTCTACTGGACATGTTTCTTATAGCTGTAAGATAAAAAACTGTACTTAAGGAAGAACAACCAATGAAGTTCCAAACCCAAAAGTTATTGGAGCAATCAAATTACACCTCTCCTTCACCTTCTGTGTCTTTCCAAACTATGTACCTGTTAAGCTTAAAGAATCTTCTCAGAGTGTTTTTATATGTTACACATATTATAAATATGTCCCTATGAAACTTTTCACTTGATAAAATACTGTATCCTGTTTCAGAACTGAGGAAAGGATTTTCCTTCACTGTCACCTCATTATGACTTTGCTTTTTTTCCTTGAAGTTAATTGTTCTGACAACTCTATTTTAAAGAGGTCAGGCTTTGACAGTTTTAGACTATCTGCACAAAGCTCACTATATTAACTTTCTGCTCCTACGTTTTTACTCCCAAGAGCTATGACATTCTTCTTTTCTATGCAAACCTTTGAAGTCTGTCTATTATTTCTACACATCATACTCAAAGTTTAGTCAGTATGTATCATTTATTACTTGAATACCTCCTGTCAAAACTGCTGCTTGGTTTGTTTGTCCTTTATAAGAAAGAAATCTAGTGGGTATTTCAGTGAGTCATAAAGTTCATTTTATCTAAATTTAACTTTTAAAAAACTCTTTTGAAGCTAACTAGTTTTGATAGTTTCAAGTGGCACTTAAAAGAAGCGGTCGCTGTTACTAATATGAAATAATGATCAATTCTGGAAATGTTTGAGAATTATGTGAGTGCTTTGGGTTAACTCTGTGCTTATTGTATTAAGCATCATATACTTGTATTTTTCATCATTATGTCACTTGTCATCTCCTTTGGACATATTTTTGCACTATGCAAAACCTTCAGGAACATAAGTCATCTTTGTAGTTCAGTGCTTAAATTTAGACATTATTCCTATGTAGAGCATGAGTAGGCTGTTAAAGAAAAGGGGGAGGCACTGCACATACAAGAATATCTGACATAAGCAATCAGGACTTGGAGACATGGACTTTAACCAGTGGATCCATTAAGAGCGCAGATAGGCAGGACTGGAGGGAAAAGCAGTAGTACAGTTTCTTTCTTACCCTGTAATAAGGTTCACATACCATGGCAAAGATCCATAATCCTTAAAAAAGCTCATGATGCACCTGTGAAAGCTGGACTTAGTTGTTACTATGTGCTGAAGCCCCTCATTTTTTATCTTTGCTGACTTTTTCACCCATGCTAACAATATTTAACTATCACATTTTTAATATCCTTATTTTGTCACACCAGCATTTGGCATTGTATTTCTTTGGTATAGCAGTTAATGAATCTCAGACTGCAGGATTCTTTTCTTAAGTTTTAGAGCAAAAATCTTTATGTTGAAATGTCATCTTATTTTCAGAATATTCCTCCCTTGCACATATTCTATAGCAGTGTATTGTGTAGTTTAGTGTACTGAATTCCTATTGTGATCTACCTTGAGTTGCTAGTATGCATACAGATTTTAATGATTATTCTCAAAGTGCCCTCTCTGTGGTGCCACCTTATCAGCGTGCCCTCTAATCAGATCTTCAACAAATTCAGAAGTAATGAAGCAGAACAATCTCCTGTTAAATTTCATGGTGAACAAATTTTGGTAGCTTCAGCCTGAAATATCACATTCCAAAAGCAAGTTAGAAATAAGCCTTAATTGATAGATATTTCATCTTTCTGTCTGAGCATTTTTGTGCTTATATTTTAAGTCACCTCAGTAGAGGTTTGCCCTAGGATGCATAATTTGATGCTTGATCTCCTCCTATCAGAACATTTTATCTTGTTCTCCTGTCCTTTAATCCTTACATATATAATATATCATTTCAGGGCTTATGATCATCACTGAGATTATCTATAGTAATATCATTTTTAGTTTGGAACAAATTGTTTCTTATGGATGACTTGCCCTAACAACTGTGTTCAGGTGAGTCATATTTTGCTAGTTTAAAATGTTCTCATTCTAAGTGCTTCTTCCAAAGAAATGATGTATGCAAAACCTTCTTTTTTTTTTTCACCCATACTTTCAATTTCAGCCAACTTTCCCTTAAAATTGTATCATAATATTTGTACATTAGCCACAAGCAATGGGTATTGCATAGTTACGTGAAGCGAGGTACACATTAGGCAAATTCTGCCATAAAATTTCTGCAGGAAAGTGGCAATGCTCTACAGTATCTGTTAGCCTATTACATGTCACTTACTCCTGCAGATGGTCTAGTGACAGCGGCCGGAGGCTGCCCTTAGCTACTTGTGTGTCCAGGTGCTGCAGGATGTGGAATCTGAACACAGGTAACAGTCTTAGGGGTTTTTCCTTTAACACAGTATTGGATACCACTAGGACACTCAGATGGTCTGCAGGGCTCTGATATCTGTTTCTATGAGCAGCCTACAGACTCCGCAGAGGTACCTACAAGAAGAGATGGAGTGGGTAGATATAACATTACTTGATAGGGAGGAAACCAATGATAGAAGACTGACTGTTGAAGGAAAGTGGTTTAGTTTTATATAGTCCATCTTAATTTTCAATTTTTCTAATTAATTTGCATAAAAGTTTTAGCTAAACCTATTGCTTAGAATGTATTTTTATTTGGGTATATTTATATTGTCATTGGCTCATATTTATGTAGAACAGTTTGTAATCCTTAGCATTTTCTCATGAAAGTGCTGACTTTTGCAGATTGTTATTTTAATGTGGTAAAAGATGCCTTTGGTGAAACAGCTTCTCAAGTCTCTGATGCCCTTTGTGGCTAGAGAAAGGTTTTAATACCAAACCACTACAGAAGATGTCACATGAGTATGACACAGTCATGGCATGGGCTACAGCAGTACTTAGGTATTCCCTGACGAGGTGTTACTATCGAGATTACTGACCTCTCCGACTAGTGGGTGGTAGAGAAACAAGTACGAGAAGTATGAAATAGCTAAGAAGCAGTAACTGCTATTTGGATGGGTGCCAGAACAAAAAGCAAGAGAACCCCTGAGACCAAAATAATAATGAGTTCCAGGGAAGCCATCCATGCACCTCAAAGAAACGTAAAATGTAAGTGAATGCTTTTCCTAGGTTACAATGTAAGATGTAACCAAAAGTGTGAATTCTATCACCATCACCAGGTGGCGCAATGTTCTATATCTCTTCCATGACAATTCCCTGATAATTCCCCCTGAGGAATACCTTCTGTAAATGGGCCATCAAAGCCTCACTGCATGGCTCATAAAATTACATCAGCCCATTGTGAGATGCTCTGCCCAGGGGGAGGAGCCAGGCATTCCCACCTGGATATAATCTGAGGTTTGGAACCTTATTCGGAACCTCATTTGGCTCATTCAGCCGTTACTTACTGGATTCCCAGAGGACAAGAGCTACCACTGGACCTTCAGGTGAAGACAAGACCCTTCTACAGGATCACCACTTCAACAGAACCACTTTATCTGGACTGCTACCACCACCCTGACTAACAGGGTGTCAGGTTGTATCCCGACTCTGTCAGTGGTCTTGTACTATTGCATTTATTTTAATTTTCCTATTAAATTATAATTCTGACTTGCAATCTCCCACTGGTTTGTTTTCAAACTAGTATAATGCTTCTTATTTGAAAGAAAATGAGGAAGAAAAAAGCTGTGGGAAGCTGTGGGAAGGAATGTCATGTTTTATAGGAAAAGAAGGTAGCCTTAGTTAACACTAGGAGAATTTGGCTTATCTGACGAAGATTCTCAGGGAAGACATTTTAAGGAACATTAGTAGAGACTACTAAATAGAGAACAGATGAAAGGAGTCCATTTTTATGGGATTTTTTTTTTACTTTCTTTTTACTCTCCAGATTCAATTAAGCTACATACAGCAAATGAAGGAGTAAGCCTGTCTCCAGAATTCAACTCCTGCATTGAATGAACATTTAAACCAGCCTGTTTGTCTAATGCCTATAAAAGAGACCTAACCAGATTAACCAGCATGACAAAAGATTGTAATTTTTAAATACCCCTCAAGAAAAAGACTTCCTGGACTGAGATGAGATGGGGGTATAAAAGGCAAGTGAGAAAACTGCCTAAGATTAATGGCAATTCCCTCTGCTATTCTGAAATAGAATAAAAAGGCAAATGCCAGCTGAGAAGATGGAACACAAACCAATTGTGAATGCTGCCTTTCTTGTCATTGCTCTTAAAAGCATCATGGTTTACAAAGGTAAGGTTTGCTCAGAGGTTAAGTGTCAGTGTAAACTTAGGGTCCCTGTTTTGGACAACCGAACAAAAATGAGACCTGAAGTTCCAAATGTCAATTCAAAAAGAAAGAAAAAGCAAAATAGGAAAGGAGGGGATATTAATGAAGTTAAAGGGGATACTTAATACGTTAAAAAAAAAAAAAAGGCAGAAAAAAGACCCACCAAACTTATTTGGTGCGGTTTTTAGTTTCTCCTACCACTCTGTACTTCCTGTAATACTACATTGTGATGAAAAGATTTGATTTCCCTTCTCACTCTGTTCTTTTTCTCTTTGGTTAGCTGTCGTTTATTTTAATGCTGGGGAAAGGGCAGTGGGGGTGGGAGGGTGGTGTGTTACTACATTTCCTTACTAGCAGACTCTAGCTACTGCTTTTATTAGTCTGTCATTATTCACCTTCCTTTCCTAAGAAACATGTATTTGATCACAGAATGAAAGAGGTATGTGGACTAAGTAACCTAATGAAGTTGTTTCAGCTTTATCTGCTACAGATCTGTAGCTGCAGTTTTATTATTACCTGCTGACCAAACACAAAATCTACCTTTTATTGATTTGTTGATGGAGCAGCATCATTCAGTACTGCAGATGAGAGCACTTTGATCTTTTAATTTACATATGTTTGGTAGTATTAAAAGTTTTTATGCTATTTGTGTCCTTTGATCTGGGATCTGCCATTCCATGATGAAACTCCACCTATCAAAATAAGCCACTTTTCCTTTCATGTCAGCATCTATTCTGGAAGTGGCTTTGGTTTTGTTACTATATTAAAAACAAGAACAGCTGTTGTGATAATAGTGGTTCTCACTGAATATTTTTCTATTTATGCAAAATATTATGCGGGACATGTAAAATAAAATATTTGTGCAGGATATGTAAAGCAATTTTAATATGTTCTTTATGGCTACATTTAGTTTTTAGCTGCTCCTTCTAGTCTCTTTGGTGACAGACAGACCATGATTCCTTTCAGGATATGTGTGTTTGGGATATATTTTTTTTCTGTTCTATGAAAATGCTTATAATAAAAAAAGAATCCTTTCTTAATGATAACAAGAATTTGTGGGATGTCATTGTGTTGCTGTGGCTGGGATTTTTAAGACTTCGAAGAATAATGAGTAAAAACTGTACAGTTTTAACTCTCCTACATCTCAGGAGAAAATTCCTGAAAATTTGGCTATTCTGATGCAGGTGGTAGGAGCCTACTGCAATAGTAGTGTATTTTTCATTTTAAGAAAAAAATAATTCTGTACTTCTGAGCAATTTCCTTTTCTACACTTTACTGAATTAAGTACAAGCTTATAAAATGTTGATAAAATTGTAGCATTTCTATAGAAAAGGATCTCTCAGTGGAAGACTCCGGAATAATTCTAACCATGTCCTTCCTATAGGAAACAAATTCAGTTATGACTGAACAGAATAATACATACAATTTTGCAGTCACAGCCTCATAAATTTACATTGACTTTCTGATGTTTGAGAGTCAAAGAATTTAAAATTACACAACAGATTATGTACTGATGAAATTCATAAGTCAGTGGATATAAATTGCCTAATGATTTGACTACATGAAAAGGAAGTGTCAGACGAGGGAAACTACTAGCAGTGTGTTCCAAGTCTTGCACTAGTCTTATGAAAAGTATTTATTAATAACTGGAAAAAATGGAAGAAGTATGGTGAAGTAAGACAGACATCCTATCTTGCAAATAGGATGAATTACTGCATGGAATTTCATTGATTCTGAAGGAAGATGACCTGACTGCCTGCATGATTTTACATAGGTAAAATTAGTTGAGAGGAATAGTAGTTCCAGAGACTAATAAAATGAAATTAAGGAAAAAAAAAGAAAAACAAAAAAAACTTAAACAAAAATAAACCATAAAAAAGTTCCAACAAAACCAAAAAGCTCCCACAAATACTGTCACACTCAAATAAGTGATTTCAGCAAGAGGGCATTAAGATTCTTGGGGTAGAATGACATGACCTGTGCAAAGAAGAGGATGAGAAAATTGGAGAAAGGACAGTAAAAATATAAGCTAAAGCCTGGTTTATGACATCATATTATCAACCATGGTTCATAGTAAGATGGTCACAAACTTGTTTCTGAGGTGCCCGTTGAAAGGATGAGACACAACAGTCTAAAGCTACAACAAGGAAAATTTCCCATTGAATATAGGATGTAAATTATGAAAAAATATTGGACTTTTCATTAGAGTTACTATTCAAATGGAATTCCCTTTTAGGAAAATAAAATAACTTACTGCACAATACTACACAGTGCTACCCAATTCGAACTTTAAACCAAGGATTGTACAGTTTGCTGGTACTGCCACAGGCTGCCAGAAACAACATCTTCTGCTTGAATTACAGTGATATTTTAGGGCTATTGCTTCAATGCATACTTCCTGAAAACCTCTGATCATCCTATTTTCTTTTCTGAGAGGTGTCAACCCCTGCATTTTAGGCTAACGATACTGGTATTGTGGAGTATTTACATAGTAAACACATGCCTTTTGAGTAAACACTATTTGTGTAACACTGGAAATTTAGCAGAAAGAAGAGCAGTTGAAAATGCCATGCTGAATATCGTATCAGTCTGACAAGTTTGGTCAGCCTATTAACCTAAGCCACTCCTATGGTCTGAAGAAGAAACATCTTTGGCAGCTGCCTTGTCAAGACAGAGATACAGGAAGGTTCATATATTCATGCTCAGAGGAATAACTGGCTGCTTAGATTTTAAAAATACTGATAATGAAGTAGTAATAATTATTTCCATTAAAATCTCTCAGGTATTAGTTATAGATATGCTGAAAACCTGTTATATTTCTGAACATAACATATATACTATTAATATGTAGCAAAAATGTAATCATTTGACTTCTCACTTGTTAGAAAGATCTTTAAATAGTATCCAGCAGGTATCACCATCCTAGAAAAAGATTAGCCTGAATGAAAATGAAATCAAAATTATATAAAAGAACAATTAAAATCACGGTTTCAGCAGTGCCTCTCACCATTAAGCAGAAAACCCAAACTATACACTCTATTCATACTAGCCATCATCACAGCCAATCATGGTGAGGAGAAAAAAAAAAAGAGGACTTTTTTTCCAGTTGTATATTTTGCATAGTTTCTCACTTTTCTGCCACATTTTTCTATAGACAAGAATTAGAGTGAGTAAATATTATATATGGAAATTAAATCCCACCAAGCAAAACTTTCCTGGTTTTATTTTTACTATTGTTTTTACCACATTCCTTTATTCTTTTTTCTCTATAGGCCTTGAATCTTTAACCTAAGATCAACTCAATTTTCTTGTTTTTTAAACAGGCTTCCCTCCACTTACTCCATGTTGAGTTTGAGGTTAGCTATCCAAAACTGGATACCATGCATCAGCTAAGGTCTTTCCAATGCTAAAAGGAAGTCAGGGTTTCTCTTACATTGCTCGCAAAAGTCTGTTTTCCTGTTCATACATCCCAGCATGGAGTTTTGTCTTCTTTTATCCTGTGCAACAATTTGACAGGTTGATATGTTGATATGAATTAAAACCATAAACCTGAAGAGCCCTTTATGTTTTTCTAGAATGTCAACCTTACTCCTTCTGAATTAGTCACTTAGCTGTCGTTAGTTTGGGGGGATTTAATAAAGCATAAAATGTAGGTCTTCACAGATTTTGGAATCACAGAATATTTTGAAAAACTGCACAAGACAGTAGCACCAGAAGAGCACTTTCTCTACTTAGTTTAATTACTTCTTGTGCATGGATTTGATTTTGTTTTAGTATGTGTATTGAAAAGCTACATCAAAAAAATCCTCAATTGCCAACTCTTCAAGAAATTCAAATCTCTCATGAGGTTTTAATTTTTCAGTGTAGACAGTACTCATTCTGATGCATCCCTCTTACATAATGGTGTAATAGTCTCTGTTAAGAAATAGAAAATGACTAATATTTCGTTAGTGTACTGCTAAAATCCTGCTCTATTTTACAGTCCAGATAAATTACTTTATGCCATTAACACTTTAATCTGTTCTGAATAACTCCTATGAATGCATTCCAGGAGGCAAGAGACAAAAATGAACGGTTTTGCAAAGTAATGGTATAGAAGAAATTTCTTTTAAATTGTGATGTGAATTGAGAACTCCAACTTAGACTCAGCACGCTTTAGTAGTATGTGAAAAATTCAACATTTCTTCTAACTCTGAAAGTAAAATGTCTGACTGTGGTATTTAATTCATAGATTCAGCTGTAATTGCTGAATTGTGGAGTCTTTTATAGACAGTGGTTTGAAAAGGTTCCAAGTTGTTTGTTGTAAAACACAAACACACTGTTAAAACTGCTGGTCCTACTGGGGTTCTTGGGAGTTTTTGGGGTTTTTTTGTTTGTTTCTATTAGAACATTCTTACCTCCAAAACTGAATAGTTTTCATCTGCCAATTAAGCAATACACCAAGGTTTATTTAACCTTCCCAAGTTTCTGGCATCAATCATTCCTCTATACATTTATGCATAATTTGCAGGAAGGCTCTAATTTTCTCAATTGATAATAATCCCTTAATTTAGTTTGTTTTGCAGCTTTTTAAAATATGAATTCTCTGTCTTTGGGTTTTTTTCTTTCTAACCTGATTATTAAGGCCTTCACACTATTTTGTGTAGGTGGCTGAGACTGAATCTTACTTTATGATTAATTTTCAGGCAAGTTATTATTATGGCATTTCTTTTTTTTTCCCCCTTGTGATTTTCCTGAGCTGAATTTTAGAATATTCCTATTTTACTATTATTTATTACATGGACTTAAAGTATCTGCTATGAGTTGATAACCAGAGCTGATTTCAGTTAGAGGTATATTAAGAACAACTAGAGAGGAGCCCTTCTACAACTGAAACCTGGTATCTTATATCCACTGAAAATAAGCTGTGAGTAAATTTAAACTAATCCATATCTATTTTTCAAATCAAAATGACCTATTTTTTTTCAGTCAAAATTGAAATAA
This sequence comes from Platysteira castanea, assembly GCA_013397175.1. Taxonomy (NCBI): domain Eukaryota; kingdom Metazoa; phylum Chordata; class Aves; order Passeriformes; genus Platysteira; species Platysteira castanea. Next base: position 160,469 of record VYXC01009625.1, on the reverse strand, counting down.
AATGAGATGCCCTAGAGCGAAACATTATGGATTTTTATATATCTGCAACTAGTTATACTATATAGCTATTATATTAGAAAATGTAAGAAGTACAAAATAGAACATTTATCTGCGTTGATGGTATAGAATCCATGAGGAGAGATAACACTTACTTGTTTAGTTTCTCAGAGTGTGAATAGATTTCCCAGAGTATTATGAAGTTTTTCCCATTAGCTCTCTATGTACTTTGTGGCACTGTAGATTTCACCTCTGTTATGTACCAGCATCCCCATGATGGTGATTTAAAAGAAAATGCAACAGCATTTATTGAGCAATGTGATGCTGCCTGGCTCTGTTTTATGTTACTGGCTGTAGTTGCAAAATGGGTCAAAGAAATAGTGTGATTTTGCTGTGAGCCTGTCATTGTCTCCACTTACCATGTGCAGGTTTGGATCTCCGAGCAGTTTTGATGTACACGCACTAGATATTCCCAGTGCTTCAAGGGGGCATTAGGTTAAAAACCAGCCCGTTAGCTAAACCATCTCTGAGTCATCCAGTGTTCACATAGCACTTTTTGTCTCCAGTGAGCTGTGTGCTGTATTTAGTGGAAGCTTTTTGCCCAAGAGACAGACAGAATGTAACCTAAAGCAAAGCCTCTGACCCTATACAATGCAGAGGGGCAGGACTCAGCATCAGCCACTTCTAATGGTGTGCTCCCACTGCACCTAATTACTTGCTAATGCAGGAATAGTCTTTTAGTGCCCTCAGTTTAAGGAGTCATTCACTTCATCTAAATATTTTTATATGCATAGAGATGCAGAGTTTCTGAAGGAATTTTTAGGATGAACAGGAGCTCACCTCAACAGCATAAGTAAGCTTGGACTGCATCTATTACTTCAATTACTTTTAGAAATAGCTTTCAGTTCCTTTATAGATAAAAAATGCTTTACATATAAATATGTGGTGGGGACAGCAGGTCACAGGAGGGTATTCTGCCCCTCTACTCTGCTCTGGTGACACCTCACCTGCAGTGCTGCATCCAGCCCTGAGGTCCCCAGCACAGGAAGGACATGGACCTGTTGGAATGAGTCCAGAGCCACTAGGCCACTAAGATGAAAGAGGGGTGGAGCATCTCTCTTATGAGGAAAGGCTGAGAGAACTGGGGTTGTTCAGCCTGGAAAAGACAAGACTTTGGGATGACCTAACTGCAGCTTTCACATACCTGAAGGATGTACCTGAAGTACAAGAAAGAGGGAGAGGGACTTTTTAAGGGGCATGTAGTGATGGAAACACAGGGAATGTCTTAAAACTGAGAGTAGTTTTAGATAAGGTATCAGTAAGAAGTCCTTTGTTGTGCGGGTGGTGAGGTACTGGAGCAGGTTTTCCAGAGTAGATGTGGATACCCCATCCCGGGAAGTGTTCAAGGCCAGGTTGGATGGGGTTCTAAGCAACCTGGTCTAGTGGAAGGTGTTTCTGCCCATGGCAGGAGGGTGGGAACTAGATGATCTTTAAGGTCCTTCTAACTCAAAACATTCTATTATTCTACTCTATGGTTATATATATAAAGCATTTACCAATAGATTTGTATGAAGTAAGTCCTAAAATATTATCTGGCAGTATTTTTCCTTTGCAAATATGATTTTTTCAAAATTATTCTGATTTAGAATATTCAGCTGCTGGGACACACACTAGAGACACAGCTATTTGATTTTCTAGCTTTGAAGGACCTGGCTTTGGTGTCTGATCCCTAAGGCCAAATTCAACTGCATTCAGCATCTAAGGTTCTTATGCACTGCAGAGTTAAATGCCTCAAACCTGAGGACGACAGTAAACAATGAGGTAAGTTAATTGTCCTGGAAATGTTGATGGTACTTTAAATAAACTTACTGCAGACTGGTACAGGTCTCTACTAAGGATTCACTTTCCAAAACCACCTCATAGACGAGGATCCCTGCAATTTCTTGTGATAAGAATGGGTACATTTCAGTCACTCCAGAAGGTTGTCCTTTGTATTTAAGTAACTAAATTAGATGCCAACATCTCCTGTAGAGAATATTTTCTCTAGCAACCTAGTGATGCACTAAAAAAGCATTAATCTTGGTGTGAGACTTATTCTTGTCTTTCTTTTGACTTTGGTGTTTTAAACCCAGTTCTTTTGTTTCTTATCTGGGAACCTCATCAACCACTAGTCTGAACTATATAGAAATATTATTTTATTGCTTCCAGATAGGCTGTGCCACTGCTCAGAATGGAAGTGAAGATGCATGGTTTTGTATGCCAGTAACAACTGGAGCAAACCAGCTAGATGAAGGGATTATGGCTTCCATCCTCTTGTCCTGACAAATGATATCAACATTATACAGCTACTATTTCATGTAGAATTTGTCAACATTCCTCAACACAGGAACCCAGAAATCCCCACTCCCTGCAAGCATTACACAGAATTGGCCAGAAAATTAATGCCCATTTTTTCTACAATAACCCTTAGGCCAGAACCCCATCTGGCAGTGAGTGCCTTACATTTACTGATTGAAGAATTTCTCCTGTAAATTTTTATATGAAAAGAAATTCGATACAAAAAAAATTTGGTAAAAATCCACAGAAATCCTGAAGTAAGAGGGAGAGCCCTAGATTTCCAGTTTACAGTATTTATTGCCAATAAGGACTGTTTAGCTCGGTAAAAACTGTTTCATTTACAAAAGGCTGTAGACCCACAAACACGTCATTCCTTTCTGAGTAATGATAAAGCTTCAGCATGTAAAATGAGGGGAGATGGATACCTATATATTTCACAGGGAAAGGTAAGCAACTGAAAAACCAAGAGAGTTTCTGTGGGTTTAAACTCAGGTAAAGATGATCACCCTCTGAAGGCTTTCACAAGAAAATGACTCACTCCCATTGGCTGTGAATAGAATTAGGCTCTCAATTTAGGGAGACAGCATCTCATAATATAAGAAGATTAGACCAGCTTATGTGGGCTAATTTGAACCATAGCTGTCTGACAAATTTTCAGGTCAGAAAAGAAGATTGAAATTTTATTTGTTGGGTTTAGACAGCAGTTGGGTAGGCATTTTTGTAACGTTGCCACTGAATTTTAGACTAAAACTTCTAGGCATCTAAAGTCCTTCCTGGCATGGACCTGAGTCTGCCACACAACTGCTTGTTGTTAAGTCTTATTCAGATAGAAAAGATGCCAGAGTCTGCAGTAAACCAATGCTGAAAATCTGCTGCAGCCTGTACTTTTTGCCCGTGTTAAAGTTAATATGGAATTTTCTTTGGTTCACTACGTTTGAATTAGAACATTAAGTTCTTAGACACATTTTAGGTCTGGGATATACTACAGATTTATAGATAAGCTTTCTTAGCAATTTCTCAAAGCTCTGTGCATTGTAGGAAGTTCCTATGAAATATGTGAAAAGTTAATATGTATGCCTGGCTCATGCTTTTTGAAAAGTCTATATGTATCGCAGCAATAATGTAACTGATTCCTCAGGTAAGAGATGGTTAAATTTAATTTACTACTTAAAGAAGCAAGAGGGAATTTCTATGAAGTCATTACTATCTCAGTCACTAGAAGATGTCTTCTAGGAGAGTTGATAGCATTCAGGCATCAGAACTGGCTCTCTCCTGTTATGAGCTGATGGTAGCCAGTTAGCGTAAGGATGTAAATTTGTACCTTTTGTCACCAAGATCTGTATGTACAGCAAAAACATTCACAAACCCTGAAGACATGTTAAGCAGATTGTAGGATCAAAACGTAAACAGCACCAATCAGATTAAAATTGTTATCATCATATTATTATCCCCAAAACATTGCAACACCAGATTCAGTGAAAATTAGAAATGCAAAGGAAATGATAAATAAAATGCTTTGGGCTTCTAAATACTGCCCGTTATTTTCTATCCCTGCTTCAGTGAATGAAATTAAAGAGTTCCAGAAGCATAATAAGAGAGTTCATTTGACATCTTTCAATAAGGTTTTGTTTTCCTACTATATACACACTGAAGCTTTTTTTTCCTCACAGCAGAACTAGATAAAGCATGAAATCACACTTTGAAGAAATCTTGATTTTAAATTGATTTCAAAACTTTTATGTAACCTAGACTGTGTTCGATTTATTCAAATGTTTTTAGCAAAGAAAAATGTGTTACTATTATACAGATTTTGGCTATAGTAGGTTTCTTTCTAACTAGCCTTAACAGGACCTTGAATCTAGCATAAAGAAATTCTTGGTTTAAGTGAAAATATGCAGTTAAAATGTGTCTCATTGATTGTTTTGATTACTGTGGTTTATGTAGCTTTTGACTGGTTGTGTGGAAGACAAAATGCTCCTTGATTTTAATACATTTAATATAAGGCATGTACTTCATAGCAGATTATTTCCAAGGAAAAAATGGCAGTCAGAAATATGTCAGTGCATTGATGACCATTGCATCAAAACCCATACATTTTATTTCATTTCCAAAAATCTTTAATTTGTCCAGAATTGAACAAGTTTTTTCTTATGCCCGAAATTTATAAAAGAACACAATTCAGATCTAGTTTCCATACTTCATTGCCTGTTGGTCGTCTATTAATTGTCCTGATTATTTAACAGAGAGGACACTGTCTGGAGCATGCTGTAATGCTCTAGAATCACACAATCATCAGGAAAGCAGACTTAAACTACTTGAAGCAAAGTCAAGTCAGTCAATATCAAGAAAAGTATCTCTATACACAGCTCTCTGCAATATTTCTTTCAATTAATAAAATTTCAATTAATTATCCATGCTCCATATAACAAGAACAGCCAGCTTATACCAATACTGAATTCCATAGTGAAGGAAATAATCCACTTTGGTTTCGAATAAGGACTAAACCTTGTTGCTTTGCACAGTCAAGCAACTGGTTGGAGAAAACAACACAACCCACTTTGCACATCTGTACTGATTCACTGGTTTTACAGTAATTCCTGGAAGCAGATTTTGTATGGATGTGTATGCAAGGAAGTCAAGTTATACGGGAAATCCCACACGTGCTCTGACATGTGGCAGTGTGTGGGAGGCATCTTGTATTCTTGCATCTCCTGGTGGGACTATGAATTTTGGAACAATACAACCACTTCTAAATTTAGTTTCTGATGTGTATATGGTACTTTCCAAGAGACACACTAAGGCCAAAAGTCACACGTGTTTGTACTAATTGACAAAGCACTCTGTCATTAGCTGCTGTTGGCCTAGAGATCTGGTATGTCCAGTTTCTACACAGATTTGTGTCACTTGAAAATCCTGGTCCCAACCCATGTTGTAGAAGGGGACTAGTTGTGCTGTCTAAAGCCAAAGGCCTGAGAGAGAAGTGGTGCTAACCCCCAACACCCTCAGATGGGTTCACTTCCTCAGCATCTTTTCCTGGCCATGTATATAAATCTCTTAGAAGAAGAATCTCTGAGGATTCCACTTCAGTGAAGGGAAAATCCTTCCAGATAGCCAGTATTTATGAAAATTTTGGGTACTTATGTGGCAAGGAAAATAAATCAGAATGATTCTCTGGCAGTAAATTATCAATGTAATAGAGTTTTTGAGAAGACATTATGCACAAAGGTGTAAATACATTGTTGGCACTTAATAGAGAGACTTATGCCTTGGAGGATATGTGCTGGACTAGGGCACATGGCTCCTGGATTCCAGTGGCTCTGAGGGTACACACTGGAAGGTGATGAGACCTATCCCCCCCCACTATTTTTAACTAGCTGAAATACACAATAAAGGCCAGACAGTGTAGCCATCAGAAATCTTTCCTGATAGTGTAAGAAGACACTACAGATGCAGCTTTGCAGCCCCTACAGCATCCAAAAGAACTATTCAATTTATAATAAAGTAATTTTGTCAGGGAGCAGCAAAGGCCAGCCTGTTTGGCCTGTTGACCATCTGGGAGGGAAGCGTGACCCCAGAAACACCAGAGCCCACTGGTGGGAAGCAGTCCTGCAGGGACTCAACACTGTGAGCAGAGTCTGGGGCTGGTCTCCTGACTCTCTCAACAGCACCAGACACAGCAAGCAATGGACCAGGCCCACGCACTCCGGCCAGGAGGAAAAGGAGATGGGACCAAAGACAGGGAGGGACATGAAGCTACAGCATGAGCCCAGAATCCATCAATGAGTTAGCAATGGAGAAAGGAGACAAGTTGCAACTTCTGGCCAAAAGGCCTGTCCAGGGGACAAATTTCCAACAGCACAAACCTTAGGCCCACCAAGAGATACGGCAGAGAAAGATTTGGAGATTAGTGCCCCTAAAATGTAGGAACTGATGGCTACAGGCTGAGGTGAGATGCGGCTCCTGGATGCATAAGCTGTGCTGGGAGGAGGTCCCACGTGAAGCTGGATGGAGGCATTAGGGCTGAATGGTGGCCCCAGAGCCCTGACAAACTCGTAATTAGACTAACATTCTAATAAGAAGTTAAAATGAGGCGTCGAATGACTGGTACACAAATTGTTCAAACACAATGAATAAACTGTTCTGATCCTACCTTACTCATTGTTTATGGATGCACTGAAAAAAGCATGTTACAGTATGTTTTTCAAAACAATCATTAAACAGCAGATGAAATGATACTTGTGACTCCACTGCAGGTATACAAGTTAGGAAGATTAGTTGCATGAGATGTCTAGTTAATTAGGAGTTTTGCTATTTGGCATAACTGAGTTACATATAAACCTTTTACCCAGAAGGAGATATAATCGATTGGATAATTGAACACAACACAGGATAACTTGCTTAGCTGGAATATACAGACAAGTGCCAGCACTGATTTAGTATCAAGAGTTTTGAGAAGTCACTCATGCAATTAAGTTGTAGTAATAGTAATGTAAACATTTCTATCTTATTGATGTAGAATTGAAATAAATATACATAAGTGATTTGCACAGTCAATAAGAATTTTAAAAAATCCCAATTCTGTAGTATCAAGGAAGGGAGGAATGCTTGGAAAGTGGATACATAAAGAAAGCAGTATTTTTAAAGTCTGATAAACAGTTTTACAGGAACTTCCTGGCTAGAAAAAACAGGTTAAACAGATTTTTGTCCTGCTGCTCTATGTTCATTATACCTGTGCTGGAAAAAACTACTTTAATTTAACAATGAGGAAACAGAGGCCTGAGTTTCTGTTGAATGATACCGGATGAGTAAGAATATAAACCAGCAAAAGTACTACATGTTTATTCTATCCTATCTAATATGAATTAACAATGCACTTACCTATGGCTTATTTCAATATAATCATATACTTCTCTACCTGGCTCAGAAAAATATTTTAAAGAAATTATTTCCTTTGGCTTCCATGGGCTTGTCATAGACATGAGACATGAATAAGTAAATCCTGAAAAGAACACTAGTCCACATTTCTTCTGACTTTTTCCCATTGTTTTTCACTCCGTTTTCTTTTCCTCTGAATATTGTGCTGTCACTAAGAGTATTTGGGAAATCTGACAAGGCAAAAATGTAACATAAACATTTTCAGCAAGGTAAACAGATATATTTGTTTCCCAAGATCAGCTGCTCTCAATGAGATTTACTGAACAGGAGTGGTTACAAATCTACGAACATTTTAGCAAAATAATGACATAATGACAGCAGATATGAATACCTACTTGGGAGAAATGAATAGTCAGGCTAATAGATAAGAAAAATAAAGAAATGAGAACAATACATTTAAGTTGATTTCCTAAGAAAATTAAGCACATATAAATAATGCTTGTCTGTTTGTCTACTGGAATATTCAGATGTATCAGCTAAACCTGATATTCAAATTTGATAAAGAAATATGGGAGGAAGAAGTTATTAAGTTCCTGCAAATTTCTTGAAAATCATTTTGCTTCTTTAATTGCCATTTATATTTCTCTTGTAAAAACCCTCCAGATTTTAGTTCATATCTGCATTAGCAGTAAGAAATGACACTGACACAGCACAGCTGCTGACTGGGAATATTCTGAAGGAACAGAGAGATTAAAGCAGGATTAAGTTCAAGGTTAAAACACCCAAAATACGGTCTGGATGTAGGCTGGTACGTTATTCCAAGGCAGTGTTGTTTGTGTTAGGGGAGCAGAAGAGGGGTTCCATTCACCCCAAAAGAATATGTGACTGGTCACTGGGCTGATGCTGATCAGACTGTGGTGAATATTTGCGGCAAAGAACACAGAGAACCCCAGTATTCAAAGGATAATTTAAAATTTTTAAAAACTTGTGCTGAAACATTATGATAATTTTATCATATCCTTACAATAAGCCCTTCTGTGCAAAAATTTCATGGCCTGATGATAAGAAAAGGAAGTGCAAGGGCACAATACTTATAATTAGAGTTATGCATCATTGGAGAACACATTTAGTAAAACAATTTATGTACTTAGAGAGAGTAACAAGTCCTTCTCAACACATATGGTATTTCATAGCCTCATTAATGAAATGCAGTAGCATTCATAATAGTTCTTTTTAAAAAAGAAGTTTGGTCACTGTCCTGCCTGAGTGACTAGAGGCTACAGTCACGCTTACTTCAAACAGCTCAGATTTTTAAATCTTAGATTAATTTTTCAAGCCAGACACCATAATTAGAATCTCCTTAATGCCCTTCATTAGTATAAAAGTCACAACATCTTGTTATAGACTAACTTTCTAATGCAATTGCCCAAAACTGTTATAAAAAGTCCTCTAGGAATTGGTTCTGTTTTATCTGTGATAGTGAGTCTTCTATATTGTCTACATTTTCACACAGCATTTAGGAAGCTTTACTATGTGACTTCTGTTTCCCTTGGGCTCTATTTCAACTTATATCAGCACATGGGAATGAGAAAGTTTTCAAGGTAACAGATTCTGCTAACCTCAATAATACGAAAGTTTAGAGAAGGATTTCAATGGCCCAAGAATATTTGCGTTTAGCTTTTATGTTTTTTCTTATTTTTAACTAGGGTAGCAAAACTTAATTAATTCCAAATGTAGAAAAACAAAGACACATAGAGATACTAAAATAAAAAACTGAAAATACGGTTCGTGTTTCTTTCTACCTGTGCAATGTTAATAAAACGTACACTTCACAGATGTATCTACTATAACACACGCTGTGTGAAATACAGGGAATGTTAGTCTTTTGGTGATTCACACATAAGAAGTATTTGTTTACTCTGACACCACAGTTTCAATTATCTTGCAAATGAGCAGTTAAAAGAAACAAGTTTGAGAGAATACTGTCTTCTAATGAATAAAGTGCTGCAGATGAAGTCATCTGGATAAACATGCAGGCAGTGCATTTACAGCAACTATAACCATGGTCAATATGCACATTTAGGCAGAACTGTGATGTAAGCCAAAAAAATACCTATAATAAACACTCAAAACAATTGTTCCAGGATTTTTGCTGAATAATAATAATAGCAATAATCAAAATGCACCATTCTACAGTGTTAAGCTAGCCCCATTTTGCTGTGGTGAATTTTACCAGAGAAAGTATTCCAAAAACAGGGCACCAAATAAAATTCTCCTAAACCCACTGTCTTTAATCCTCACAATTCTGCTGTAAAAAACTGCTGCCCTTTGAAGTGCCGTGCAAAGGTGCCCTATGGGGCAGTTAATGTGAGCAGTTGCTTTCTGGATTGAGAAAATGCACTTTACCAAACTGGGATTATTACGGTTTTGAGGATTGTCAGTGAACAGCACCTATAAAAATGGAAGCAGAGCACTAAGAGCACCCTGCACTAGAGGCTACTTAAGGATGATGTAAGCCCTTGAAACAAATGGATAGAGGTCAAGTCTTTGAAAGTTTTAGGAGATCTTCTTGGACTAATTTCAACTGATTATATTGACAAAATGAGGGACCCCCTACCAGAATAAAGAAAAGCAGGTACCTTCATCACAAGCTGTACATGAAAAAAAAGTGGGGTTTTGTGTGTTCATTTTGTGTGAAAAAACAGGGGCAATTTGTCCACTTAGAAGAAGTGAGTTCCTACAACTTTCAGATCCCCAGAAATTCTTTATCCAAATGGTTCACAGCATTACTTCATAGTACTTCACAGTACTGCTTCTTTTTTAGGATTAGGCAACAGCAAATATTTTATTTTCAATTATGTATTTTCAATTATGTATTTCAATACGTATTTTCATTAACTACTTCACAAATGTGGGGGCAATAATGAAATTGCAAGATAAAGACCTTGTAAAAAGAAGGGAAACATAAGTCTATATGAATGACAGTGTAAGACAAAAATAACTCAGAGCAGCTTTGCAGAGAATATGAACAGGGGAAATGGCGATGAAACTTTATGGGATCTTACACATGAGCACCCTCATAAAGAGTTAGCAGTTCCACAGCAGAATCCTCTGAAGTGTCTTTTAGGGGAAACCAAAGGGTTTTAAAGCAAAGACGTATACATACAACTCATGTTTCTACACAGAGTAAAAAATCAAAACATTAAACTGGGAATTCAAGATGAAGAAATTATGCTTACTTATTACCTAAAACATCCCATGGGAGAGCATCGATTTTAATCTATTTTGCAATTTAAATATAATTAGCATGATATTAGCGATTCCAACAACAAATGCCTAAACTGGCAATTCAAAATGCTGACTTGATTTCATTCTTGTTCAATGTAAATGTACGACTTAAAGATACTGTGCTCCTTTTGTTTAACAAATTGCTATGTTATAATGGAGAAGACTTGTAACACATTAGGTATCCTCAAATAGAAGTAAAAATGGGAAGCTGAAGGTGCCAAATATTTCTCCACATTTTTCAATTTTGGTTAGTCCTTAAAATTCAACTGCAACTGTTACTTGTTTGGTGATGAATGAAATTACTTGTAGCTTATCTCCATGCATCTTTTCAAGACTGGCTTCAAGGACACACTTCACTGTGAGGAACAGCGCCCCATGGCTGCCCTATTCAGTCTTTTTTTCTTAGCCATTTCTCCAAATGCAGTGTCTGCTGCTCCTTATTCTGTTCCACTCCTTCAGTGGCCTGTGTGTGCCTGCCAGTGTCTGGACTTGCAGCATGTGTCTCACTGCAGGGTCCCAAGCTGCTTCACTATCCTGGGAGCACCAGCTAATCCTGGGATATCTCCATCTTTCCCCCCTCACTTGCTGTTTACTCATGAGACGCCTCGGCTTGGTGATGCAGAACCCTTTGCAGGAGATGCAGCACAGGGAGCAAACACTTTGCCAGCATAGACAAGTAGTTTCTCTCTTTTCTCCTGAGGGAGTCTTGCACATTTCTCCAAGCAGCACTTTATTCCTAGCCTTTTCTAATTGCCCGTTACTTGCATACTTCCAATCCTCTTCCAAGTTTTTGACTTCTTTTTTCTTTTTTCTTCCTTTGCTTTTTTTTTTTTTTTTAATTTTGGGAGAATAATTACATGAGCCCAAAGGGACACACATTGTGTTAATGTTTTTGTATCTGATTAAATTAGGGAACTACCATTTTTTTGTTTTGACTTTCATATCAAACCAGGTTTCCACAACTCCTGCTGACTTCAGCTGTGAAAAGATAACTATTTAAATGCCCATCAAAATATGACTGTGGAATCATATAATTGAAAAATCAAATAATCTGTGGCCCAATTTAGCTTACTTTTTATTAAATTTAATTTTTATGGTAGGGTAAATTTGCATTTGCTTTTTCACATGCGGATGAGGGATTTTTCAAGCAAATATGATGTATGTGAAAGCATATTGAAATTACATAGACACTTTAAAAAGTAGCTACGTTTTTAGTGCTTGAAACACCCTGGTAAAAATTACTAGATTGAAGCAAATAATAGAAACTAATTGCTCAACTTACATTGTTTGTTTCCCCAGCTGCTAATTGATTCTTCATATCTATTAAAATAAGCAAATGCTTAAACTTTAAAATTGCTCTTTGGATTGATCACGGTTTTCTACATATATTAAACATGCACTCTTTGACTTGGGACTGATGAGTTGCAATTAGCTAAATTAACCATCCCCACTCATATGGCTGATGGAGAGAACTCTTCTGATAGCAATAACTGAAAGTATATCTGAAGTTAGTATTTGGATGTGCCAAAAACTGAAACTGGAAATAAAAGCTTTGGTGAATGCATGTCACCAATATGACAACACTTTCCTGGAATGTGATACAAAACAAAAGTCTGACCATATACATTCATGACCTGAATTATTCTTTCACAATTCTTTCTTAAATAGAAACAAAGAATCTTTCACCTCTTCACTAAGGTCTTCCTCTGACTTGACTATGGATGGTAAGGGAAATGTACCTAACAAGATGAAATGGCTGGTAGTTATGTTTTTGTAAGTCATTTCAAGTTAATTTTTAGAGAATTCAAAAAAGCTGAAGAGGCAGGTATGACAAAACATTACTTTGTATATACTAAAAGACATCAGATTCCTTGCATCCCTCCAAACTTCTCAGATGTGAGTCTGGGAAGGTGTGGTTGAACATTGTTTTCTCATGACAATTTTTCATGAAAGGTCTGTGGATTTTTTTATGATAAGTTCAACAAATTTCTTTGGTGTTGAACAATCTTAGGTAATAGAAATGTAGGGGATAAAAAAGCAATTAGATATGAAGTATTAGGAAAACGTCTGTTGATTTGCAGCTGTTCATATATTTTCCTTAATTAGGTCTTAATTAAAACACAACTTTAATTAAAAACATTGCTTCTATCAACATAGAAATTGCAGCTTTACAGAAATATGAACAACGATGCTCAGTGGCATCACTTCAAATGCACGTGTGCTGTATAAAAGCTCTCAGTATTGTCTGAGAAGGGACTGACATAACAGGCTGTGTCAGGGCACCGTTGCTAATGCCACTGAACACGCAGTGACATGATACACAGCATGGAGTGACACAATGGCTCGTGTCAAAGAACCAGAGGTAGCGCTTTGTGTATGTCAAGGTACATTGAGCTTTTGGGAACATCAGCATGCCTAGAAGCAAGATTAGATCATCACAGTATGAACTTAAAAGAGTGGACTGTAACAGTCAGAAAAAATACAGTTTCATGTAATGCAAATAACTATCATTTACATTCAAATATCAGAATGATGCTGGTTATAAACAATGAAGAAACCTTTGTTACAATTCTTATCTTCTTTTACTGCATTCCTGTATATTAACCTGGCCTGAAAATATACATGGGGGCTATGCAGGATATATAAGTATTCAAGACAAAACTATAGAGACGAAGTTAAAAAAAGGACAGATGAAATAATAAATATATCCACTGATATACTGAGACATCATAAAAAAACATTTCATAGAGTAAAAAAGGCCCCAGTAGTGCAGCACAAAGCCCACACCTCATCATCACAGGACAGTTTTGGAACATTTATTTCTTTTAAGTAAAATACTGACACTTTTTCTTTTTTTGCTTTATAATGCCTACAGACGTGCTGTCTTTATACCTTCATCCTAATTAAGAGAATTCACTAACAGGGAAAACAGTAACATTGTTCTGCTTATTTTATTGCAAATGTTAAATATACCCTATTCACAAGGCTGGAAATTGTCCCACAATATTCACTGGGATTAATATGTGCATCTTTAAGGTAGTCTTTGCTCTAGAGAAATGGTTCCTGCCTCTTCCAGTGTCTTTTAGAAAGAAAAAGGACTTATTTGCTAGTTCATTTGCAAAACTTTATCTGTGACTGGGTACAAAGCTGCGAAATTTAAAGCTGGTGAAGGGGGTGATATAAATATGACGGGGCGTCACTAGATGTCACTATTGCAAACGGGCTTGTGCTCCTGTTTATCCAAAAATAGCAAGGCATGCAGCTTGAGGAAATTCTTTTTCGAAAGTGCTTGCTGGCAGGAGTCTTCTTCTGTATTTGGAAAATAAAGTGCACATTTTCATGGTAATGATGATAAACACGAAAAAGTATTTAAATTCATGGTTTGCTTTTTATGTATTGTGCGTGATACAAAGTATAAAGGTCAGACATCCTGAATGAGAGCCGTTCATGTGCTGGACTGTTTTTAAGGACTGTTAAACACTGTCAGGTAACAGTGTGCTCAGGGAAGAAAAAAGAAAGGTGTATTTATGAGATGCAATATTTTGAAAAGTTTTGAACAACATCTGAGTGAACCTTTATGACTTCAGTCTGAATTGGAAGTTGCCTTTCTCTTGTGGGGAATAAGAGTTCACCAATGTGTTCTCCTGAGAGGTCACAGCCATTCTTTTGGAGAGGAGATCGAACTCTCGGATATGAAATTCAAGGCTATGTGTTATTTGTAGTTTAATACTTGGGGGTCAGGACTAAGAAGCAGGCCTCTGAGATTTATATCTTGATTTTGCAATCAACTCTTTCTGTGGACTTCAGCAAGTCACTTATCTCCCTGTTTCAATTTCCTCATCCTCAGAGAAAGAGAATTAAGGGAAGGAGACATGACAGGATGTGAATAAAGAGAGTCTGAAAAGCAAAAGTCTGGGGCTATTCTGTTTGGGTTTTGTTTGTTTGTTTGTTTGTTTTTTCCCAGGGACTGTTGGGGTTTTTTGTTCTACTTTTTTCAGAAAGTCTTTTTTTTAATGCAATCAACATTCAGAGTGAACGATCTGAAGAATAATAATTTTAGGGTGTCACCTCTTAGAAATTTGTGATATATACTAGCTAGGAAACATTCAAATCATTAAGGCATGAGAACAGTTCTGTAATTCACGTTGCATAATTCAGGAATCAACACAGTAGACTGTTAGTACACAACAGGTTTTCCCCAAAGAGATCTTTAAAAGTCAGTATTATCAGTCACTGCACTAGGAAGTATGACTGAATTTACTTCAGAATAGAGCATTTTGCAAAACTGTGTCATGAAGTGTTGGATATTTAACTTTTGTAAAATAAAGATATTCTTATTAGTTTGAATAGGGACCGTACTATATACATTGTGGTACTACATTTATTTTCATCATGTTTAGACTCAAATTTTACTTTGAGAATGATGGTAATGGAAGAAATTCTACAGAAAAGAAAATTAAGCTTACCTATTCACTAAGGTAATACTAAAGACAGCTAAGCAACAGAGTGTTTTGTAAGACAAGAAGAATGATCATAAAAAGTCATAAAAGTGTCAATAGTGTCTGATATGCATATCATACTTCAAGAAGAAAATGAACAATTAAAGATCCAGGCCAAAATAAATCGCAGTACAAATGAAAAGAGGCCAAAGGTTTAACCATGTTGTTTATCTCTTTTTCTTTTCTGGAAATAATTTAAAACACTTGAAGTTGTTACTACTGATTATGAAATAATCACACCAGTTCATTCCTAAAAACTCCAGAGTCAGTCTAGAGGAAAAACCAGAAACTATTTAATTAATGTACTCCAAATAGTCAGGCTTAAATTGTGTCTCATTAAAAAATCTCCTCCACCTCTGGCTTCTGGAAAATCAGTGTTTCCACTTACATGTCCAAACCTAAAGTAAGAGGTAATTAGGGGAACATTAAACTATTGTTTACATCAAATTAAAGAAGTTTTATGATGCAGAAACTACAGGATAAAGTGATTCTGCACGTAAAACATCACAATGAGTGAAGTTAAGCTGAATACCACCACAGCATCAGCTTCCTACGAGATATACAGCAGAGCAGCATTAATTTGCTGATTCTGTTAACTGACTTAGGCGAATGAGTTTGCCTTTCTTAATTCCAGTTGCTTCAAGTAGTAAACACACATTACGACTCCTTCATCGTGACTGATGTGATGCCAACCTGGACTATACAGGGATAAAAATATTAACAAAAATGTCAAGTACTGGATCACTTTATGGAGCTCCTCAGATTTGGAGAATGTCTAATGGAAGCTGTTTACTTTTAATTCCCATATTTAATCTTGGATAATTTGTGCAAATTTCAGAACAAGCACATGTGAACATATGGTGTTTTAAATCACAGCAGAAGGTCCTGATAGGAGTAGGTGTACCGTAACTGAAGGGATGTGTTCTGTTAGTATAAAATGGCTTTTATGGAATTTCTAATGAGAAGACGTAAGAGATTGCAGTTATTTTCCACATGGAAGACACCGAATACTAGCCACCTCTGCCTCCTGCTTTATCATCAAAACTAGATCAGGAAAAGCTGACATCTTCCTGCGCAGATGGAGCTTCAAATTAGGCAGTAAATCCTCAAGACTACAATCTTTCCTCAACGCTGTTTAACCAAGAGCTTTGTGACAACAATTTGCTGGAAAACAAAGACTTCACATATATAAGCAGCTATAAATAACAGCAATATATACATACATATACATCCAAGAACTACAGAGGTAATGAAATAATAAAAGATGTGACTGTCTTTTGAACAGCCATGAGAAACCTAGGCTGAAACACCTAGCAACAAGAATCACTTGATTTTTCAAACCACTCTGACTATAACCCTGGAACAATTCATCCGTTCCACCAGCTCTTGAAGTACAAACTGCAAAGCTGCATGGGGCACAGCTGGTTGGGAATACATGAGGCAACATTTTACTTAGCTCATTCTGTCCACCAAAAAACCCAAAATACCATATGTATATTCCCAACCTATTTCAATATGTGCCTTAGCACTGACACCACTTTTATTTTGTTTTATAAATTTCAAAGGAAATAATATTAAAAAGTCTTTAAATCTACATTCTAAAGCCTCTAAAATGCATGTATACTCTCTGGCTAGTCTGAAATTAATAAAAATCACAAGTAGGGTTGCAACATTACAGGAAGAAAATCCATCACCTTCAATAAAAGAAATGGTTGAGCTCTCTTTGACGATGGATTTGTAGCCTTCAAATCAACATAATAGTTTTAAGTAAGTCATATTCATTTACAATTGTTCGGTATAAATTGGATTCCATTCAGCAATTATGAGAGAGACGATGACATATGCAGACTTCTGTCCTCAGTTCCCCTTAAATTTCATACACAGAATGTACAGTTCTCACCCTCTGGTTCAAGAAGCTCTGGTACCCATTCTTGCTTCTCCTGTATTAAAAAGCTGCTCATTTTTTAGTGATTAAAAGTTCTATTTCTTCCCTTGCTATGAATTAATATCAAAGTAACTGTAGCATGAAACTGAGTAATGGTAAAATTAAATTTTTTTCATCCACTTAGACATCTTAGCTACAGTCTTAGTCTTACGGTAAGTGCCAAAATAGAACCTAAAAGATCATTAGATAAATATCAAGAATCTGAGACCTGAATGTTGGCTGATTACTACATAAGAGAAAATCAACAAGTAATCATGAGACAACATTAACTATTTTAATTCTGCATACAAGGAGAAACATCCTATTTAAATCTCACAAGTAAGAATGATGTGCAACTGCATTTAGCCACAAACACTGTCAAACTTGGCCTCTATTTATTTATATTTCTGGTACACTGAAGCAGGAAAACTTAATGCTTTTAGGTATTATAGCTGCAAGTAACTTGTCTGTTTCTAAACACCAGTGATCTAGTGCAACACCTTCCTTTTTCAGCAGAAACACACTGCAAGATCTTTTCCCCAAAATTATTAGAGAGCTAAACGCCAGTCATACACATGTAAAAGTGAAGAAAAGGATATTTCATGTGAGGTAGGTCTTAGACCCTGAAAGTCCCAAGCAGTCCATGGATGTATTCACTTCTGTTTAATTCACTGCATATGTATTGACTTCTGGTTTTGAACATTGATTCCCAGGAATGCATCTTATATTTTAACTAAATGGCAAGCTGGACAATACTATGCAATTATATATTGGAAAATATATATATTTTTTTTGTTATATAAGAAGCATGTCTTAATTATAATACAAATATTTTATTGAGTCACTAACATTCCTTTAACTCACAGTGATAAACTTTAAGCAGTCACCCACCTATGTACACAGACCACATAACCTCGAAAGACTGAAGAGGTAAATAAAAACCCAGCACTGTAGTCCTTTGGGTGACAGGTTTACCTGCTTAGCTTGCTTGTATCAAACACAGAGCTTACAAAGCTCTAGCTACATGCCTCTGCAACTGCATTTTCCTTCTTTTAGTAGCTGAACTGACTCAACAGAGAAACTGACCACCAGTTAAAACCATGATCTACTCTGCAATTTACCACATCCAATAATCATCCCAACTTTGTCTTTTCATTCAGAAATTCTACACGTGATGCATAGTGATACTTAACCATGAATGTATTTAGGCATATATGACTGGATTTAAACTGCTAAAATGAAAATATTTTCATCGGGTAGAATTTTTTCTCTATTACCACAGCAAAGGCTTAATTTCCCTCACTTCCCTAAACTGTTTATTTTCAAAATCTACTCAGTTTAAAAATATTTATATGAACAAAATACAACTGTCACTTTTGAGTAGAAAACACTACTTCATGTCTATATAGGATAGATTCCATCTCCGTTATTAGTTGTGTTTGCATACTGGTTTTATCATAACATTTTAATTGTCAGTTTGAAACTGAAATACAGTTATAATGAGAGTGGAGAAGAGGCTGGACAGGAGCTGGCAATCTGTACTTGTAGCCCAAAATCCCAGCTGCACCCTGGGCTGCAGGGCAAGGGAGGGGATTCTTCCCCTCCACTCCACTCTGGTGAGACCCCACCTGCAGTGCTGCATCCAGCTCTGGGGGCCCCAGCACAGGAAGGACTTGGACCTGTTGGAGTGAGTCCAGAGGAGGCCACCAAGTTGATCGGATGGATGGAGCACCTCTCCTATGAGGAAAGGCTGAGAGAATTGGGATTTTTCAGCCTGGAAAGGAGAAGGCTTTGGGGTGACCTAATTGCAGCCTTCCAGTAACTGAAGGGAGCCTACAAGAAAGACAGAGAGGGACTTTTTCCAAGACCATGTAGTGACAGGACAAGGGGAAGTGGATTCAGGCTAAAAGAGAGTAGATTTATATTAGGTATTAGGAGGAAGTTCTTCACTGTGGGAGTGGTAAGGTACAGTAAGAGGTTGCCCAGAGTCATTGTGGATGTCCCATCCCGGGAAGTGTTCAAGGCCAAGTTGGATGGGGCTCTGAGCAACCTGGTCTAGTGAAAAGTGTTTCTAAGGGTTGGAATTAGATGATCTTTATGGTCCCTTCCAACACAAACCATTCTATGAGTCTGTGATTATTAAGCTAGAATTTTTGATGTCTCACCTAGAAATTCATTGCCTGATCTTGGTACACTTTAAAATGGAGCTTATATGGATACCGAAGAAAGCTGAACTAAGCTAAATTCTCTTAACTTAGATTATTTCTGAAAAGCATCAACTTAAAGAGCTGGGAACTTTATTCACAAACATTGAAACTACCTGAAATTATTATAGTTCTTAAAACAGCGGTAGAACAGGGATGCCTAAAGATGGTCTCTCTTACTTCTTTTTTACAGCTCAGTGGTAAGGAGTTCTGTCTGGTATTCAGTAAAATACATTGATAATGCATTAAAAAAAAAAAAAGAGCTATACCAATAAAAGCAAACCCAGATGTTTAAATGAACACTACTAGAGTATTTTGTACTTCTAGCAGTAGCAGTTGGAAGAAGCAGAAGAAGCAGTGCTAAACATTTCTTTTTTCAGATGCACTTCTATACAGTGAGGATACAACTGAGGCAGCTTTAGAAGACTTTGCCATGAAAATGGAAATTTCTTCATATGAAAGTGGACTTCTCAGCACATAACAAATATTGACTGTATGAGCACTAACTGGAAATTTTACATTCACAGTCCTCTGGGAGTGAGAGGAATTGGCTATCAGAAGAGAGGGAAGATATTTTACCAAACCCAGTGTGTAGAGAGCAATTGTATCAGAACCCTTCTGCCTTTGGGGGCCTTTTATTAATTGAAAATTACAGCAATATTGACACTTTCATGATTATTTGATATAAACCTTTTAAATGGAAATCTTCTGCCTTGTTCACTTGACAGTGGGCTCCATGGCAATCATTCAAAATATAATAAAACCCCTTGCATCACTTTATATTTCATGTTTTTGACAGAATACAGCTCATGAGGAATTAGGTCCTGAGTCTCCTATTTTAAAGGTTTTTCAGAAGCTAATCATAAACATGACCTAGCAGATTAAACCCCATTCTTAATGCATATATAATAAGCAGTGTTTTCAATAGCCTCAGAATATGCATTATCAAAATCGTAAGGCCTCTGGGAAATCCTTTAAGAATGTAACAGCATTTCTTTGTTTCCCAAGGCCAAAATGCAAGCCACCACTCTGACAAAATCACAACATGGTTCAACTGAAGCAACTAAAATCACTTGTATGATTGTCAAAATAAATTTAAAAAATACATGTGTTACCTTTTGTTTTAATTTATTAAGCATCTGATATGATTTTCAGGTTGAAAAAGTCAAAGCACATGTGTCAGATTTTGACAGCTCACATGAAGAAATATTTTGCAATGATTTATTTTGCAAGCTGTCCCCTCCATTATTCACTCATTTATATGGGAAAGATCAAGAGCAGTAACCTTTAGAAATCCACATCTACACAGTAGTTTTGTTAAAACGTCTAACATGAGTAAGCACATAACTATGTGTATAGCAAAACTGATATAGCAATCTGTAACTGCTCATGGCAAAGTACTGTCAACGTCTTGAAAGAAACCATTAAGTTGTAAATGGACAATTTTGCTCTTTTTTTTTAAAATCTAAATATATTCATTTTAACACACATTTATGGTCCTTCAGTACTACTCTGCTCCGTAAGGTAAATGACAGCCACATACACATAGAGAGAGATATACATACAAGAGACTATAATAAGTGTTTTCTAGCTCATCAATTATCCTGGATAATAAGTTTTATTCCTTTTGTATTCATCTCATTCATATGCTAAACATATTAATTTCCTGAGAATTTCTAGTCTTGGCCTGTTAAGTTTCTAAAATCCGTCTGAAAATTGTGTTGGCATTGAGGCAGCCAAATTAACAGAAATTCTTAGTGAAATGGGAACATTCACAAAATTGCATCTGATTTCAGATCTTTGTTGTTTATATTAATCACATCGTACTTGACCTCTGATCTATAGATCTTTACAGAATGCAGTACACCACTGACCCAAAAAACAGACAATTGCAAGTTTGCCTGAAAAGTTCTGACAGCCAATGAGACCAAAAAGGAGGTGTGCGAATATATATATGAAATAATGAATTTCAGTTTCAGTCAGGCATTTTTTCTTGTTAATAATCCTTAACACTCTAATTGCATGGCATTTTGCAAAGCTCACAAACAAATTACCTGCTCCAGACTAGTTGAGCATAACAAAAACAGTTATGTATCTATAATTCATGATTTATTTTTTCAATTTCTCCCCCTGTTAAATGTAAACTACCATAAACAAAGTAAGTTCTGGGTTTGCCTATGCTGGCATGTCAAGTTACAGACTCTGTGAGAGCTTCAAGTCTAGCAGGAGCTTGGATGAAAATTGGGCTTGTATACCAAAGTTGTAGAGCTACCTGTAACATGGGAGCTCACGTTCTACAACAGTTTTTGTCCTAAAGTAAGTATATTTACTGTCAACCAAAAGTGATTTTTTTGGTCTTTATGGCCAAATCAAGCATGATCTAATGGAGGAAGAAGAAATCCAGACAGTAATAATACTCCATGTACATGCTAAAGTAGGAAGTGCTGGTGTAGAGGCTAATACCTAGCTAAGCTCTCATCCCACTGGTAAATCTTGTTTCATTCTTAAAGCCAACATAGGGCTCTTTAAACTTATTTATGCTTCTTTCTATGCCTATAAATCACTATTTTGAACCAGTTTAATGATATATAATGCACTTACTCATAATTTTAAAACACTTGGGACAGAGGCATCTGCAATTGTCTACAAGATAATGAGGTATGAGTTGGGTCAGACAGAGACGGTGTAAGTCCATTACAATAAAAAGCAAGAAGTGAAGTGAAAAAAGTGAGTTTAAAGTCAGAGTGCTTGACCCACAGGAAGGAGGCTGCCATTGCTACATTGTGGAGTGGAACTATCAAAGGCAGAGCAGAAAAATGGTTGGGGGTAAAGAGAACAAACGAGACACAGAGGAAAGAAGACGGGGCAGAGCAAAGGTGCTTTAACAGAAATTAGATGCACTGAGAAACAGCACTGAACTTTAAAGATAAGAATGAAGGTTCGCATTTCACATATAAGAACAAAGGTGAAGTTAGTGAAGAATTGCCAAGGGAGCAGTGACACACTAGAAAGAGGAATGGGATGTTTCATAAGAGGGGAAGGATAAAGGGGGAGAAGGTTAGTTACATCATCTGTGGAAACCCTAAGCCAGGATTGCAGTCCTTTCCAGGACTTGTCAAATCTGAAGATCTTCATCCAAGGAAGAGAATTTCAGGATTTAAAGAGAAGGATGTAGTGCTGAATTTTAGACATAAGGCAGTTCACAACCACATGTGTTCAGGCGGTGCAGGAAAGAAGTCTTAGCCTACCAGCAGAAAGAAGCAATTGTAAACTGTCAAGAAATGGAGGACATACTGTAAGTTACATGGGTAGTAAGACAAAGTGCCACTAACACAGAAAATTATTTATTTACAGGTAAAAATGTCCTTAACAGTACCATAAAACAAAATCCGTGGTCATGTCAGAACATCCCTTAAAGACAAAGAATCTTAGGATTTTCTCAGAAAAATTTAAACATTCAACATACATCAAGAGGTCTTTGAATGCATGTGCTCAAGAATGAAGACTTTTCATTGTACACCAACATGAACCAATTATAATTTGAAAGAAGATTCACCTTTCATGATTATTCATATGATTAAAACATGGAATGCTCCCAAGCACTCCCAATGGACTTGGTGTGTCCATTGCTAAACAGAATTTGTTGCCATTAATACAACTATTCTCTGTGAAGAATGGGATAACACCACTCTAGAAACTGTGATGTTAATACCAACTCATCTTATTGTCAGATAATACAAAAGTGATATTTTTATAAAACTTTGCAATGTGGCTTGAAGTGGAAGTTATGCAAGCATGATATCATGTTTGTGGATGCCTTATGCACCCACTTACAGTCTTTTTTGAAAGAAACTGTTTGGGTGCAAAGTGTATGTTTTAGTGCATTTCACTGTGTACCTGCAGGGTTGTTTGGAGCACTGAAAGGATTCTAGGAATTTGCAAACTTTGAAGAATGGGGACTCTTGACGATGAGTCAAGAGTGAAAGACACATAGCCAGTCTCCTGAAACAATCATAAAATAAATCAAAACATTATCACTCTCCCTGCCCTCTAGTACATGCACCATGGAACTGTTACCAGCTTTGTTTAGTGCAGTTAAACAGGATCTTATAAAGGCACATGATTGATAAAAGGAAAGGTATGCATTTCTAAAGGAAGGACATCTCCATAACCTGGATACTAATCTTGTCACATGAAAAAAAAAACCTATTTTATAATTAGTAACATTCCTATGGTTGTAAACAGAAAAATGTTCTGCTAATCATCCTCTCAGGCACCCCATTTGAAAATACTCCTCTACACATTTGGACTTTTCTTTTTCACAGCTCATGTTTATAACTCCACATCACATCTCCAATTCTTAATACAGTCATTTATATGCAGTGAAAATCTGGAAGTGGCTGATAGCCACTAAACAGAATCTCATTTGGGACTAACAGCTTTGGGTGATGGCATCTAAGGCGGTGGGCCAGAAGGAAAAAAAAAGGATGGGGGAGAAGGGGGGGGATGTGTTGAACATGACCATTCATCTCATATAAAAGGCAATCGATTGCCATGCAACTCAATAGAACTGCTGATTTGGAATTCATTCAGATACAGAGCACTGAACAGAATCCTTGAATGAGTAAACAATTTGCTTTTGTTAAAGACACATGAGTTCTCTCATCATCTGACATTAAAAAACAATACACAGTAAATATTCTGAGTTCAGGTTAATTACAAAAGAAACTTATTCAGGTTTAGAAAATACTCTAAAAAAGTATAATTTAATATTGAACTGAAAAGTGCACTCAATCAGTATTAGACATGTTTGAAAGTTTATGAATAATTCCTTTTACAGATGGTTGACTCTAAAATTTAAGGGCAGATACAGACACCTGTAAAAAAACAAAAGATAATAGCAACAGATGGACTGGTTTGGGTTTTTTTAATTACTTATATTTAATAACTATATGGATCTTTGTTTATGGTCCAGCAAGTAATGGTAATCAAGGGAAATGGGTTTGCATTCTTTATAATTAGAATAACCCAACTAAAATGTATACCTTGCTCTAACTAAAACTCATCTGAACAGGTAAGGGAGGTTTAAATTGCTTTTTCAAGATAACCAGATAGAAACAACCTAAAGACCATTTTGACAAAATCATACAGAAAACAATAAAACATATTGATATGCGTTAAAGGAATGAAAGAAAACCAGGTTCTGAGACAAAAGCAAGTCACTTTTTTTTGCAAGACATTGTTTACTTAAACCCAATTTCCTATTTATGAATAAAATTTTGTTCAAGAAAGTAACCAAGTATATGATTTATCCAAACAATCATAACCTGTAACCTGATAAACTCATATGTTTTTACATCTTGTGTTAAATGGTAGCATCTCACTCAGTGCTACTTGGCTGCAAATATAAACATCATCATTTCCACTTCTGAGCAGTGGAAAACTGTCACCTTTTGAGAGCATGAGTAGGTGAACTGGAGCTGAAATTTTGATTCTTAGGTACTCTCATAAAGAACTGAACAGTCCCTCCTCATTTTGAGCTAAACCAATGGAAATAAAGACATGAGATAAGTCTCCTGTGTAAAAAGTAAAGAAAAGTCAAGAAGTTAAGAATGTTATGCTGAAGGAGTTGGATTCACAAAATAAAACATATGGTTAGTAAAATTACACCTGTATGTAATAGGTTGCTAATATTCATATCAAATATTGGGGTTTAAGTTAATTTTCTTTTGTAAATATTATCTCCATGATTTTTTAATATGGATACTTTGTTTCTGAACTGTGAATTTTGGAACTAAAATTGCAACAACTTTTGGAAATACATAGAGCTCTGGTTCTGGATTATTGTTAATAACTCTATGGAAAAAACACATCAACATTGACAATGATTCTATAGAAGTGTTTGATCAATAAATATATGTTCAATAGAAGAAGAATTATGACAAAAGGCCTTGTTGAACTATGGTTGCTGAAAACCAATAACACCTTACTCTTAGTCGCTATCTTAGTTTTGCTCAGCATCAGTAGAGATTGAAATGTCCAAAGATTTCTTTGCTGGGCCTTACAGCAGTGTTCCCTCCAGAGGTCTCCACATGAATCAGGATTTCTTGGATTAATCTCGGTTTGCCTAAAGGTTTCTTTTTGCCTTGCTTGGCTTAGTGCAATTGTGCAGTGTCAGTCGCACTGTTATAAGCACTTGGTATCCAAGAGAGAGCTACAACAGGTAGAGCAAGCACTCCATGTCAGTTAAGCTATCCATGACCCTACTAAAAACTGCATCATACAGGGGTAAGGTCTAAGTTTTTCTCCAAAATATTGGAGAATATTTTTCTAACATTTACAAATTTCTTTCTATGACCTCTGTCACACATACCTTAATTAATACCATGTTTAGATGTGGATGTCTCTTATCATATTGTTCTGAGAATTCCAGTCATAAATTCAAATCAACCACATGCAGAATTAATTAATTGTTCTTACTGAAGATTATAAGTGAGGGGAAAAAATATGATTGCTCATAAAAGGATACAATTTCCCTTTGACATAAAATACAGTCTTCAAAATGTGGATGTATACTTCTGATTTACATAATTAAATAACGACACCACAATAATGTGATGGTTTGATGGAATGAAAAAAAACAAAATTAATTTTATCTTACTGATAAGAAGAAACCTAAATTATAATGCAACTTTTAAAATAATTCAATATTTACAGAGTTGTTTCAGTCTTTAGTTTTGACAGATTCTCACAAAAACATATGTAATCTTCGATCGGTCTGCTATGTGCAAGATTTCAAGCAAATCCTGAAGCAGAATCAAGTGCAGGCATTTGAAAGGCTGCCTTTGAATGTGTCATTCCTGAAGACCAAGTCTTCAATAACTGAAAAATCTGCGAACTATAATCTCTAGATAACTTGGTTTGTTATTGTCCTGGGATGGGCTGGACTTGATCTACCCATGTAACCTATTTGTGCTGTATGTTTTTGACTGTGGTCTTGTATCTAGAAATGAATATGTAGGAGTAGTCCAATTGTTGTTCCTCACACCTCAAGAATCTGGGCTACCAGCTGTTTAAAATAATTTTCATTTAATATTTCTAACTTCATTAACTTAAAGAAATCCCGTGACTAATATGTTTATCTTTTATGTGAAGTTTATTTTTGTTTTGCACAGCTGTGTAACCTGATAAACTCATGCTTTTACATCTTGTGTTAAATGGTAGCATCTCACTCAGTGCTACTTGGCTGCAAATATAAACACCATTTCCACTTCTGAGCAGTGGAAAACTGTCACCTTTTGAGAGCATGAGTAGGTGAACTGGAGCTGAAATTTTGATTCTTAGGTACTCTCATAAAGAACTGAACAGTCCCTCCTCATTTTGAGCTAAACCAAGGCTACCAAACCAAAAATTAGGCAATTCCATTTACCAAGTAAAATATTTCTATGTCTAATGTCAACTAAAGTAATTCTAAGTTCCTAAACTAAATTTGAAGATATAGGATGCTCTTACTAATTTTTCCAAGCCTCCGATTTCAGATGAGGAACTCTTTTGAGTAGAAGATTAAGAGATTTTTACATACAGGGGGAAAAGGCTGAAAAATTTCCTTCAGCAAAGAAATGATGTGGTTCGTGTAAGCTCTTGCTATACTAAGTCTCCCATTTTTCTAAAGGCCATCTAGTTATTAGTCATCCTTGAAATATTCTCCCCAGTACTGACCTGCTGAACTGTTAGCTTCTTGGAGTGAGAAGGAGGAAAAGGGGATGTATTTTCTGAAAATCTGTTTACATAATCTTAGAAAAGTGAAGAAGCAAAGAAAGGATTAGCCTGCTCTCCAGCTGACCTTGAAGTCTGTAGGGCAAACCACAAAAGTTATGTAACAATTAAAACAGACAAGAGGAAAGGAGGCAAATCCTCTAGAATTCTCAAATATAGAAATGCTATATATGATTAAGCTCCATTGTTTTCAGTCTGCCTAGTGCATCTTGGTTTAATTACTGTGGCTAAAAAAAATCTTCACGATTAATTTGTAAAACAATACAATACTATATAAAATACAATAGGCATATACAAAAATATAATATACAAATACAATATCATATAAAATAATTTTACAACATAGTTGTTGGAAATTGGCAATAAAATTTATTTCTTAAATTTTAGCTTTTACAAATTAGGTAAAAGTCTGAGTTTGATGTTCAGTTTAAGAAAATAATCCTGTCTTCCAATCACATTTGATTTTTTTATGTGTACTATTAATCTAATTTTAAAATAATCAGTAATGAAAAATAGACAGTAGGATATTACAATCTTCATAATTTTGGAGCATCTTGAAGTTATTTGAGTATTATTCTGAGATCATTTGATAAAAATGCTAATCTGGCACAGGATGTAAATGAAGAGACTGTCACTATATTGTAGCAATTAAGGAGAGAGCAGAACCAGCTCCTATACATTCTATCCAACAAATTAACTATTAAAAAGTCCAATGTTTCTGGCTTTTTATAATTCCAAAATGCATTACTGTCCACATTAATCCAAGCTGAGCAGGCTGAGGCAGATATTAGTAGGGAATTTTCACAGAAGTGGTCTGAGACAACAGTGGTTTCTATCGTAGTAGCCTGTACACATTCCTACTCCATTCCTAAAAAGGCAATTCAAAAAAGCCACCTTAACAGATCCCTGGGTTTTATCATTAATTTAGACCTCATATGGGAATAACTGCACTGGGTGCAGACTCTTTAAAGGGAGAATGAGATGAGCTCAGGATTGACAAAATGAGCCAAATAAGTTAAAAGATTAAAGAGTGCCTGTTGGCATAAGATAAAAAAGCAGGTAGTTGATGGATAGGAGGGCTCTTCTCTGAATGTAAAATGTTCTGTGAATTACCTAGGACATTTGAAATATTAATTTAAAGGAGAAAAAGGAAGACGTAAAGCTAGGTGGCGACATGCTACAGCTGTAAAACATTATTTTCTGACTTAACAACTTCAGAGTGATTTACCTGTCAGGCATCACATCTCCAGTGACATGACCTTGACCTGTCAGTGTGGATGCATTAAAATGCTCTGTCTGGCCTCTAACACTAATAATGATCACAAGGTACAGCATAAAGTATTCTTCAGAATGCTCTAAAGAACAAGGGTAAAAGAGAAAGAATGACACAAAATGCTTCACATCACAGTTATAGCCCTGAACTTCTTGTCTGACAGAAAGGCTAGAGAGGGTAAAGAAGACAGATATTCAAGAAATAAAGGTATTTCTTGTTTTCTTCCAACAATATAAAGAGATTTACTATATAAAAAAACATTGTTGGCATAAAGAAAACAAATTAAGGACTCCACCTGCTTTCTTAATGCTCCTAGAGGAGTGAAACTTGAAAGTGCAAAATTGTAATAACTGCGGTCAAAAGCAGAATGGAAGAAGTTTAGTGAGATTATTGTAAGCAAAATTAGGACATTCTGTATTCAGTTTCAATTGCACAGATTTTGGCGCATAGGATTCATATGATGTCTATGACATGAATTCTTCTTTGACACAAAAAGAGGCAGAAGAAAAAAAATTAAAACCCCACAACTTACAACTCTCTTACAGGAAGAGGAATGCCGTTTTTAGTAAAAAAAAAAAAAAAAGTAGGAATGCTTTTTAAAGCATTTCCATTATGAAAGCATATTTCACAGCAATTACACTAGGCAGAATAATTAGCCTGGCATTATGTGGATTGATAGCTTTGCACATGTTTTGCCCGAGACTGTCATACCTTCTTAGTACCACTTCAGCATAAGATACAGACTGATTTCTTAATTGATCCAACTTTCTGTCCATAGGAATCCCGCAGAGAAAGGAATCATGCAGTGTGGAAAAAACCCATAGCATGTGTGCTGCGAGCCCATTAGCAGATAGAGCCACTGTTGAAGGCACAGCTTGTTGTCACTCTTTGCAGAGTGCACAGACTCGCAGACCAGACTCAGCACTCTACTGTCAGTCTCCAAAATATCCATGTTCCTGTCAGCAACTATCAGTGTAGGCTAATTGGGTGAGCCTCAGCCAGGGGCCCTTTAGAACTAGACACCAGTTTTCAGCCTAACACTCTCAGGAACGATGAAGATTTAACCCACTTTGGGAATATCTTGAAATTTTTCTCATCTATTAATGAAATAGCAGAAGCAGAGAAACCACAGGAAGTTCAAATGTGTATTTTTATGTTTTCCAAACATGAGGTTTGAATTTTAAACTGAGTTCTATCATATGTACTACAAAGCAATTTTCCCCTCATAGAGAAAAAAAAAAGGAAGGTCCTTCTTTCCTTTGTCTCTCTCGTCTCCCTCTCTAACATTAATACGTACTGTTGTTCAGTAGTATTTCTCATTCCTTCAAAACATCATTGTGTTTGCTTTCCTCATAGGAATTTTCAGTTTGGAGGTTCTAAGAGTCTCTTTTTTACAGGTGGCAGATCAGGTCACTAAGGAGCATTTTTTAGTAAGGTCATCCATAGTGGGATCTATCAAGAAAGCTGGCGGAAGGCAGTTGACAAAATACACAGCATCTCAGAGCAGCCAACTGCCTCTTAGCCAACATCATAACTTATATTACTTATTAACATAAGTTATTCCAGGCTGAAAAGCCCATCTGTGTCTCAAGTTCAGAAGTACTCAGCTTTTGCGTCCTAAGAGGAGGATCAGCACATCACAGATTGTGCTTTCCTGATCCCATTCCTCCTAATGGTGGCAGAAAAAAAGTTCTGAAAATTGGTCAAGACTGTCGGCAGAGCAAGGCTGTTCTCTCTTCTTCCTCTAGCTTTCACCTTCTCCTAGCACTCAAAACTAAATGACATTTCCTACATCCATCTGACTTCACTGACCTTTCCCACAGTCTTTCCTTCAGAAACCCTTAGAAAACCCATTTGTCCCTCTAGAGCCCCAGCTCTTTCAGCATCCCTTCACAAGACTCCACTTACAGTGTCTGCTACTGGGTGTTCTTGTGCTATCCATGTTAAAGTGGAAGCAAGAAAAATTGAAAACATACATTTGCAGCAACTACTTGCTAAAGAAAGAAGTATCTACATCATAGCATTGCTTTATATTTCACAATCAGAGTAATCAGAGTATATAAGAAAGGATGAGGCTCCTGCTGATATGGAACAGCAACTGCTTTCTCTAAAATCAAGCTGTAAGAGGTTTCCTTTACTTTCAAGGAGCTGGAAGATAGTGCACTCACTTTATTATAATAACCTATTGTATCAACCAATATTGAAACCAATCTCCCCCATCTTCTAGAGGAACACAATACCTCAAGCTCTAAGATGAGAAAAGTGCTCAAAACAAACTATTCCTTATTTTTTTTGGTTAGGTATGACTTGTGCAAAACATGCAAATTTATAAGGCTAGACAGAATATGCTCATGGACAAAAATAAATACCTTTTTTAGCCCAGTAGAAGCTCAGCTGGAAGGCACAGCTCTATTCCTGCCCTGAAGATTGTGATGTCATTTTGTGAAGACTATTTCGTATAAAATGCAGAAACGACTTTCAGAGGGGGAACTGGAATTCAGATTTCTCTCACCAAGTCTGAACTACTCAAACTCCAGGTTACATTGTTATACTTTCTTCTCTGATTTATGAATCTTACCTTTTCTGTCTATTGACAAGAGTTCAGCAGTATTTTGCCTAAGTCCTCCCATCCACCACACATGATGACCTTGTATCTGTCTCAAATTCCTGTCTCAGTCTGTGTGCTGGAAAAATTAGGTACTTAATTGCCCAAATGCAGGATCCTAAATCTTTGTCTGGATCTAGCTTCAAGGGAATGTCCTTATATAATAAGCAAACTCATAGCAAATCGGAAACTGAAGGTTTGAGTTTTAGACAAGCTCCAAAACACTACACATTGTTCATTGTCAACTTGCTAATAAGGCAGGGGGTTTATAAATTTGAAGGAACTAAAAAAGATTTACCTCTTAGAACATGTTTTGTTTTCCAAATTTGCATTGAACCCTAAGATGCACTGAAATAATATTGTGTACTACAACATCATTCCTTGCTGGGAATTTCAGCACAGGGGGTGCTCTTCAATGCAGTGCTGCTCTTCGATATATCTGAGCAGTCATGTCCTCATCACAGCCTATTCCAGTGCTTCTGCAGTAGATGACTTCAATCCCAAGTGAACATTCACTTTCACCACTGTGGTATGGCACAAAGAAGAAAATTGCAACCTGCAGCTATGCTGGCAAACTACAGGGCAGACACTAACTAAGCATAGAAGGAGAAGAATAAATGCATGGTCAATTGTCTTGAGACTGTGATAATTTCTGTTTCTGTTTATTTTATTAACTTCAATTAGAAGGCAGATTTCAGACTAACTGTTTTTGAAAAGAAAATGAAGAGATAAAACCCAAAACCTATCCTTTCAAAAAAAGTGCTACAGAGTACCTTGGAAAGTTAAACATTATTTCCAAGAAATATAAAACTGCACATAAAATAAGTAGTCTGGTAGTCTCAGATAGACAGTTATTAAAATAGGATTTTGCTAACAATATGAATATATACCCATTTAGGTATCACTTCTTATAACGGCTTATTCAAAGGTACCAATACTTTGCAGATGAATTTCTAACAAATAGCCAACTGCACAGCTATACCTCAGGCTCCAAATATCTTCTGAAAAAAAAAACACCTCACCCTTTTTCAAAATGCAGTTTCACATCATCAGTCAGGTACTGTGAAGTTTTCCAGTCTTTGTATTTCATTTGGGTATAGTAATTGCTGTTACTTTTGTTCATTGTTTTCCTCATCCACGTGTAAGATCAGATGAAATATTATGTTTTGAAAAAAATTATCTGAGAGAAAGGTCATTAAGGGTAACTTAAATGTACATATTTTTACACTACGCATAGATGGCTAAATTACTTGGAGATAAATATGTTCAATTCAGAACTCAAAAGTAAATATAAACTGAAGATGTGCCGATTAGACCAGTTGTTTTACTGTGATCTGCTATGAAGCAAGCAGGAACCGCAAGGAAATAGTTTGAATCTTTCATTACCTTTACAAAACAAGTTTTCAAAATAAAATTATATCTTATCAAGTGAAAGCACAAAATGGCATAGAAGAGGTATTTATTTCGGCAAACTTGTCTTCATCAAGAATCAATCCTCAAAAATGGATGGATATCCTGATTCCTGCAATCTCGTAAAGCCTTCCCACTTGCGAGTTGAATGCTACCTTTTTTCTTCATTCTCTCTTATCAGCGCAAAACCCTAGGAAATGCCAGAAGAACTTATCAACAAACTACTGGATGAACATTGTGAAGATAAAAAGTTAATGAGAATTAGTCAATGAAAATTGCAATAGGGTAGACTAGTCTGCACTTTCCCAAAGTTATTCAGATGATCTGGCAAAATTTGATCAATTGCTCTTGTGCATATTGAAAGCTCTGGACCAAAATGCAACTAGACACAGCTTTAGTTATTTCTGTTGTGCTTGAAGAAAATTAGATGTTTTAAAATGCTGATGAGGCCCTAGAAGATGAGAGACTGCTAAAATTAGGAACCCAACACATTCTATGAAAATATTCTGAAACTTCTTATATAAAACTTTATTTCTTAAGTAAAAGCATACTAAAAACATCACCTACTCTGAATCAATGTCTGTATTTTTTCATTATTATTATTTTTACTTGAAATATTCAATTAGAGTTCAATGAAAAGAGAAACTGGATCCTACAAGATTTTTAAAATTTATTTTTCCAATTCTGAAGAGAATGGATAAAAAAGCAGAATTAGAAAACTTTTCACTGAAAAGTAGAAAATCTCAGTTCCACATGTAAAAAAATATCAGTTTGGTATTTTTTGATATAAACAAAAAAGATAAAATATTTCTAGTTGAATATTTAGTGCTGGCTTATCTAAGATGTTTATTCTCAGATGACTAAACAGTAAATTTTATAATTCTTGCTGAGATATCTCTTGGGTCCCCTTACTTTCTTTGTGTCCTATGGAGGTGTGAGATCCAAGAGGGGTTGCATCTTATTCTGTTGCCATGTATATTAATCTTGAACAGTGGATGTCAGTGAGATGCAATTTCCACCATGTAATATAATATGTATAAGAAGGGAGTAATTCTAAGATCAAATAATTTCTCTGGGACATAGAGGATCAAGAACCCATTCTGAGTATTACCATTACCAAATGACTAGATCCAGTTTTCTGGATACTTTTATACATCTTAACTAGATTCTACTATACAGTTCAACATGGATCTGCATATTTTCCTGAAAAATCTTGGTAGGCAGATTTTTGAGACTGACAAATCTACATATTTTTACAAAAAAAACAGTCAAGAAAACTCTGATTTTTTTTTTATTGTGCATATGGCCTCAACATTAATGTTGCATAGAAGACAATTTCCATTACACGCACACATACTCTTGAATAGTAATCTTCATTCTTTAGCACTCGTTGCAGATTTTATTAGGATTTCAGGAAAATAAAAAAAAAAGAATGAAATACTGCATCATTCAAATAAAAATAATCTGAATTACATTATTTTTTTTTCTGAAATCAAAATTTTGCCAAGACAAGAAGGCAGAGTATGACATTAATGATATTCATGTGAGTAGAATCAATGCATCATGTTGACATAAAACTGGCATTTTCATTTCTCACTCCCACAGACATAAAATAGCAGCATCCAATATGCTGTCAAGGTACTGCATGCCAGTGGTAAAATGCATTCAAACTTTCAGATATGTAAAACAGATGACTGTGTCAGAGTGTCTTAGAAATGTCTAAAAGTAGGCAGAAACATTTAAACTATATTAGAAAAATTATGCTTGAAGAAAATACACAGATCACAAAATCAGAGACTCTAGTAGATTTAACCTAGTAGGTTGGAAAAGACCTTTGAGATCACTAAGTCTGACCTATGACTGAACAGCACCTTGTTAACCAGACCGTGGCAGTAAGTGCTACATCCAATATTTTTTTAAAATCTGACCGGTACAGTGACTCCACCACCTCCACCACCTGGGCAGTCCATTACAATGCCCAATCACCCTTTCTGTGAAGAACGTCTTCCTAATGTCTGGACTAAACCTCCTCTGGTGCAGCTTAAGACTGTGTCCTCTTGTCCTGTCACTTGTTGCCTGGGAAAAGAGACCAAACCTCACCTGGCTACAGCCTCCTTTCAGGCAGTTGTAAAGAGCGATAAGGTCTCCCCTGAGCCTCCTTTTCTCCAGGCTAAACACCCCCAGCTCCCTCAGCTGTTCCTTACAGGACTTGTGCTCCAGACCCTTCACCAGCTCCATTGCCCTTCTCTGGACACCCTCCAGCACTTCAACATCCTTCTTAAATTGGGGGGCCAGGAACTGGACACAGCACTCAAGGTGTGGGCTCAGCAGTGCCGAGTACCAGGGAAGAATCACTTCCCTGGTCCTGCTGGCCACACTATTCCTGATACAGGCCAGGATGCCATTAGCCTTCTTGGCCACTTCAGGCCACTGCTAGCTCATATTCAGTCTGCTGTCAGTCAGTACCCCCAGGTCCCTTTCTGCCTGGGCACTGTCCAGCCACTCGGTCCCCAGCCTGTAGTACTGCAGGGCGGTTTTGTGGCCAAAGTGCAGGGCCCGGTACTCAGCCTTTTTAAACCTCTCATTACTGGACTTAGCCCATATATCCATGTTCCTCCCAGAGCCTACCCTATCCTCCAGCAGATTGACATTCCCCCCAGCTTGGTGCCATCTGCAAACTTGCTAATGGTGGACTCAATCCCCCTCATCCAGATATTCAACAAAGATATCCAACAGGACTGGGCCCAACACTGATCCCTGGGGGATACCACTAGTGACTGGCTGCCAGCTGGATGCAGCTCCCTTCACGACCACTTCCCAGGCCTGGCCATCCAGACGGTTCTTAACCCAGGAAAGAGTGCACCCATCCAAGCCATGGGCTGACAGCTTTCCCAGGAGAATGTCATGGGAGACGGTATCAAAGGCTTTGGTGAAGTCCATGTAGACAACATCCACAGCCTTCTCCTCATCCAGCAGGAGGGTCATCTGGTCATAAAAGGAGATCAGGTTGGTCAGGCAGGACCTGCCCCTCCTAAATCCATGCTGGCTGGGTCTGATCCCCCATCCGTCCTGTAGGTGCCATGTGATTGCACTCATGATGATCTGTTCCATAATCTTGCAGAGCACCGAGGTCAGGCTGACAGGCCTGTAGTTTCCTGAATCCTCCTTGTGGCCCTTCTTATGGATGGGCTTCCCACTGGCCACCTTCCAGTTACCTGGAAGTTCCCTGGTTAGCCTGGTGATAAATGATGGAGAGCAACTTGGAGAGCTCTTCTGCCAGTTGCCTCATAACTCTAGGAGGGATCCCATAGACTTGTGAGCATCTAAGTGCCTCAAGTCACTAACTGCTTCTTTCTGGGTTACAGGGAGTCCATTCTGCTCCCTGTCCCTCTCTACCAGCTCAGGAGACCAATTGTCCTGAGGAGACACTCCAGTTTAAAACTGAGGCAAAGAAGGTGTTAAGTCCTTCAGCCTTTTCCTCTTCTTTGGTGACAATATTCCCCGCCATGTCCAATAGCGAATGGAGGTTTTCCTTGCCTCTCCTTTTGCTGTTAACGTATTTATAAACAAATTTTTATTATTCTTTATAGAAGTGGCCAGATTAGTTCTAATTAAACTTTCACCTCTCCAATTTTCTTTCAGCATGACATAACGACATCCTTAAACACTTCCTGAGTTGCCTGCCCCTTTTTCCAAAGGTGATACACCCTCTTTTTTTCCCTGAGTTCCTGCAAAGGCTCCCTGCCCAGCCAGACTGGCTGTTTTCCCCACCAGCCCATCTTTTGGCCCATAGGGACAGCCTGCTTGTGCTTTCAAGATTTCTTTCTTGAAGTATGCACAGCCTTCCTGGACCCCTCTGTCTTTAAGGGCTGTTTCCCAAGGTACTCTCTGAATCAGCATCTTGAGTAGGCCAAAGTCTGCTTTCCAGAAGTCCAGTATAGAATTTTTGTTAATGCCCCTTGTTTCACCGAATATTGAGAACTCTATTATTTCACCCCAGATGGCCTCCGACCACCACATCTCCCACCAGCTCTTCTCTGTTTCTAAACAGAGAAGGTCTATCGGAGCCTCACCCTGGTAGGCTCCCACACCAGCTGCGACAAGAAGCTGTCCTCCATACACTCCAAGAAACTCCTAGACTGCCTCTTCTCTATTGTGTTGAGTTCCTAGCAGATATCTGGCAGGTTAAAGTCTCCTGCAAGAGGAAAGGCTGGAAATTTTGAAACATCCTCCAGCTGTTTATAGAGCAAGTCATCCACCTCTTCATACTGGTTGAGTGGTCTATAAAAGATTCCCACCAGGATTTTGGCCTTGTTGATGTTTCCCCTGGTTGTTACCCATAGGCACTCAACCTTTTCATCATTAATCTCAATTTCCATGGAGTCAAGAACCTCCCTAACATACAGAGCCACCCCTCCACCTCTTCTCCCTCTACTGTCTCCTCTGAAGAGTGTTTCATCATCAATTGCATCACTCCAGTCACGTGAGTCATCCCACCACGTTTTCTTAATGGTGACTACGTCATAGCTTTCCTGCTGTACCATGGCTTCCTCTTGCTCATTGCCCAAGCTGCATGGGCTAGAGTACATGCACTTCAGCTGGGCTGCTGATTTCACCCCTCACTCTGGCTTGGGCTCATCTCTGGAGAGCCTGGTTTCATCTCCTTCCCGCTTCAAACCTAATTTAAGGCCCTCTCAACCAGCCCTGCCAATTCATGGAGTAGAATCCTTTTGCCCTTGCTAGACAGATGGAGCCCACCTGCCTCTAGCCAGCCCCGTGCCATAAAAATTGCCCCATGATCAAAAAACCCAAAATTGCGCTAATGGCAGCAGCCCTTAAGCCACTTATTGATAACATGGGTTTTCCTGTTCCTTTCATTATTCATCCCTGCTACTGAAGGAAATAAGCAGAATTTCCTGCGCTCCTGCCCCATTACCCAATCAACCCAGAGCCCTGAAGCCCATTTTAATTACCCTGGTACCTTTCTTATCAGCCTCATCACTGCCAACCCGGACAACCTGCAGTGGTTAATAAACAGGGGGCTAAATCCATTCAGGGAGTCTCCTGGTGATACCCTGCACCTGTGCCCCAGAGAGGCAGCAAACTTCCTTTTGGGATGGGTTCAGTTGACATACAGGATCCTTTGTTCCCCTCAGAAAAGAGTCACCTACAACTACCCGTCTTATCTTCTTAATACATATTGGATATATTGTATACTGGTAAACAATAATAAGTGGGAAAGAAATCTGATTTTGCACTTGCTGTCCCTAGGCTAAACTTGAATGAAGGAAATGAAGGAAACCAATATGCCTTATTCAGCTGCTATATAATTTTTATTTATTTTATTCTCTCTACTCATTTTCTCAGACATTGAACTCTAAGGTGGGAATCTTGATCTTTAAGAACCACTATACCCCAAAAATCAGAAACTTAACTAGCAAGTTGCAATAGGTCATAATAATTTTTAATTTATTAGCAAAAGCTGTCTGATTTTTTCACTGAAGCATAAAAAATAGTGTTGAGAAACTGAGCCCAACTAAAAATGCAGAAAGGGGAAAACCATGGAAAAATATCTAGTTCAGTTTTATTTTTTAGCTATTCAGTTTTACTTTGGACAGGAAATAGTGGTTCATATACATTGACATAATGAGATCACACAGCAAAGAAAATAGGCAATGAAGTATCTAAATATGCCAAAAAATTATAAACGTCAATCAACATCAACAACTTTATCTTGTATTGATTTTTTATATAGATGAAAATCCAGTTATTAAAACTAAGCAATATAGTTTCCCTTTTTCTTCGACCTCAGTCAACCGATTCAGAACATAGCAATGTAATTTATGGCATAAAATGTGGCCAACTCCACAGTTTGTGTGATGCTACAATTACATCATCCATAACTATATCCTTCTGTTAGGACAAGTTCAAATTCCTTGTTCTTGACACTCAGTGACCCAAATTACTCAGCCTTAACCTATAATTTTGGCCTTGTCTTCTATGTGCTAAGGACATGAATTCAACACTGCTTTAATTTTCTTCTACCATTTTATTTTCATGCTGTCTTTCTAGCTGTCTCAGATTCATGGAATCTGAATGCCTACTTACAGACCTTGTTCCTTCATCTTTCAAACTACTTCTAAAACCTTTCTTCCAAAATCTTCCATTAAAGGAACTAATGCACTCAGCAATCAGAAACGCAGACATGTCTGACAGCTAATTGCATAATACTTTATAAAAGTTATAGTCACATTTCTATCTTTTTTTTTTCTTGTTTATTTTTTCCTCTTTTTGTGCCACATCTGACTTTAAATTGTAACCTCTTCATGGTGGGGACCTTTCCATTAGTTGCTTCATCATTATTTTTCTCAAAAGCAAAATAATTTACATTTCCCTATGACACGCCAATATTTAGTCATTCAAAAGTAACGAATAAATTAAGGAGGATGACAAGATGCTAGAAGCTGGAAAGAGAAGTACTCTTCATACAGTAGAGACCTGAGCATCTCAATCCTTAGAAAATATAATGGGGTGCAACTCTGAAACTCCCCTAAAAACATTTTATTCATAAAATGTATGTTTTCAATGAATAAAACCCAAAAATAATTCACTTTCATGAAATACTCTAAAAACTAAAACTGTGGCAGTATACACTAAGAAGCATGCTATATGATACCAACATCTTAACCAGGTATCTGATTTAAGACGAATGTCAGAGATCCATACACATTCAGCTTTAAAAAAAAAAGAAACAATTTACCCCACCCTAAAATAGATGCCAGAGAAAGGCAAGATGAATCACAGTTTGAAGGATGACTGTATTTTGAATATTTAATATGTAATTTTCTTTTTTATTGAAATTGGCTTGGAGAGCCTGTTTCATACTACAGGAATCAAGCATAGAATTGTGGCTGTTTTGGGGTCAATGTTTAAATGGTTTACATCAAACAAAAAATATCAAAACCCAACTACAGGGCAGTATTCATATTCTCATATGCATTTATGTCAGTTATCTTAAATCCTTGCCTATTTACAGAAGTATGTCATTTTTTTCAAATAAAAAAGTAAAGAGAATTTTTCCAACTATGAAAATGAAATATTAAGGTACTTAAGTATCTTAAAGTGATGGGGAGCAGAATGCTGTCCCCATAAAACTGGAGGGAATGATCAGTGACCTGTTATACCACTTAGACACACAAAAGTCCATGGGGCTGGATCGAATCCATCCAAGGGTACTGAGGTAAATGGTGGAAGTGTTCAACAAGTCACTTTCCCTCATTTCTTGGCAGTCCTGATCAACAGGAGAGGTCCCAGATGACTAGAAGTTAGCAAAGGTACACCCATCCACAAGTAAGGCCAGAAAACACCCAGAGAACTACAGGCCTGTCAGTCTGACCTTGAAGCTGGGGAAGGTCATGGAGAAGATCATCTGGAGTGCCATCACACAGCATGTGCAGGACAACCAGGGGATCAGGCTCAGGGTTCATGGGCCAAGGCCAGTTGTGTGAAGTCACAACAATCCCATGCAGAACTACAGGATTGGGGAGGAGCAGCTGGAAAGATGCCCAGTCGGAAAGGACCTGGAGGTGCTGGTCAACAGCAAGCTGAACATGAGCCAGTGTGTGCCCAGGTGGCCAAGAAGGCCAGTGGCATCCTGGCCTGTATCAGCAATAGTGTGGCCAGAAGGACCAGGGCAGTGATAGCCTCCTGTACCTGGCAGTGGTGAGGCTGCACCTCAAGTGCTGTGTCCATTTCTGGGCCCCTCACTACAAGAGGTGCTGGAGCGTGTCCAGAGAAGGGCAATGGAGCTGGTGAAGGATCTGGAGCACAAGTCCTGTGAGGAGCAGCTGAGGGAGCTGGGGTTGTTTAGCCTGGAGACAAGGAGGCTCAGAAGAGACATCATTGCTCTCTCTGACTGCCTGAAAGGAGGGGGTTGATCTCTTACATCAAGTAACAAGTGACAGGTCAAGAGGGAACGGCCTAAAGTTGTGCCAGGAGAGGTTTAGATTAAATATTTGGAAAAACTTCATAATGGAAAGGGTGATTAAGCACTGGAACAGACTCCCCAGGTAAGTGGCAAAATCACCATGCCTGGAGGTATTTAAAATATGTGTACATGTGGCAGTTAGGGACATGGTTTAGTGGTGAACTTGGCTGTGCTGGGCTAATGGCTGGACTTGATGATCTCCGAGGTCTTTTCCAGTCTAAATGGTTCTATGATTTTATGATTCTGTTCTGAATATTTAGCTTTTAAATAAATTTCATGTAGCACAAGAGCAGAAGAACCAACTAAAATACTTTGTTTGAATTTTAGAAAAAGATCTCATTAAGAACACATCACACCATTATTACATGGAGTATATGGAGAAATTACGCATCTACACATTTAACATAACAAAATCACGAGGGCTTCTATACGACTGTATTGAAACTATTCCAGGAACTTTTTTTCCCCATGGTCTTCTGGGGGAATTCAGAGTTCTCTGGTCTGTTTATTTCATGCCACAAAATCTAATACAATTTTGAAATTCATAATTTCTATGTTCCGCCTATCTATAAGAGTAGTAAACCCCACAATTTTCTCCATTTTGCAACTATATTCAATTTCTAAAAAATAGATCCCTTTAATCAATGTGGTATCTAAGGTAGTACACCACATACAAACGAATTAGTTGATTATTCAACTTATTTATTATTTTGACTTAGTTGTTTACTTGGCACATTTATAATTGAGGGGCTTTTTTAGAAATACATTTATGGATAAAAATAAAACTATTTTGGTATTTTCCCAAGTACATAAGTATTTGACTGTATTCTTAGATGAATAATCATGATAGTTAATTTCTAGATAAATTTGTTTTACAAAAATCCTGTTCTATCTTCTACAAATTTAGCATAAGAAATATTTCTGAGGCAAATTAGGGAAATTTTTGCAATATTTATTTTCCTCTTTTTTAAATGACTTCAGATGTTCAGTGTTCAGAATTTACTGCTAGTTATCTAGATGCAATGCAGTCATGTAACCATCTGTTTTGAAACGTGCCATAAGTTGCAAAATATGCATTTGATTTGCTCACATTTTTCATGGAAGTCAAAATTATAAAAACTGCCCTCTCCAAGGCAAACAAAGATGGCTTTGTTATTCCTTGAACCCCTGGCTATTATTCCCTGATTTTGGAGAGATGAAGCATAATTTATAGACATAGAAGTGATACAGACATTTTTTGTTATATTTTATATATCTTAAGAAGTAAATGAAAATTGCAAGCTACACAGTGGTTATGTTTTGTGAAAACCTGTGGCACATGGATTCCATACATGAACATCTCAATTCTATTTTTTCAGAAGTATTTCCTCTGAAACCAGTGATAAAACACATGCCAGCTGCTGCAGGAGATACCACAGAGAAATGGCTTTGGTAACACAGAAAATTAATTTGTGGCTGGCTTTGTTTCAGTGAAGAAGAGATGAAAACAATTCTATAGCTTTTATGATCTGAAATGGAAAGTCCTCCTGACTGGAATTTATACTAGAAGAAATGCTCGGTATTCACCAGAGACAGCAGTGATCAAGAAGTGTATCCCACACCTCCTGCAGAAGGCATGCCTAGGAGATGCCATTATGAGGGAAGAGACTTATATGGATGAGAAACTCTTGAGTTCCACAAGGGAGATTTTTTCGACTAGGAATCTTGAATCATTTTAAAACTTAAAACCCAAGCACAATCAATACGCTTTGCCCTAAATATATTGCAGATGTAGAATTCTTCTAATTCTTCTGAAAGTTAAAATGGCAAAATAAAGATATATGTACTAGACTCTTACATATGTACCACCAAAACATACCCTTTAAGCTTCTGCTAAGCATGCTGTTACTGCTGTAAATACCAGGATAACTCTAGTTAACCCACGATAAATTCTACCACCCAAGTTACCTTCTGAACGTCTTTAATTTTTTGTTAAATTCAAAAGTATAAAAAGTTGAACTCCAAGAGGATATTCTTTTCCTTGTAGTTTATTTGTTCCCACTGCTACAATTCACCTTTTTTAACATCATGTCCTGTGACCTGACTGCCCGCTTCTTTCTGGCTCTTGTGTGTTCCAGTGGAGTGATTTTCATTTCATTGTATTACAGTTAAGGTTATCTACATTCTGGTTTAAAACACTTAGTTTGTCATGTCAAGATTCTGCTCCAATTGACCTTCACTTATTTTCCTATTTATTTCTTTGGTCTGTCTGTGTTTTTGGAAAAAAATCTATAAAAAAGTCTGTGATAGTAGCTTCTGTTAGCTTGTTTGGTGAGTGAGTGCTAATCACAGCTTCCTTCCTATATTCCTTCCTTCCTTTCTTTTCCTCCCTTCCCTCCTTCCCTTTCTCTTTCTTTTCCCCGTCTTCGCTTCATCCCTCCTTCCCTAAACCTGTGAACTCTTCAAGCATACAAGAAGAACGACAGAAAATTGGCAGTTGCCCTACATTTCTCAAGTTTATTTAGTGTCACCTAAAAACTGGGATGATTTAAGAATGCAAAAAATTATTAAATCCACAGACTGAATTTAAAAACTTGCCTTTACAAGGTACCTATCAAAAATAAACACAGTTTATAAATATT
The DNA here is from genome assembly GCA_013397175.1 of Platysteira castanea. Classification (NCBI taxonomy): domain Eukaryota; kingdom Metazoa; phylum Chordata; class Aves; order Passeriformes; genus Platysteira; species Platysteira castanea. The sequence continues at coordinate 117,673 of VYXC01009625.1, read as the reverse complement.
ATGCTACCAATATACCAATTGTAGCAAAATATATGCAGTCACTTTAAAAACTCATTTCACTTTTTATATTTCTTTCAACTTTTTTGTATTTCCAACTAAAGCAGTTTACCCTGCCTATATGAAGCAAAGCATTACAGAAGAAGGCTTGTATTCTCCTTATCTTTTCTATTCTCTAGTATTTTCAGTTCTTTTGAATGTCCGTTTTAAAATTTCTGGGTATGACAGACGCCTCAACCCCTGCAGCAGAATTTTACATTGTTTAGATAACTGTCTGAAGTCAATGACAGCAAATCCAAATCATGTTTCATTTTCAAAATGTTTTCTCATCCCCACTATTGCTTCTTTCTGCCAGCTTGTATCCTTCAGCACACTGATCACTGTTTTAGCAAAGTGCTATAATTTTGCACATTGTACTTTTGGAAATCATGTTAATCAGCACTTGGCCCAAGAATAACTGAGTCAGATGGGGAAAGGAAAGAAAAGAATTGAAAATTACATGCTGGGTGGCTATTTATGTGATACTTAAAAAACTCAGATGGGTTATATACTACTATTTTTTCTCAAGTTCCTAGGAATTATCAGTTTTATATCACTTTGCAGTAAATGGCATCACACTGGTAAAAAATATAACTGTGTCCTTAAGGAAAACATTGTTCTTCCTTTTTGTATACAGTACACTAATCATGATTTTCAGTTTTAGAATATTTTTAATAAATATTAGAGAATCGTTCTTGAATTTCTACAAAAAAAATAATTTTCAGCACCTCTTCATAAAAAGAATCAAAATAAGAGTAAAATTAATTCAAATTAATAAAGAAATCAGAAACAAAAAATAAAAATACTTTAAGGCTGATGACTATCTTAACTTGGACTAGGTGATCATTCCAGCTCCCTTCCAACTGGAACTATTGTATCCTAAAATTAATATAGATTATCTAACACTGATAGAAAAAATACACAGTGTAACAGGGACAAGGTATTTTCTCTAATCCAACTTAAAGGAAACACAGACTATTAAATTATCTTTGTTTTAAATAAATTTTTCATATTGTTATCGTAAAACAACTTTAAGGTGTATATATGGTGCTAATCCTATGGATAACCTGTGGGAGTTATTTTCAGGATAAAACAGTTTAATTATAGAAGGTAAATGCTTGTTCTTGCAATAGTCATCTTCAACTTATCTTAACCTTAGGTAGTTGTACTTTACTTTAATGCTTCTCCTCACTGGGAGATCAGTGCAAATTCTTGCAAAAGACTACTGCACTCAGGTTTTGGGATCTTAATTTGAAAGGCATCCTACAGCACTGTACATCCTGGAGTAATTACACAGTGTGCATGTGCTTCAGACAGTAACTTGTATAGTTTGTCCAGTTTGGTGTTCTACAGCTTCCTCGTGAGGGTTAGCAGAGGGACAGACACTGATCTCTTCACTATTGTCACCAGCAACAAGACCTGAGGGAATGGCCTGAAGCTGTGTCAGGGGAGGTTTAGGCTGGATATTAGAAAGAATTTCTTCACCCAGACGGTGGTTGGGCACTGGAACAGGCTCCCCAGGGAAGTAGTCAGATCACCAAGCCTGACAGAGTTCAAGGAGCATTTGGACAATGCTCTCAGGCACATGGTGTGACTCTTGGGGATGGTCCTGTGCAGGGATAGGAGTTGGATTAGGTGATCCTTGTGGGTCCCTTCCAACTCAAGATATTCTATGATTATAATTTTTCCTAAGACAGTGGACTCACTGCCATCCCATTCAAACATGTCTGCTTACAGTGCCAAGACCCACCCTCGCTCACATATTGGGAATTCATCTCTTCTGTTTCAGTAACTTCGGTTGTTTTTTTCAGCTTCTTTTTCTAAGGAGAGGTGTGGGTTGAAAAGGAAATGTCAAACTCAGACTACCCATGAGGGCAAATAGTTCTTCATTTTACCAGCAGTAATCAGACATTTGGTGTGTCTGCAAGGATGGTTTAGTAATGTCTTTGTGGCTGCTGTTGAAAGTACAGTAAAGGACAGGTGATGTAAAGACCATAAAAATGATAAGATAATTCTTCAAGGTAACATAAAAAACCCAAGATGCAAGGTTTTCACAGAAACTGGAGTTTGGATTGGAAAGAAATGACAGCTGTTGAAATCGCCCTTGTCAAAGAGTCAAAATAGCATTCAGCTTGAAGCACACCTAAAAGGTATTCAGGAAAGGAATTTTTCTTTGAAAACAGAGAAAAGTCACACTAGAAAATGAGAGAGGAAAGAAAAAAAGAGCTTCCTAAAGTAAGTCTATTTTGAAGGTGATATATTCTGGGATTTCTTTGCAGATACAACTTCCTTGAGTTTAATACTACTTCCATCACTGTAACAAAGGACACAGAAATATGTTTCAGCTAAAATTATTTGGAAAAGTGAATTCCTAAATTCAATTTTAAGTTGGTGCAAAAGTATAAAGATAGAGATAAATAATAAATATAAATATATGCATATATACACATATATATTTATGCATACATATATGCAGAGTATAAAGCATTTGAAATTTTGTCATAAACATTCTGTAGCCCAACTGCAGAGATTAACAACCAAAGTTAATTTCTAACAGTCTGCATCATTTCAGATGAACAGAGCATTAAAAAAAATTGGACCAGGAGTTTGTCTTCTCACTGACAACATTTGTTACTAAGTACATTTCACAAAATTTAGAAAATTAGACCTAATTTAATTCTGTAAATTAATAATGCAAGAGTGTTATTTTTGATTTACAAATCTTTTGCCTGTTTTTTCTTACTTTACTGATCAAAATAAAGTATCATAGTCCTTTTTTCACTTAAAGACTAAAGAGAGTTCTAAATTTCATTTTGTCTAATGCACCAGCAACAGAATTGCTCTCTAAAGTATAGTCACACAACAAAATGCTCTGAAGTCAAAGTACTTTTCAAGTGTCAGCAACAGCATAATTTGAAGTTAATGTAGATGTCCAGACATAATTCATTGACTAAATTTAACTTACAAGACCTTTAGGAACTGCAATTCACGAGAAGAATTAAATTTGACCCTGATAGCTGGGCTGTCATTGCAGGATATTATTTAAAGTAATTTTATATTTTACTTCTTATAGTATCCTTTAGCTACACGAACAGTTCTGAAACAAGATATATATGCTTTTTAAAGCACAGTGATGTTCTAAACATTGAAACACAGAAGACTACAGTTCTAACAAGTATTTATTAATGCCTAACATAAAAATACACCTCAATATACTTATGTTGGATGCATTAATATGCATATATGAATATTAATATTAAATGGGAAAGTTGAGGAAGAGTTATTGGAAACTGGCATTTGTCATTCTGGAATAAGTACATCTTTTCTTTATGTGCTTACAAACTGGCTAATGTAAAATAGAAATAGGCTACCAAACTCTCAAAAATTTTATTAATTCTAGGTTTAATAAGAACAGATTTAGTTCTAATTTTCAGTGATGCTAGAATAGTTTGGCAATTAATTTTGTAAAAAACATTCCTTTGTAATTGATAATTAGCTTAATCTAAGTAAAACTTAGCCTGTTAGGAAATGTTGGAATGACTAATTACCAGATACCACTCTGACAGATAAATATTAAGATTTATTTACCTTTAACTGAGATTCTTGTGTTCCTTTTTTCAGTTTAACTTAAAGGAGGTAAGGATATGTCTTTTTTTTGCAGACTTATTATGTGTTGCTTGCTTTATAAAACAAAATAAATCTTTTGGGGATTTATACTCTTCTTCACTGTATCTTCTATTAAAAATACCAGATTAATTTTTCCAGTTAGGAATTCTGGATGGTATCTCACCTGATGGCTATCTCACTTGAATTTTAACTATGGAATATATGCCTTTATAGATGTGTAAATACTTACACTTCATATTTCCCACTATTCAGTGTCACAAGAAAGCACGGAGAGATTTTTTTTGGCTTCAGTATTGGATTTGTGTGGCCAGGTTTTGGTAGCGGGGGGGCAACAAGGGTGGCTTTTGTGAGAAGCTGCCAGAAGTGTCCAGCAAAGGCAATGCCAGATGGTTCCAGGATGGATGTGCCACTGTTCAAGGCTGAGCCAATCAGGAATGATAGTAACACCTCTTTGGTAATGTACTTAAGAAGAAAAAAAAGTTGTTCGTGAGAAGATATGAGAGGAACAGCTCTGCAGACACCAGTGTCAGTGCAGCAGGAGGGGCAGGAGGTGCTCCAGGCACCAGAGCTGAAATTCCCCTGCAGCCTGTGGTGCAGTCCATGGTGATTCACAGGGATGCAGAGATCCACCTGCAGCCCACGGAGGAGACCCACCCTGAGCAGGTGGATGCTTGAGAAGAGGCTGTGGTCTGCTGGGAAGTCTGTACTGGAACAGGCTCCTGGCAGGGACCTGCAGACCCACAGAGAGAGGAGTCCACACTGGAGTAGGTTTTCTAGTAGGACTTATGACCCTGGGAGGGACCCATGCTGGAATAGGCTGTGCCTGAAGGACTGCACCCTGTGGCAGAGTGACTCACACTGCAGCAGTTTGTGGAGAACTGTCTCCCATGGGAGGGACCCCAGGCTGGAGCATGGAAGGACTCCTGTCCCTGAGCAGGAGGAGAAACAACCTGTGATGAACTGACCATAACCCCCATTCCCATCTCCCTGCGCCTCAGGGGCGAGGTAGCGCTGGGAAGGAGGGAAGGGAGAGGGAAGATGTTTTTAACGTCTTATTTTATTTCTCATTGTCCTCTTCTCAGTTTGTCAGTAATAAGTTCAATTATTATCTCTCTAGGTTGTTTTGCCCGTGGCAATATTTGGTGAGTGATCTCTCCCAGTCCTTATCTCAACTCATGAACCATTCACTGTATTTTCTCTCCCCTGACCACCTACGGAGTGGAGTGATAGGGAGACTTTGGTGGGTGCCTGGCATCCAGCTGGGGCCAACTCATTACAGCTTCCCTGCATATCTGAAATTAGGAGTAATTTTTTTTTCTCATTATGATAGTAATTTACCCTTAGAAAGTTACAGCCAAAATTGGTTTGTGTTTTAAGCCAACATGAAGGAATTAGCAAATACTTAGTGTTTGTTTCATATTTTCACAGCAAGATAAAATAGAAACTTCAAAAAATAAAAAAAAAACCCAAAGCTAAATTCCAGCCAAAATCACAGGGGGAAACCTAGAGAAGTTACACAGTTTTTCAATATTTTAGTATTTATTTTGACAAGTGATCAAACCAAAGGCTATTGCAAGAAAACATATAAGGAGATTTTCTTAAATAAATAACATTTTAAAAACCCACAAATAACATAAATGTCTAAGTAACCTCTAAACACATAGTACAGTGCCATCAAGGCTTGTAATGAAAGCAATATCTTCTATCTTCTTCCATTTAAGCTATCAGTGGCCAAATTTGGAAGAGCTGATAAATAGATTAAACTGGATTTGGACATACTGTCAGGTCTTTTCCCCATAAGGTTTGATTTCTCTGCAGCAAAATAAATAATTCCAAACAAACTTCAAATAAATATTTATTGTAATAATATATATAAATGTTATTTATTAAAAAGTCCACTGAACTTTGACTGCATGCATTGTTCAGAGTGCAATACATAGTATATAAGAGCTACTATGTGTGGAATAGAGCTCTGTGATCTTTGAACCGAACTCCAAGGAAAACAAGCCTGTACACAGCAGGACTTGTTGTTGTGGTATTAATGTGTTATTGAAAAGGATGTAATGCTTCTCCCACAATCTACAAATATTTTATTGTCAGTGCTGACAATTAGACTGTAACTACCCTAGAGAGATGTATCTTAATTGCCTGGCCTAATAGTATATTAAGGTACATCTTTAGGTCTCAACATACATGTGTGAATTCAAAGACTCAAGATCTAGGGCCAGACTGCCTTCATCCATCCATGCATACAGGTTTATTTAATAGGTACTTTCATCAGGAAAGTCCTGAACAAAAGACAAAATCATGCACCTTTTTCAGGACAAAACACTTACAGCCAGGACCGCAGTGTTCATATGGTGAGGGCACATCACCTTGGATCCAGAGCACGCATTTTCTCATTAGCTATTCCATCTTTGTAAGTAAGGTCCTAAATTCAATAACTCGCACTGGCAGGCCAATTTGTTTTTAACAGCTACTCTCTTTGCAAGACACCTTGTACTGCAGTCATGGGGTTTTATTCATTTGAATCATATGGCTAAATATAATTATAGCTGTCAATTACTTTGTACTTTCAAAAACACAGAAAATGTCTTACATTGTATATAAGGCACCATTAGTAGAATTGTTTCCTTACTAATTGGCAGGGGTTGGAAGTGTTCTTCAGGCTTTTTGGATTTCTTCTGTGCTTGCCCTCCCCTCTTGCTTTCCTTCAGAAAAAAAACCCCATTAATTTTATCCACTGACATTTATATGTAAATACTTCAAAGAGCTGGCAGTGCCAACCAGAATATGGACTATAATAATCTGACGTAAGGCATTAAACCTCCAGAAAACCTCATTTACTTATGCGATCTTTGACAAGGTTAACCTTAAATTCTTCACTAATCTGTGGGAGAGCTTCAACAGAAAAGGTAAACCACCTCCTCATCAGGACTAACCTACAGCTGCCCTGGTTAGGAGAGTCAGAAATGTGCCCTCAGCTAAAGGAGGCAAATGCAGAACTCCTGCACCCTCATTCTGGGCTACAGTGAAGAGCAGGAATATATGTGGGGATGAGAGAGAGGGGGAGTGGGATTGCCTGGACATCCCTCCTTTCCCTTTGCAGTTCAAAGAGATAAATGAGCCCTGCATGAATCTTGGAAAGCAAAAGTCGACCTAACCTTCTGCTAATGAAGCAGTCCTCTTAAAGCTACTGCCTAATTACCTTGTATCTCTTAACTTAGACAGAATCTCACTCCAGGGGCCTTTAAAATACAGTCTTTCTCGTTATTCCTCAAGCCTGGAGGTGACAGACGTATTTAGCATTTATTAAACCCTAGAAACAAAGCATGAGCTAGTCCCTGTAGCGAGGTGCTCGTGTTCCGCCTCCCTTTACCCATCTGCACTCCTTTTCCTAAGCCCACAGACGCACGTCCCGGCATCCAGTGGGGCATTTTATGAGCAGGCTTGGAGCTTACCCCTGTTCTCAGCATCTCCCTGGCTTGCTTCCCAAACATATTGACAGAAGGCACCTCGCAGTGAGTGAACAGGGTGTTTTCAACCTTGGTCAGATTTGTCTACACATTCGGTAGTAATCTCACCAGTGTTTAGGTGCATTATTCAACTTTACTTTCAGAGAAATAGCTTATTACTGAATTTTCCTCCTTCTGTCTCTTCCTGCAGAATGTCTGAATGCCTGTTCTGTTTCAAGCAGCAAGGAATTATCAGCTGGATGGGGCTTGGGAGGGTGGTTGGGTGGCTTTGTTTGGTTTGGGTTTTCTCTTTTTTCCTCCAGTTTTTAATGTCTGAGAGGAGATTTGAGATATATCTATGAGTTTGCAACATTGTGTTGGCTCTCACCAGAACTATGCCACCAAGCACATATAACTTCAATGATTATTAAATGTTTCCAGCACAGTCTTAGGAAACAAACATTCCTTGGAGAATATACTAGAACAAACTGACCTCCAGATTTCTTTCATAAACCTATGATTCAATAATAATGATTTTATATCTCACCTCTGTAGTGGTAATTTTATTTACTTGATATTTTAAAAACATACTTCCAAGAAACTCATCTGGTAGTGATTGCAAAATTGCATTAAAAATTATAAACAGATGGTTTTTCCAACTTGCTGGCTATCAAATTCATATGTCATCACCTTCTCAGAGGTGGTTAACATAAAACAGAAATGTTCAGCAACCTTTAATAACCATTGGCTCCACAAACTAGATTAAGTATATGAAGACAGCTTTCAGCAGCAAAGTATTCGCAAATATATTCCATCTCTCCGGAGTAATAGCCTCAACTATTGGCAGTGAATTTAAAGTAGATTCACAAGATTTTAAGGGAGTCAAAATGCTACAGGAAAACATTTTACCTAAAGGAGAAGGATCATGAAGTAAAGGATAATATTAGATCTTAAAATTATTTTTCTTTGGAAAATATTCCAGTAGAATCAGAGACTTCACACAGCAGTTCATCCACCTCATGAGTAGTCTCTCAGTTTTAAGAAGGAACTTCAGTAATGTATTACAGGTGAATATAAAGTCCCCTAACTACTACAAGTTTTTACTCACTTAAAATATAACACCTGTACTATGCAATTTAGAAGTTAAATATTGTAAAGTGACAGTTTTCTACAATTATTGAAAATACTGAATTATGTTGCCAGACTCCATCTGGATCCTAATTTAAGAATGCATACACCACAGCCATCCCAACTGAAAAAACCACATCATTAAACCTATGAATTACAGCTATATGAAAAATCTATAGTAAATGTAATTTGAAACACCTCTGTTGCTGAGGTGAGACATGGCCTTGCTTCTTAGAGGCAAAATATTCTCTCACTTTTTAGGCTAGGTCAGAGAACACAACTGAAATTCATTCATCTTTTTTTATGAAACGCAATAGAGGTATTTTCTTCAAGGTATATGACCTCTATAATGTGGCTAGCAACCCTGTACCATAGCAAAATGTATTTTAAGAACTAATTTAAAAAATAAAATATGGTGAAAGGTGTGAAGGGGATTGGAACTAGGTGACCTTTAAATTCGCTTTAAATCCAAACCATTTCATGATTCTATGATTCTGTGATGACTATAAACTTCTGATCCAGTGTCCCAGATACAGGAGTATCAGGCAACCTGAAAAAAATATAAGCCTCTAATCTCCCTAAATGATGTGAAGATCAAAAAGATTTCAGATTAACGATTCTTGGATGAAAGACGAACTTTCATAAAGAACAACTTCAGGAATGTTTTTCAAACTAGTCACATGTTCCAGATAGCAAATCAGTACATAGAATATTAAAGTTAATAGAAAGAGAAAAAAATCGAATAATTGCCTAAAAGATCATTAGGAAGTGTCTATAAAACTGGTAAAATATACAATTAAGCATCTTAATTTCCGTATACAAACCAAACAATCTAGAGGCAAATGATTCACTGGTTTGCACATACATACCAAAGGAACTATCATTTGTTGATTTAAGACAGCATTTTATTCTAAGAACAGGGAGAGATATAGTATTGCAACTCAAACACTTCTTGTCCACAAGAAAAAAATCTGAAATTTCTATTATTCAGGTATCTTACTGAGGCTAAAAATCTTTTCCCCAAGTAAGAAAAAAAAAAGATTTTCATTGCAGACAGAATTGAGATTACATGAACACTTGTTTGATTAAATGACTAACATAAAAGTGAGTTCGTGAATTAGGAAAAAATAGGAAATCATATGAGATGCTAGCCTAAGAATTAAAAGGTAATTTAAAAAAAAAAAATCTTGTCTATTGCTAAAGCAGAACACTAGAGAAGGAATATATAAGGGTATTGAATACAATATTTTAAAGAAAAATAGATTTTAAAATATTTCAACTTTTAAATTAAAAAATAAATTAAAGTGTTCTTCCCCATGCCTGCAGACAGGATAATTTTGCATGCACAAGAAGCCAAAAGCAGAACAGAGCAGATCTTCACAGGGCATGTGTTTGCAGTCTTGGACACACGCTGTAGTAACTCTGCCTCTCTGCAGTGCCCCAAGCTTTAGGATTGAACATCAGTCCGGGAACTCCCCACCTCTCAAAACTCGGGGATATACTCTGAGATGTCCCTGAAACAGGCTTAACAAAAGAATCTCGTCATGCAGAACAGCAGGAATGATGGGAAGAACATTTAGGATCTAATTTAGGGAGTTCTGAGTTTTGCTTGTCGCTTGATGCCATGGCAGCAGGATGCAGTGAGTTCTGATCAGCTCCTATCATCAGTCTCTCAAGCAATGATGCTCTTCCAGAAGAATTTGTGAATGAAGTGTTGACAATCAGCTGGGTCACTTGAGGCTGACCACGAATAAAGAGCCACTCCTCTGCAGAACATGCAAACACTTCACAGATGACTTACAATCCACGAGACACATTTTGGGAATCCTTAAATGAAGCTTACACTGCTTTGAATGGATGAAAATAACATAAGGGGACAGTCACACGAAGTAAAATCACAGCCGTGTTCTTTAGAAAAGCACTTTAATTCAATTGTTCCAAACCAGTAGACCAGACAGCATTGCAACAACTCTTACATATTTTTATATTTCTCATTTACATTGAAATCCACTTTGATAATTAAAACTTATGTAATGATTCCAGTGCATCAAGCAGTCATGGATGTAAAAAAAAAAAA
>VYXC01009625.1:67806-107344 GCA_013397175.1 Platysteira castanea | reverse complement strand
AAAAAAACTATTAAAAAAAAAAAAATCCAGCAGCTTATTCTAGTTATTTGAGATTAATTTCTTAACTCAAGGCATTAGGTCACTTTTTTGAACCTGAACACTCAGATTAATACTTTAGTGACAGTAAAGCAGACAGTATAAACATGCCCTAGAGCTTTTACCATGAATCAAACTTGGTTTTCTGATCTTACCAGCATGAACAGCTTGTAAATGCTGTTCCCAAAAGACTGTAGCTGTCTTACGGCTGGATAACATTCTGCCTGGAAGCCTCCGTCTGGAACTGCTGACAGGGTTTCTTGCCAGTACATTTCTTAAAGCTTAAATATCCATTTAACTGTGACTGACTAGTTGGGATACAGAATGACCACCACCAAGATGCCTTCGGAGTACTCTTTTCCATTTTTCTTACTTTGAATAAATAAAATTCTTCCTGGTGTTCTCCAAAGAGAAATAAAAAGAACAAGTTCTGAGCTTTTAAGTTTAGCTTCTCTTTCTTTACTTTCCTTCGAGGTATCAACCTTTGAAAATGTTATGGGAAGCATTCATCAAGGATAGACAGGAGTTAGAATGGTCTCTTCTCCCATTCTAATCCGAGAAAGGGCAGACATCCTATCACCATGATTACAGCCTCTGATAAGATATTTCTCCCACAGGCCATTTATGGTAAGTGAAAGCACTGGAAAACAGAAGTCAAAAAATATTGCATTTCTGTAAACTGACCAGACATGGAAGCTGGCAAATGAGCCTAGCCATGAATGCCATCAAAGTGACTATTATATAATCAATAATCATTCAGAAGAAAATGAAAAAATTTGTGAAAGAGTAACAAAGTAGAATGTGTCTATTCTCTCTGTATGCTTAGATTAAATAAACAATAAATGAAAGGAAATGAAAGAGGAACAGTCACAGCAGGTTGCCATTAGAAAGATGTAACTGCTTAGATAGAACACTCTGTTGAAAGATCACAAAATAAAACAGGAGGGTTGGTTGTTTGGGCTTCCTTATTTGCCCAGTTTTTAAAGAAGAATGCCAATCTCTGCATAACAGATGAAAAAGATACCATCGCACACAGGATTTAAGTGAAGAAATGATCTAAAGGAAAACATCAAATGCTGGCAATCAACAGAATAAACAAACTGCCAAGTGAGATTCAACAGAAAAATACTTTCAATGATAGAAAAACAACTGAGAACAAGACTCACAGTTATGGCCAATACTCATTTATGGTCAAGCACAAGTGTAAGAAAGGACAGGCTGGAAACATGGGGTAAAAAAAAAGAAAAGGACACAATAGTTTCACTACTTGGGTAATAATGCACACAGTACAGAAATTATAATTAGTAGGATAAAATCTATGCTAGAAAAAATGCTGGTTTGATTACAAAATCAAATACAGAAATTTAAGAAATCTGATTTACTCACAGTTGTCTCTTATGTGTCTATACTTCACTATATGTATCAGGGACCATATTTAAAAGACAACCAGCATGAAAATTGATTGAACACTATCAGATTGACTCCAACAAGTTATTTGTTTGGTGCAGCTTTGGCTTTGTGCAAATATACAGAAATTCAAGCAGATTTATTTTCATAATTTAAATATTTGTGAGGTGGCTTTTCTCACACATTCTTTCCCTACAGTTTTTCCTTGTGTTCTGTTTCTTCCATATGACTCCCTAGCTTTTGGGTTTGAGGAAGAAAAAATTATATCGTACATGTAAATTTTTGTGTATGTATAAACACATTCTTGGGCCCTGCTGGCAGTGTTAAATAGATGTATTCTACTTAAGTCACATGCTGGACTGTTTAATGTTATCAGATTGCTGACCATATGAGATATGGAATTATTGAGGGGTCAGGAGAAACTGGTAATGAAGAGGAACAGGCCACTGGACGTGCATATTTAATGAAGAGAGGCAGCTCAGAGGATGATACGAAAACAGGATTACATATATACCAACTATCCCTTTAAACCTGTTCTGACCACTGAATTAAAAGACTACTGATATAATACAGTTCCAATTCCAGAAAATCTGCCTAGCCTGTGGAAATGTAATAGAATAGTTCATCCTCCTTAATCTGTGGAGTACCTATATATTTCTTCTCCTATTTCCTCCCAGCTGATTCAGATATATCTGGTACTGAGGTGCTCAGAACTGTACACAATAATAGATGTGTAGTCTAGCCAGTGAAATAGGGTCTGTCATCTCTGAACAGTGATGTGATGCCCTTTTTCTGCAGGCAGCATTAATTATAAAATATTTATCTGAACACTTTCGTTCTATCATACAGCTAAGCGGGAAGAAAGCTCATCCTGCCATTTCGGCATCCCACCCTGAATATCACTGCAATCAGTGCAGTGCAAAAAGGAAGAGCATCCAAAAAGAACTTGAAACATAGGGATATTTTAAAATGTATTTATTAGTAAGCTGTTTAATATGCATGTAAGTGGATACAGATGTCAGTTTCTCTGTGCTACATAAATTTGGGTGATGAATATTTTTAATTTTGCTTTTGAAAGCTTTTATTCACAAGATTCCAGATTGTCCCTATATATGGAAATATTAAATGATATTAGGAAACTATGCAAAGATATCTTTGGTGTGCTTTGGTGTGACAGTTAATATTTCTGTCATGATTAAAACATCTCATTAAAAGTATATCATCAGGTCAGAAGACGGGTGTAAATGTGTAATATGTGAATGACTGTCTAGACCCAGTCCACATCCTATGAAAATCAGTGCAAACAATACTGCTGCCAACAGAATATTTAGACTTGTACTTCATGTCATAGCATTTCATAGGTGCATTAGAAGGTTCCTGCTTTTTTACCTACTCAAATAATGATGCTGTTAAATCGCTATTCCTCTAATAATAAACAGGTGTTTCCCTTCACCAGCCCTTTACCCCATTCTCAAAAAACTCCTAAAACAAAAAAAAAACCCCACACAGACCCCCCTAATTAAGACAATTTTGAGAAATCTTTTAATGTAATATTTGCAATGCTGTTCTGAAATACTCTGGCATATTAAAATGTTTCAAGGTAATCAATAAAAGATTTTTACTACTTTTTTCACTACATAAATTCTCTATTCCCATGAAACTTATTATACAGTTCCTATCTTACCTCCTTTGTAATAACATGGAATTCCTTTTTTCCCCCCCCAATTATTTTTAACTACTGATTAGATGACAATTCCAAGCAAATTACTATCTTTACTCCACTTTAGAAGAAAACTGTGTGTGGAAGATTGCTAATCTATAATTTGTGAAAGCTGACTCAGGAAGAAAGAGATGATCCAGTCTAGATGAAGGTGATTCTGAGGCAATTACCAGATACTACCTTCAAAGCAATGAGAAAAACTAAGTGCCTGTACAGTTTAAAAACACTTGGAATAAATATACCTCAACGGAAACTTTCTCTTGTCATGAAGAAGCATGTTTGAAGTGAATATATTCAAATTTATCAGTGTATATTTCTATGCAAATTCCAGTAGAGTAAGAAAATATTCGATTACAGACTTGTAGAGTTTTGCCAATATATCTCATCTGACTATGTCACCTTTAAAAGGTACTGATTCTGTCATAAACTATTTCAAAACCAACTAAAACTTCACATCTGCTTTATCAGATTGTAAGACCTTTGAATATATGTATCTGTTTCTTGATTTCACATAGGTGGTTTTATAGCTATACAGGAAATTTTTTTCACACCCTGAATTTCTGGTGCTGAAATCACTAACATTCTCAAATCAACCTGTTCTGTTCTTGTCTTTTCTATTTTAAAGTACAAACATTTTCCATAGAATATAAGAAGTATCTAGAGTACATATTAGTTAAAATTAAAATAAGGCAATAAAGTCGGTGCTTCAAGATGTTAAGAACATCAATGCTTAAGAACAAAATTTCCAGAACTTCCTAAATATGCTTTAATTGGAAATTCTCACCTTTGGGAATCCTTCTTACAATGAAATCCTATCAATTCCTGTCTGAACACCCAGCATCATGACTGAAAATGCATACTGACCTGATGGAAGGTAATTATCTAACCTTTGTAATCAGAAAATTGATCAAATCTCATTCAGTCTCGCCCCGTTACCTAGCACCTGTCTGCAGAGTTGATAAGACATGCAAGAGTACAAACAAAGGCGGGTTTTATCACCTACTTGAATAACAAGTTTTAGGGGTTTATCAAACATGTCATCTACCTTGGATTAACACAAAGAAAGGGACATTTTACTTTAACGCTTTTGTTAGTTGTCTGTTATTTACAATATGTGGCACCAGAAAAAATGCAGTTTAAAAGTAATAATGTTATAAAAGTACTTATACCAAAATTATATGAACTTAGAATGTTGTTGGAAGAAGGAGCTCTGTGATTTATGACCTTCCACATACGCTATTTTAGTTAAAAAAACATGAATGACATTTTGTATTAAATTTTAACATAATCTTGTAAAGATTATAGATTTGTCTCATGTACTTATCCTTTCAAATTTGGAAGTAACAGCATCTGAAATACAACCACACACTTTGGCAACTTTTTCCATACAAATTTATAGCCAAAAATATGTCTGAAAATTTCACATATGTAGAAACACTGTATTTTGCTTGTAAGCCTTTTCGTCTCAAAGGAGCTCCATGGAAGAATCACACCTGTCTTCTTTATTGCAGTGTAATAAACGAGTAACTACTCAAAGGGACTCCAGAGAAATCAGTCACAGTAATTTATATAGTTACACTAACTTATTTTTAAGTGTCTAAAGCAGTTATTGTGAAATATGCTAAGCGCAAATGCCAGGCGGAAGACTCTCTACAGAAACCCAATAAATATTAAATAAATAGTCTATCACTTTTACCAGCATCATCTACTTTGTAGAAACCACTGTCTTAGTATTACAGATATTTCATTTTCTGCTCTGCAAAATACGTTCAAACATATTGAATAAAACCACACAACTTCTGATTTTTCAAAACCAGCTAATTTTAGCAAAAGTTAGTATGTTCCATCTGCTTCCATGGAAAATAATTAACCTGTGAAATAATTTTCTTACATGTTCTCAGAAATCATTGCAACACACAAATATGCACTATTTTTTATTTATTCTCTTTTGCTTAATTCCTTCATGCATTTTGTTTCACATTTTAAAAATTTAATGATTCCATATTACCTCTTTCAAATGAGCTTGATGGTTTAAAAATATTTAGCTCTCAGTAAAGTACAGATGTTTAACATTAAATCCTTCCTATTAATAGTTGTTCTATTTATAGATAATTGATATACAGGAACTTCTTGGGACAGCCAAAGTGTGCTTTTCAGTAAAACTTCCTATCGACATTAAATATTAATTACTTCATGTTATTAGAGATTTTTTTCTTAAAAGTCTGCAATTGACACTGAAATTGGACTGAATATGCCACATTCCTAAGGAATCTTCTAAGTCTGACATATCCTCAAGTGCACTCTACAGCTGTCAGGATTTTTACAGATTTCCTGAGAACAATTTTGCTATTTATTTTTTGGCACTTTGGGATGTGTTTTTTTTCAAGAATAATATTTGTAAGTTAATATCCAGATGGAGTAGTTGGACCTTCAGGATTTTCCAGTAAATAAGCTGACTTTATCAGAGGGAAGTAGCCTTTAGCATCAGCTATTTTTTATAAATTTATTGTCAGGTATTGTATGAGACTTAAACACTTATGAATTAAAACCCTACATTGGTAGTGAAACTTGAAAACAAAAGACACAAGTGTGCCTCAGTATCACAGAAATACTTAAGAATTAAATGCAGATTTTAATTATTGCTGTGTCTGCTAACATACAGCAATAAAAGTAAAGTTCTATACAGAAAAATGTTATTTATTGTCTTTAAAGACTACCACCTGAATTACATTTATCCCTGTCTTCAAGCACCTGCATTTCCAAGGCAGAAGCTTAGGCTCTGTAACTCATTAGTGGACTTGGACATTTATCTCCAAAGGACAAACTGAAAATAATGACTGAGCAAGTAACCTTTCTGGATGTTTCTGGACTTTTGCCTGCATCTCATGTGCTGTGTAAGATTATTGAGGGAGTTAATCAACATGAGGCTTTTTGTACCAGGTCACACCCTGCCCAGTAGTTTCTGGGAGTGATCAACAACAGGTAACTAGAAAGCAGTTTAAGAGAAGGACAAACTGAAAGTAGTATTTCAATGTTTAACTCTTCCAGTCATTTGTTTCTCCAAAATATTTGCAGCTAGAAGTAATGTCTTTCTGTTTATTTTTATCTAATACATTTTCCTTCCATGAATTTGCATTAAGAGTTTTTGAACCTGGTAGGATTTTGGCATCCCTTGTATCCTGTGACTATGACTTACAGAGTTGAACTGTGCACACCTTAAGTAGTTACATTTTTTAGGAGATTAAACTTGCCACCCAATGTATTTAAGTGATATACAGGTGTGTGTCTATATTAATGTTTCAGCTTGGATCAGAAAAGTGCTTCTGAAGCAAATCTGATCATTCACACTCACCAGGCTTGGATTCAGCATGGCAGGGAGGACTCAGTGAGCTCCTTTTGGGCAAAACTGAACTGGAAGATGAGTCCTGTGAAGGTTCTGAATATGTTCCACCCACAAAGCAGCATTGCCATCAGCTCACAGGGCAGGGCTAGAGCTATTCTTCTACTATGTCACATTACTTGTTAATTTAAACATAGCTTACTTTACCTAGGGAATTATGGAGCAGAATTATTTTTCATCCTCTTTGAGGGAATCTTCCTTCATTTTGCAGTTAAATACAGCTATGCTTTCATCAGATCACAGGTTACCGCAATCTGTCCTTCTGTACATCAGTTTGGTTCCCTCCCCAAGAATTAAATAGTATTTCATGCCAGGAGGAGCATCTCAAAAGTCCATGTCTTCCCAGAACAAAGGACAACATCAGACATTCACTTTCCCTTTTTCTTCCCTTAGGGAGAAAAAGAGAACAGTGTTACTGCTACTTTTGTACTGAAAGTCACAGCTGGATTGGCTTATAACTCAGGGGTCCAACCACAGTAACAGTTCCATTGCAATGACTTTTTGGGTAAGGTCTCCAAGATATTTTAAGACCTATGACATGCTCTAGATCTTTATTTTTTATTCTTTTTCTTTTTTCCTTTTTTTTTTTTTTAATATAACTTTAGAGATAAGACAAGGCAAATCTTAAGACTGCAAGACATCTCACTATAAGGATGCCTATGATTTCTTAGAAATTGAACTAGCTGCTGAATAGTTGAAAAATTCTGACAGGTGTTCTACATTATGTGGACAAGAATATGTACATTTTCAAGGAAAAAAGAAGAAGTAAAACCCACACAGTAGTATTCTAAAATACTACTTGATTAATTTTATCTCTTAGCAATAACAAAATAGTCATCCTCCTTTCTTTCAATATTGACACCCCGTGTCACAGAATGCTGCGGGCAGTGATAAACATTTTCATACAAATTTTCACACAGATTTTCACTTCTTCATTGATGTCATTCAGAAATTTCATCTTTCACTCAAGACTAAGAAAGACAAAATTTTAAGAATTTTCAGATATATTAGGATAGTCAAGGTGAAATATGAGCAGTGAATTCAACAGCAAGTTTTTCACTTGACCAGTCCTTACAAATACATATAAAAGACATCATATATCATATTTCTTCTACTTTTTACCAATTCACCAAGACTAGAAAGATAAAAAAAAGGGAGAGATGCCAAAAGCATTTGTTGATGTTCAGCCTCCCACTGCTCACAAAAGAAAATTAAGCCAAGAGATCACTTAATAATATGGTGATACTAGCCTACTAACTCTAAGTACTACTGTAAGCAGGAATCTTTCCTCTGAATGCCCAGAGTATTAGTTTCTACCTGAGTTTTTGTGGTTTTTTTTTTTTTTGTTTTTTTTGGTGATTTTGCCTTTTCTTTTGTTATTGGTTTTTGTTGGAATTTAGGAGTTTTTTTCCTTTTTTTTCTCTTTTGTTTCTGTTGTTTTTCTGTTTGGGTTTTGTTTGTGATTTTTTTTTTCTTTTTCCTAGTATAATATTTTGACTTTTGCACAGATCTTTTAGAGTTCTTTTTTTCCCCTGGTATCAGGTGCAAATGAGATTGTTTTAATGTAAAACATTGGAGGAGAGAAACAAAAAAAAAGTAAAACTCATGGGTCAAGATAAAAAGTGTCATTAGACAGAAGAATGAAAGGAAAATAATAATAACAATGACTGAAGAATAGAAAAGTGATGCACAATGCAATTGCTTATCACCCGCTGATGGATGCCCAGCCCATCCCCAAACAGGAAGCTGCCACCCCCAGACCAACTGGCCTCAGTTTTACTGTTCAGCATATTCAGCGTGGTGCCATGTGGTGGAGATACCCCTTTGGTCAGCTGAGATCAGCCGACCCAGCTGTGTCCTCTCCCAGTGTCTTGTACACCCCTGGACTTTTTGCTGGCAGGGCAGTAGGAAAAGCTGGGAAGTCCTTGCATCTGTGTCAGACCTGCTCAGCAACAGCTAAAGCATCAGTGTTATCTGCACTGTTCTCATCCTAGATCCAAGACACAGCACTGCGCCAGCTACTAGGAAGAAATTAATTGGATCCCAGCTGAAACCAGGACAGCAAGTGACCTCAAGAGACCCAAAATCACCTCTCGGTCTGACTGCATATTTTGAGTCTCTTTAGTCCTACAGACTCAACCACACATACGGACTTCTTTATGGTAAGAATTGGATTGATGTACCTAAACCACATATAAGTAACTGAACCCCCCTGATTTTGGGGCATTTGGGGCCAAATGAACTGAAAAAAGCAAGATCTGTGATGCATGGAATTGCTGAGTCTGTGCATATGTAAAAGCAGAAAATGAATTGCTAAGAGAACATATATACACAAGTTGTCCTCATGTTAGATGGGGGAGAGGGAAATGAAAAATGGATGAGAAGAAAGTTAAGTTTGTGATTAAGGCTGACAGAGGCCATCAGAATATGAGATGAAGTGACAAGAAGAAAAGAAGGAAGAAAATAAAAATTCAGGAGATGGAGGAGGAAAGAGTGAAGCAAGAAATTCTGCACTAGCTGAGATGTCAAGTTACAATGGAAAAAAATAATTACATCCCACACTTGGAAGTTAGCATACAAAAACAGCTTATACAGAAGAACTGGAGGATGAGAAAAAATTTCCAGTGACCAAACATTTCTTAAGAATATTTTATGATAAGAACCAAATTTAGAATATTCACAAGATTTTTATACTACATAATTGTTCGTTTTCCTTACTAAGCTCATGTTCTAAAAATGCTAAAGTAAATGGAGTATCTCACCTATCCTCTTTCTACTGTCCTATTAATTTCCTGAGGAATTAAAAAAGGCCAGGAGCCAATAATCACTCCTCTAGGAGTAAAAATATCAATGTTATATTCTGTTATGTGTTCATCTCAGTCCATGATATATTCTATAGCTGATATAAAAGAGAAATCACCATTTGAATATACTGGTATCTTTTATAATGCCCTATGGAAACCTGTTTTGATCAGATGCAATATTTCTGCAATTTTTAGTGGCTTTACCCATTTTTGCCAAAAAAGACTTTACAGATGAATCTCATAATTTATAATACTTTAGTAACTAAAATACAGACCACTTTTTACTATTTATACTGAATTCTTTTTATTACAAGTGTAGCTCTATTAAAAAAAATGTTTGAGATAGCCAGGAAAATGTAAGCGTTCTGTAAATGAGAAACAGTAATATGATGGCCAGGTTCGCATATGTATAAAATAAATTGTAAAGAAAAAAATTAACATAAGTACAATAATAACAGTTGCTTGAGAGTCTCAAGCATTCTATTATGGGAAGTGAGAGGAACAGAGTTTAGTGATTGAAATTAATTAGCTAATTTTGTACTTCTCATGCATTCACTAGTCCTTGAAATTGCGATAAATAAGTTGACAACAATAACCTTGCTATTCAATTTTATATGCCCAAGAAATATTTAAGGCAAGAACTATCCAAACATAAGATTTTTGAGTGACCTTTTTTTGTGTTATTTTAATTGTTGAGACTTTTGAAACTGCAGCAATCTTGTGAGAGTTTAGACACTCCACAGTTTGAAAGAAATACTTTGTTTCAAAAGACAGATGTGTTATGTTAACAACTCAGGTAAAGAACACAGCTTCTTTGAAACACTTTAAAAAATATGTATTAATTTGAAATGCAAAAAGCAGCAGAGAGTCTTCAGTTTCCAGGAAAACAGAAATACCAGACAGGGTTCTAAAGAAAAATCAAAAATCTGTTTCCTTATTTTTGGATTGCACATTGTTGCAGTGAAATTCCTTTGCATGAAATCAATAAGCATGTATTGGTAAATGAATTTTTCCAGGCTCAGTCAAAAATATTGATTTTTTTAAAGTCTAATTTTCCTTATTATGAATATATGTAGTAATTCTGTCTAATTGTATCAATCGAGAGAAGGCACATTTGGTACTCCATAATTTACTCTTTATTATATGCTACTGTTTGTCTATAAAGTGATATTTTGTGGCATGTAATTACACAGAGCATAAACAAAACATCAAAACACAGCAGTTTAAAGCTGGACTGTTAGGTACAGCACGTTTTGTGTTGTACAACACAAACAGTACCCCCTTCAGAGAACAGGAGATAAACGCAGTAAGCGGAAGCCTCTGTATAAGATTGTATGTGTGGTTCTGATATCAGTTTATAATAACATTCTTCCCATATAGAATGGAGGTAGTCATGCCTAACAACCTTCGCTAGTAACATTGAGATGTATACATTAAAAAAATCTCATGTGTAAACACACAGGTTTTAAAGTATACATCACAATAACCATGGAGGTAAGATAAGTTTAATAGTGCATTTAACTATTTCTCCTTGTATCCTCTTCCCCCACAATTTCAATAATCAAGCCCAACTGTAGCAACAACAACAGCAAGAAAAAAAAAAAAAAAAAGACAACTTCAATGAATAGGTTGAAATGGTGCTTATTAGATTTCCAGTTAAATTCACAATAACTTTTTGGGTTTGAAGCTGACTTGATTCCTTAATTAAGCCTGAATTCAATTCTTACTTCTAAATTGAACCAGGAAAAATGCAAGAGTTATACATAATTTAGTCACCTATTACTTTATTTCTATTCAAAGCTGTTCTTCATTAATAGCTCAGCTATTGAATTAACCAGCATGGGACAACCCAAAAATATGCATATTGAATCTGTCATTTCATCCAAAATAATTGTCCTTGACCTCAGAAGAAGACCTGAACTGCTTAAATCATACTAGAAAATAACCTGGTCCATAAAACCTATGTATTTTGTTCTTACTTATTTTCAGTTTCCTACTTATTTTCAGAGAAGTGATTTATAACTAGGTTAAAAACAGGTTTGGATTGTTTTAAGAGACAGTTTAGGAGATCCAGTTACAAACTGTAGTCACTTCATACCCCAGTTTAAACACACAGGTAAAACTAGGGACTGCTTTGGAAGAATTCTCATGCAATAGCTATTAATTTGTTTAATAGAGATATTAATTACTTCTTTGCAATTTCTCAAGATAAAATGACATTCAAATAATACATGACTAATATATACCAAGGGAAGTATTAAAAGGAATGAAACACCCATGTATTTAATTCTTCTCAGTATCAAAATCATTTCTTAATACTGTACATTAAAATAATTTTCCTTCAAGGGTAAGGGATTTAAGTTTTTTGTTCAGCCTGTGTGCATTTACTCATCTAAGGATAATAAATTTTCCCTGTATATTGACTGAAAAGGCATTCTTCACTTGGGGAAAAAAAGAAGTGTCATTTATGACTGATAAACTCATTTTTCTTCACCTCCTCCCCTGTTTTTTCTTTTTGTGGGTGGTTTTAGAAGAAGACAATTGGATTTGAAAAGTATGTCAAGGGAAGGAAGAATTTTTGTTTTTCAGAGGACACCACGTGTCTTAATCTCTTATGCTCCAACCATTAATGAGTTCTGAGAGATCCATAGGGATCCCAGTGCAGCAGCTGATGAGTGGTCTGATGTGATGCTTTGTGGAAAAAAAAAATCTCCCAAAATTTGTAACTCAATGGTATCTTATGGGTATAATTCTAATTTACACTCAACATAAAGTAAGATTATACATTTGAAATGCCTTTTAAGCAATTATAAACAAAAATTAAGAAATCAAATAATGTATTTTCTGATGACAGGATTCAAAAGCATATTTAAGCAGACCTTCAACTACCTGAAAAAATGTCAGAGAAAAGTAAATGGAATGTTATTAAAATTTTTTTATGTTTCAAGCTTGGCAAAAATCAGACAAAGGTAACATAAACTAGATGTTGCTCCTCCATAGGACCCAATGAGAAAGGTCTTGTAACTTGTTTGAACTTTTATTGAAGGTATTTATGAAACTCATTATGAAATTAACTTTGAAGAAGATTTATATTAGTGGATCAACACAAGGCTACCTCAATATAGCAGAATAAAAGGGGAAGAGGGATGATCACTTCCATTTTATGAGTAGTTAGAAATGTTTTAGGCTTTTAGTTGTCAAGAACTGTGACCAAAAGGTAAAAAAAGTTCAGCATGAAAAATATTGTTCCTGCACAAAGCCAAGGTCAAGAAGAATGAAGTGTGACTGAAATGAGACTTTACACACAAATCCCAATATTAGCAAAATATATGCTCTATGCTATAGTTATACAGTCATGCTTACAACAGCTGGTGCTCATTACTGTCTACTGAGTGCTCACGGGTCAAGGGATGAGATTAGTGCTCATAAACTGTGGCTGACTGCATGACTGTTAGAAGACCAGGACAGTTCTAAATTCACAGAATGTCATCTTTGCTCCACGAACACAAGCAAGAATTCTCTAGATGAGAAATCCATTTGAGTTCAGTTGGGTTTGGCCATCTGTTTCTCTATGACTTTCAGTGACTTTCGTCCTATGACCCTGAGCATCTCACATGGACAGTTTCTCCCATAAAACTACCTGGCTTTTCATTAATTATTTTTTACCCATTCATGTGCTTTCTTGTGGAACCAATGCTTATAAGAAATTATTTCCTTGTACGTGGCTCTGTACCTGTACTTGAATTTGCTGCTGAATTTCATTTTTAAACTAGCTATGACAGATGTTTCAAGTTTTTCAATACACTGAGAGATAATATTCAAGCATTCAGATTTCCCCAGTAATTTTTGATACCATAGAGTATGATGTCTGCAAATAGGAATGTGTAGGAAATATTTTCAGAATTCATTTCTCAAGTCATACAACAACGAGATTCACACCTGAAATTTCAATGCATGCAGAATTTATCAAGTTTCTTTTTAACTTGCCCAGTATCACTACTAGTGATATAATAATCTCTGCAAGTTCATTTCTTTTCTACAGAATTCAGAAAATGATGCTATAAATAATGCACAATAATATTAAAATCCAGTTGTTTTCATGGCTAATAACAAAAAGGGTCTCTTTCCTAAAAGAAAGTAACTATCCTGACCATGACAAGCTGAAAAAGACTGTTGAAAGATATCACTTCAGAGGCACATTTCACACTTGACAGCTTATTTAATTGATTTAAGCTGTGATCATCACTGACAAGAAGTATTTAATAGGGTATTTCAAAGAAAAGAAATTATTTCAGTTAGGAGAGACATATTCAGTGAAAATGTCTATCTTTTTATTATTTTATATTCTCCTGCCTTAAATTTTCAATCCTTTATCTAAAAATTATTAAACCATTTCTTGGAATTGTTTTTTTCTTTTCACAAAGATGCCGTTAAGGAACAGTTCACTCATTTAAAATGTTTTTTTAGAGGCATTTATAAAAAATGAAGGCCTTTGTAAAATTAATTTCTCAGAATTTGGATACAAGTTACTCAGCTTCAATACTGAGGGTCACCTTTGTTTCTTTTCTTCACAGTGTAGGTAAACGTTGACTAAAAAGAAAAAAGAAGAATGAAGTTATATAATGCTCAAGAGGAATTAGGAATAACCTATTTTGTTTGATCAGAAATGAATGGAAAGTTTCCAACAACCTAAGTGATATATGGCTCCCTGCTTTGTTCGTGGCCACAGTTCTGCTACAGGAGTAAATTAACATATCAAACCTCGAAAGAAAGAAAGAAAGAAAGAAAGAAAGAAAGAAAGAAAGAAAGAAAGAAGAAAGAAAGAAGCAAGAAGAAAGAAAGAAGAGAAAGAGAATTTTAATATCAACTTCCAAAATCCTGTTAACTTGTTAACTATGAGCAATCACAAAAATATGAAATGAAATAAACTGAAGGAAGACAGATATATTTCTAAAAATTTTGCGCCTGACAAAAAATTAGTCTTTTCTTAATATATAAATAGAAGCAAATGTGCAATGACAGCACTGAAAAGACTGCATCTAGTTCACACACACTTATTTTTAGGAACATGAAACACTGCTAAGTTTTCACATTGCAAAGCTTTAACACTCATAAATGCAAATTTGTTTCTTCACAAGGAACCTGCTGTGTGCATGAAATGTTTGCAGACTTTTTCCATTCCATAAAATACTGTATAATTAAGTACCACAATTAGTTTAAAAGTTATCAGCCTGACGGTGTAAATTAGTGACCTAAGCAAAACATAGAAAAGAATAATTGTCCCAAATGACAACTTTCAATATTAAAGTGCATCATTTTATTATAATCAACAAAAAATAATCTGAAAATTTTCTTTCCCTCACAGTGGATGGCAGGGCTGTTGGCTAGGATGAGCTGGTGAAGAGAGGCATTCAAGCACCACCTGCAGTTTCATTAGGCTGACATGTGGGAGTGGACACTGAAATACGACTGGGGCCTTGTCTGGTTTCCCTGACGCCACAACTCAGGTCCCTTCGTGGACCTTGTACAGGTTTCCCAGCACCCACCAGCAAGCCAGGCCTTCCCGAATGGCCTCCCCCACCGGCTTCCTCCAGGGCTCACTCATGTGTCCCTTGTCCTCTCTAAGGCTTCCAAGGAGATGCCATGTTCCACAAAGTCTCTGTGTGCTGCATTTCCCAGAGGTTTGATCCATATGCACAGCATAAACTGTAAAGTTCTTCAGAACTTTATGGCACCAGTTTAGTATCCCTGAAAGCACCAAAATGACTGTTTAAAAAAGAACAGCTTTACTCCCACAACTGCGTAGAGTATTATCAGTGACTGTAAGTATTTTTATGAGGTGAAACGTGTCTTTTTTTCCCTGTTTTCTCCACTTCTAGACTACTCTTCCCAGCACATGATTATTCAGAAACTTTTACAATAAAGTCATGAATCCTGTCAAGTCAAAAGGAAAGCATGTTTATCTAAAACAAGATAATAGATTAGTTCGATCTAGTTTTGCAGAAATCTGGCTTGTATATAATCACTTTATTCATGTATATAAATAAAACCTCCCTTTGAAGTTCTTCCTCGAGTGCATGTTTCTTTGACATAGCAAATTGAGTGTTTTCAATCTGAATGCTTTCGGGGCAAATTATGGTCAAGTAATCTTATTCTGATGGAAATCACAGTTCCATAATTGGTGGGGGAGCACGCACAGATCTCTCCCAGGAAATGTTCACATTCCCTAAACTTGTATATTGAAAATGAGACAAGCCACAAGCACAGACTGCACCAGAAAGGATGTTAAGAAGACAGCAGAATGCACTGATCAGCCTCATTACTTGGGTGGACTTAGTGGACTCTCAGTTTACAATATGAACCACAAGCTTGTTGGAAAAAACAAGATTACAGTTTCAAATTTCTCTTCCCTCACGTAGTGATTTTAGCAACCTACAGAAGAATCGTCTGAAAAAGAAATGCCTCACAGAAAGCATTCCTGAAGAAGCATAACTGTATCTGTCTGGAGCTTTCACTACCAAGAATTGCACATGAGAGGAATCTGGGTAGAAAAATGAAATGTAAATATGTTGACTTGCTCAGCTAATCAAGATGGTAAATCCATCTCTGATTACAAACAACAATATAAGCAAAGCCATTGGAAGGATTTCTGGGGCTTCTATGGTGAAAATTAAGTCCATCTCAGCTAGACCCAGTACACTTTGCTTATGAATCCCACACTCACAGCCACTCACCCACAGGGTGACAAGTTGGAAAACAGCCGCTAACATGGTCTGGCAGCCAGATATATTTTGATACTGCTAATAAATAAACTATGACTGCTTAATGTCCAATCTATTCAGCTCCATCAAATGATCTAAACTAAAACTGAGAGAGAGGATTCAGAGTAGTACATGACTGTTTACATGGTTTCAGTCAAAAACAAGGTTAGCCTGAATAGAAATGTCTGTGCATTTAGGATGGGAGCATGATTAATCCAGCTGGTATGGAGACACAAGAAGAAAACTGATTTTTAATAGAACAACTTGCTATGTATGTCATCATCATATGTAGGGACACTGAAACATAAGTTTCAGACCAGTTCAGAAATGGTCTTGAGTGGAAGACTTGGAGTTTCAGAGTCAGCACTCAGATCAGGCAGGAATGTATGAGGGCTATAATAAGATGTAGAGAGAGGTAAAAAGGACCAGCACCTACAAGCAGAGAAAAGCTGTGAGCTTTATGTATCACAGTGAGAAACCAACACCAACCAGAATATCTGTTTGTCTCTAACTACTTGTGTGTTGGCAGATGAAGTGAAAAACTTTGTGAACAAAAAGCTTAGACCTTGGAATACACAGTGTAACCTAGGAAGCGGATTATTTCTAGCTCTGGACATATTTAAGTGCCTAATATTTGAAAGGTGAGAGTTGGAAAACTCTTGCAAGCAGTATAAGCTTTTTAACTTGATACTTATGTCTATCACTGCTTCTGCTTTTGAGATACGTATTCTAATCAACAGCACTCAAACATTTAATGAGGTTAGAAAGATGGGTAAACATTGAGAATTTCAGATAAGGTGGGCAGTACGCGTCTTAAGAGTAAAGAAGGCATGCACTTCATTAGAGGTGACTGGTTGCTGGTAGGTGATAAATTATTTTATCCTTTGCTCTCATCCCATCATGCAGATGTCTAGAAACTCATACTTCCTATAACTGTCAGTACAAAGGATAATTATTTGTCATTTTTATGACAAGTTGTAATATTTAAAGCTTATTCTAAAAAGCAGAAGACTCATTGAGGATGAATGACAAAAACTATTTAGAAGACTAGAAAGAAGGTCATGTCGTGTGGCTGATGTTTCAACAAGTGTGATGTGCTAAAGAACAATTTTTGCATTTCTAGATTTTGTGAAGAGATATTTTAGCAGTCAAAAGGAGAGAGACATAATGGTAGGGTGAGCAGTGCAGTATTTAGTCTTCTCTTACGAACATTTTGAACAAAGAATCTGCTACAGGAAACTTCTTTCAAACAAACAGAGCACAGTGGTGTTTTGTCTCTCTTCTAAATTAATAACCTTTATTGACCCATACCTTTATGAAAATATTTCAGGACAAAATCACCATTTTGAAATACTAAATCAGTTCTGAAAATGGTAGATTTTAGAAATTCCCCAAAGCATATAGGGTTATATCGTCTTTAAAAAGAAAATAGATAATTCAAGAAATATTTGATGGGACAGAATTTTCTGTGACATTATGTTACTAAGCTTATAAGATAAAAAAATTTAAAAAGAGAACATCGGCTAGCACCCCAAATCTCGTACTGGCTTAGCCTTAATTCCAAGTTATATGTTAGATACGATTGCCAAGGCAGATATAATTCTATTGGTTGTTATTCTAAAGAAGAAAAAATTCTTTTCTTACTAGCTCAAGTCCTTAGTTAAGATTGGGTTTATTAAAATTTATTCACCGAACTTCACCCCTACTCTGATAAAAGAACAAGCTCTTAAGTTGAAGTTTTCTGTTTACACAAAGCCTTTTGCGGTCCCTGTGCTCCCCCAAAGCATCTTGAGAATCATTGCAATATGCAGCTAGGTTTCACTTACTGAAATTGCTGACTAGAATATCCATGGTATTCTAAATTTCCATCTATTACACTGTACCTGATCTGTACCACCAAATGAAACTCTGGAGCTGTGGTTTGGTTTTTTCACATCAGCAGTGGGATGCTTCATCCAAGAGTGAAATTAATCTGTTCCCTTGTCTAGAAGGGATGAGAACTTGGCATATGCTTTGACAGCTCTTAGTCAAGGTTAATGGAGTCTCTGCAGGAGCCTCAATGTTAATATGGTTTTTATGATCATTGTTGTATTAATATCCTTATTTTTTACTTGTACATAACAAACTAATTAAGGACTGAGCACTACTGAGTCTCTGTTACTGTGATAAAAGACACGATAATGACTTTTGTTGTAGACTCTTTATAATTATTACAGCTCCTTATCTATACAGCTATACTTCTTTAGAAGGCATATGATCAGATTGTCACTTTTACCAGGTCACTTTAAGGGTGTAATGTAATGTTACATTTGGATTAAAGCACCTTTGCACTCCCATTTAAGGACTGTTAAATTACCAAGAGAAAGGGGAAAAAAAGTAATGAGAACCTGAACTACAGATCTTTGTTAGTTTAAACTAGAACAGAACAGCTATGTCTGAAGCATATTTTTTACAAAAATATTAAGTATACAATCACTTGTACATGAGATAATCTTTTTAAAAAATAAACCAATTTGCAATTTCCAGAATAAGATGCAGGTACTCAATTACATACTGCCCTTAAGTAAATATGAATGTTTTAATGAAGACTACTATTTTAAAGTTACTAGGTCCAATTTTAAAGTTATGACCATACTAGTCTATTCTTAAATTAAGTAATTTAAAGACCTCCATGAATCTTTTTACTTTTACCACTGTAGACTGCTGTCATTATCACAGAAGCAAATTCATGATCAAAGAAAAGTTAAGTGTTCTGATCTAGCTAGAACTGAGCAATGGGATTCCTAAAAAAACCTCTTTATTGGTACAGTTCAAAACCAAGCAATTACAAATTAAGCTAGGCTGCCCACCTGCTAGAAACAAGCAACATTCATTGTCACAGATCAGAAAAAAAAAAGGTTTGGTTGAAAATCTTCAACTACAGAAGTCACTCTTATCAGTGACTAAGTTTGTGGGTTGTTCTTTTGACTAAGTCAGATCATGTTTTGGAAATAGAGTTGAATTTAAAAATCTGATTTTTTATATAAGTTCAAAATATATCTGTAACAGAAGGTTTTCTTTCTTACCTAGAATTTTTTTTTTAAATTCTGAAATAAAATTGCTAGGATCTAGTCATCTAAGTAGAAAACAGGTGTTGCTGGAATTCAGAAAAAACACACTCTTCCTAAAAACAAATTACCTGGCTAATTGTTACTAGCACTGTTCCCTGTGTGCAAGTGTAGAGCTCTTGATTCAACATGTAGTTACTCAAAACTAGAATTCTGCAACTGGAAAGCCACTTAATCTTGAAGGCTTAAACTAAACATGAACCGTAGTGCCTGGGAGACCTGCCACTCTAAGCACGTAATTACTTTGCTTCTCTAAAAATTGATCCTGTGTTATAAGAGAAAGCTCAGCATACAAAGTGCTCATCCCAAGGAATTTTGACACTAGATGAGATTATCCAGGTCACAAATGAATTCTGATTACTGTGACAGAACTGTGACATTTCTGCCAGCTATACAGTGAACAGTGTTACTAAATACCATATTCACTACTCATTAACTGATTCTAAAGCACATTCATCAACGCAGTCTAATATACAAAATGAGTCATAACAATTAGAAATTAACTGCAATGCAATGAATACTATCTCTGAATCAATGCTGTATTGTCTGTGCTGTATTTCCTCTCTTCTTTGCACTCATCATCAAAACAAAAACACTTCATCTCTATTCATTGATTCTAGAGCAGCACTACAGACTGCAACCATTTGCAAAGCAGCCAGTTTACAGATACAGGGAGCAGGAGGAATAACATCTTTGTTAATAGAGCTTGCTATTAGTAAATCTTGGTGCAGACAGTACCGCACAGGGTTCTTAAAAATTGGGCAGCTCTGTCACCATCACTAGGAATTCTGGACAATGATTAATGAAGTATATGATTTCCATAAAGAATAAAATTAATAGTATGACTATTTATTGAGAAAAGTACCATTTTTCTGAAGTTCTACAGTTGAAAAAAATAGGAATATATCTTATAGTGGAGGAATATTTTGCTTTGGTCAAAATTCAAAAGTAAAACTTTCCCATGACCTTCTAGAATAGTCTTGCACTTGAGTGCAAGTTTGTAGCATGAAGGACAAGCAAAAAGAAAGCCAAGCCCCCAAACCCTCCAGCTTGACAGTCATCGCTTCTTCAGCTCTGACTCTACAAGACAAGGACAGACATGGCCTCTGTTAACACAGTCATACAAACAAATGTGTGGAAAAATAGTCCTTTTACTACGATCACCCAGAAGGTCATTGTCACTACCGTGTATGAAAAAATCGAAACCTTCATTCACCCTATGAGAAACCTTCATTTACATGCAGTCAGTGCTTCCCCAGTGCACTGGTCGAAGTGGAGGAAGTTTGGGGAAAGGAAAGGGGTATCAGACTTTCCTGCTATGTTTACCAGGGGATGCAACCCTTGGCTATATTCCGGCCCACACAGATGAAACATCTTCTCCGGCTCACATATCAGAAAAAGAAGCTGCTATGCAGCTCTGTCCAAACACATACATCAGCTCTCACAGTTCCTACTAAACCTCAAGATAAATGCATAAATCACATACATTTTATTTTGGGAAAGAGCGAGATTGCAAATAGGCAATGATCTAACATTTCTTCCCACACTGGAAACCTAAACTCACGAGCTGAGAGCTAATTTTAGTGTAATAAATTCTTCAGAGACCTGTATAATTTTTTTTTTTTTAATTTGTGGAAAAGAATACTTGTAAAAAATGTGTTCTGTAGTTTTTTTTTTTTTTTTTTTTACTTTAGCTGTAAAAGGACTTAAACTGAGGCAAAAGCCACAAAACTTCAATTCCCATTGAAGCCAGATAATATAGAAACTCAGTATGGTCCTCTTAGATCACCTTTTGATCTAATAAATATATACCTACTGAACTATCAGAAAACGATGTTCTTCCTTTTCCTCTTTTATCCTGGTAATAAGCAATCAAATCATAGAATCACAGATTTCACTACAAGAAATCTCTGTCCCAAACTGCTCCAAACACAAGATTTGAGAATTAAATTTATGTTTCAAGCTATTGTTCTTTCCTCCAGCATTCATTTTGGTGAGATTCATCTTACCTATCCTTAGATCTTTAAATCATAAAAAAGGCTTGCCATTGACATTGTCTCTTTAATCAGAGGAGTTAAGCAATTTCAGAGAGCACTTCTCATATATATAATATGTACATCTAAAGTGAGATGAATCCATATTGTTTTGTTGCAGAGAAAACAAAGGATCACTAAATATGTAATATATTATCATATAAATTTAGTACACATGATACTGTCACAACAAAAAGTTTCCAAAATACATAAAAGATGTTTAAAGAAGAACACAGAATTGAAACCTGATCTCTTAGTCTCTCTCAAAATCCAAAATCAGGTCCAGAAGTTATAATGACATTTGCAATTCCTCTCAAGGTGTGTGTGAATCCACTGAAAAGCACCTGAAGCTTACAGCTGGTAGTAGAATTATATCTCAAGAAATCCAAAGTCCAAAATTTTCCATAAAATCACTTCTCAATAGAGGTATTCTGTGTCCTCATGAAACAGGATATATTGAAGTTTTAAGTCAAAACTTATTATTTGCAAATCTCATCAATGATTTCATGGGTTATGACACTTATCTTTAAATAGGTTTCTGTTTCCTTAAGGTAACATGGGAATATTCTACTCCAGGATAGAAACTCCCAGATGATTTCCAGATTGGCTCTTCAGAATTGTGTAGATTAAACAACAGTAACAAAAGGCCATATTTTAGACAATATCTTTGTTTTCAAAAAGCAATGATCATTTTGTGTTCCATAAACTTCTCTCTTTCCATAAGAATTAACTTCTCAATACACCCCTGGTAGAACTGCAGAGATAAAAGCAACACAGGAAAAAATTATTTAGAGGAACTTTGGTGATATTTCAGACTTCTCTGGATGCTGCTCTTTTGCTGCTGTCACTTACTATTTCTCACTTTCTTGAGTTAGAGACTACATATAATTTAAATATGAATTTGCATCAGATTTTCAAAGTGATCCCTGCCCATGTAAAGCCTTTATGTACTTGTGCTACACTGCCACTGTATAATTACATTGAGAAGACTAAATGAAAGCTATGTTATATGTATGTCTTTCAGTTCTTGAAGGTATTTCACAGCAAATTAATTAATTTCTTAAACCCAAAAATTATCCTGGGAATATATTTCATATTTAAAAAAAAATGTTTTGTGGCATTTCTCAAGTCACAAAAGTTTTTATAGAAGAATTCAGAAATAAACCTCAAACTTCCTGGTTCCCAATTTGTATCTTTCCCTGCTCCTCTCCTTCCAGCCATTTTTTTGTCTCCTTTCAGCTATTCTTGAGAGCTAACAAAAGCAGTAAACTGTTGAAGTCAGGTTAAGCCTGCAACCCTCCGTGAAAACAGTTTTGTCTGTAGAAAGAATCAGGAACAATATTTTTGGTACATATTCATGGGCGTTTTATTTCTCTGACTGCATGGCAGCCAGGAGAGACACAGACCGCCCACATGGCAGCCAGGTCAGGCATGGACTCTGCTCCCAAGACCCAGGAATCATGGGACAACCACAGTTTTCAGGGCGGGGAAAACACCTATAACCAATAAGGAACAGGATAACATCAGGGAGCCTGGAAACCGCGTGTAACCACGCTTCAACTCCCAGGGCCCATCCCCAGGGGGGCACCTCCACAGTAAACTTTCAGGTATCCTTGATCTTCAAAGATATTCAGCTACAAGTAATCTTCTTCAAGTTCCTCTTCCATAGTCCGGTGACCCAAAAAAAGACTGTTACACTGATATTTCTTCTAGGTCCCCACTGATGATGTGGGAAAGAAGACTGCCAGAGGTCAGTCCTGTAAATCTCATATTAACTATGACTGTCCAAATCAAATGTATTTAATGTTTTTAAACCAAGAAGAGTTGGAAAACTTCAACACAAAAGTAAATTAATACCAGACTGAAAAAAATCCTACCACATAAACCCATCTGAAGTACAATACAGAAGAATGCTGACGCATACACATAACTTCTCAGATATTTTTCCTCTCTATCATGATGTTTTATGGAAGTTAATGTTGTCAGGAAAGACTGATATTCTAAATGGAAGACTGGGCTTGTAAAAAAATTATATCTGTCAAGCAAAAAACCCAATATCAGATGTGAAAGATACCAGTTTCACTTTTCTTCAATGTGATCATGAAATAAAAAAGGCCATTAGGTGTGTGAAACACTGCAAATCAAACATCAGTGAGACCTGACAACATCTTCTATATTACTAATAAGGAAAACCAAAGCTAAGGGGATCTACTTGTTTTAAAGAGGTAGATTTTAGCCTTTACTTCAAAGTAGCTTTTGTTTACACTTCAAAGATTTGAAAGAAAACCAAATGCTGAGGAAAGAAGGTACTTTTTTTACTCCTTTTTCCACACATGAGGAGAGTGGAGAACAAAAGTTTCCATGTCGTATCTCAGAAAATGAGAATGTAAAGATGGTTTGCAATTCATTTCCCTTCAAAGCACTTCACAGAGATGGAACTGAGAGAACTCTGACAGGTCCCTTCACAAAAAAAATTAGTTATTCTGAACTGTGGCTTAAAGGTAATGGAGAAAGCCTTGCCTCATGTACTATCAGACACAGCTTAAATGCATTTCTCCATCTTCCACTATAGTGAGATGTTTTAATTTCAAGGTAGTGTACTTGGCATATTTTTTTGATCATCCTGTTCACAAATAACATTACATTTTCATAACTTTATGAAATGAGTTGATAAAAAATTACATGAAAATGCAAAAGTTTCTTCTAAACCATGGAAGCCTTTCTTTTTTTTTTTTAATTACAATTATGTTGGGAAGAAGGCTTGTATGGAAAGTATATTCTGGGTATGAAAGCTTTTTTCTTTTGCTTCTGGCTACTGCTTGCTACCAGTATCCTTGTTTCCAAGCTTTGATTATCTTCTAAACAACACAAATTCTACCTATTTTCTTAAAGCTATCTATTTCAGAAGCTAAAAACAAAACAATAAACAAGGAACAACTTCCTTTCCCAATGCTTAATGAGCTTATTGGTGGGAACTGGATTTCCAATACCAATTTACTCACATACTTACTCACTAATTTCATTGGGTAAGAGCTGTTTAAAAGTTGAAATATGACACTTGCCTCAGGTTGTCCTAAAAAAAGTTGTCGTGGAACCACAATGTGTTCAATGTAGTAGGAAACTTCCGATATTGTTTTCAAAGGTAATTTATTAGTCCAAGTAATATGACTTTCAGTATTTTCCAATGAAAATCTGTTTGTCAGATAATTTCTGATACTTCTGTTTCTTATCCTAATGCCACTTTCTCTGAATTTATGAGAATACTAAATAGGCAATCCAATATTTCTGAAGATTGAAGATGTGGCTTACAAGATGAAGGAGACAGGCAGAATGCTCCACATTTCTCTAATTTCAAATTACCGCATGACATTTGCCACTTCCAACCTTACACTGGTAACTGGCATTCTGTTCAATCGTTATAAATTTGTTTAAGTATTTAAATAAAGACAGAAGAACCACTAAGGGGTTTTTGACAGTGTAGCAAATTACACAGGTTTGTTAAATGTACCACTGTGCTGGTGCAAGGCAGCGTGGCAACCCATTCCCATGGGAACCAGGGGGAGAGAAGGATCAGAGGCAATTTTTCCAGTCTAAGCATGGATATATACCAACTGAACCATACTATGAAACTGTATGCTAAAGACCTATCTACCTACCAATAAATGTTAATGCACAATAAAATTAAGCACACTAGCTATTTTTCACAGATTTCTCATTTTTACTATAAACTAAATGCTGGATTTTTTTTTTTGAAAGTACAGTAAGTTTCTTTGCCTAAGGGTACTCTACAGTTACATCTATGGAGGTGTTTTGGAGAAAGATAAAAGTTGTAGTTGCCCACACTGAAACAGCAGGAAGCTTTTTAGTAACACACAGTGCCACACTGAGTACAACCCAATTGAAAGTTGTATAAAGAAGATTGGACTCTACTCATCATACGGGGATGTGATGCTGCTAGTGCTTAAGGTGGGCACAATGAACTAATGCCTTCGATCTCCTGTGAGCAATCCAAGTGTTCTTACCCATTAGTTAGTGAATGCTCTAAATTCACCCCTGGATTTACCATACAATAATTTCTCTGGGCAGGTGAGCCACAATTCAAGCAATCTACTTCTTTTGTGTTCCACTTTGAGGTGGCCAAGGGAGAAAGATAGAATCAAAGAAGTCGGAAATTTACCCCAAGTAAGAGGAAGTCAAGTGTAAATGAGACAAATAAATGCTTACTATATGCTTTAGGCTTTAGCTTAGTCTCAAAGTACTTAAAGAAAAAAAAAATACATATAAAATACATACATATAAAAATAAAAGAAAACAATTACAGTAGAAAGAGCAACAAGGAGAACAAGGAAGTCATGGTCAAGATTAAGGTAAAAAGGATGAAGATGGGAAAGAGGAATTTTCTTTATTCAATAAATGCACTTTTTTTTCTGCATGAAATTTTACATGCTAAAATTGGACAGTTTAAATTTAATATACTTCATTATTTACCTTACACATGGGTTTCACTAAAAAATTTTAAGCCAAGGATGTAAGCTACCTTGTTTCCTGCCTCATTCAGGAAATGATCATCCAGTAAAATCATTGTGGAGATGCTTACCATTCCAATTAAAGATAACCCTATCAGTATTGTCATTGAATTCAAAACCACTTTTTACTAGCTCTGTCACCCTCTTTTTGCATCTGGTGGTGTTTATCCAATTAAGGTGAATGGCTAAGATTTCAAACTTTTATTAGTTTTTATCTACTAGAAAAAGATAAGTTATGTACTTACAAGAAAATCATTTAAGTATGAACTCTGAAATTAGTTCTGAAATTAACTCCAGCATAAACTTGATCCAGTTAACTAAACTGCATGATTTTGCCTGTCTGGAATTACAGAAAACATAGAGCCAGTCCTGAGACAATGAGTCTACATCCAGCATGTATAAGGGCTCATTGCATCTCACAATGTTTTCTGTAGGAAACAAAAATGGCTGCAGTAGTTGTGGTGGAAGAAAAGAGAAACATGAGACCCAAATATTCACCAGTTTTCCTAAAGGCCTCAGAAAATCTGAGAGAAGCTCTGGCTCTGCTATGAAATCTTCTGGTAGTACTGGGGTACTGCCAAGACTAGGAGATAACAGGGCAGAGCAACATTTACGTGACTCTCTGAGGCAATGGGAAGATATTTTCCAGTGACATACTTGTCTCTTCATCATCCTTTACACAGGTACACACTGCAACCTGCCCCAACGCCTCTGCTGTATGTGTGCATTCACTGAGGTAATATACTTCCTTGCTCTATATCCACTTTATTTCCTCTGTTCAAAGATCCAAGAGTTGTTACGTCAAAAGTGTGTCTTTTATTGCCCATAAACATCACTTTAGTGTTAGTACAGCTGCCTTCATTGGACCTGTCTTTACAATTACAAACAAAAGACTTGATTTAGCACATACTAGACTGCCTTACTGCCGAGCTGGGAAAGCTCCACATGTACTAGCAGCTTGCTTCCCTTGGCTTGTGGTCCCAGGGCTCTAAAAACCTTTAATCATAAATAAAATTAAAAGATGCTCAGAAAATGCAGTTTAGCAGACCCAGCAATTTGAAGTTTCTGAAAAAACTAAAGAAATGTGAACACTCTGGAAACAGGACCTCCTTTTGCCAAAGGAATACAATGATAACATTTTATACTTCTAGACCTTCCACTCCAAGACATTTGACAATCTTTCAGCATTTACCAAAAGAAGACATTTATTAATGAAAACACTATTTTTCACAAAAAATAACAACAGAGATTAAGTGAAATTTAAAAAAACAGAAAGATCTCTTGTTCTAGGTCTGCTTCTAAGACCTGATGGTCTGACTGAGGTTTTTACTTAACCACACTAAATGATGATAGAAAGAATGTAAAATTTTTATTATTTGGGAAAACAAGAGTCAGATTGAGTTAAAATGACACCTACCAAATATATTTCAGGCAACTTATGTTTGAATTTCTAATACATGTGACTTTTGAGGTGCATTCATTAAATAATGTATCATACCCTACATTGTGTAATGGAGTTATTATTCCAGGATATTTTTTCTCAAATTAAACACAGTTTTATGGAGTACTGAAATGCCTGACCAATTAAGTGATTTCAAATATAAAATTTGAAAGAGGTGATACAATACCAGTTGAAGTCTTTAACTCAACTCTGCAATGAAGAAACTTTATTAAACCTTCACACTAATCAATACAGCACGTAAATACTGCCAGTAAGGACTATTAAAACATGAAAAGGTGTTTTATGGGATTCATCTTCACAGCTGCCCACTTAAAACATCAAGAATAAGGTAATTATGTAAATTTCTTATGATAATTAAACCTCAAATTTTATATTTAATAATTCAAACTCTGTCTGCTCATATCAATATTGTACCAGTATACATCATAGCTCACTTCCACAATGTGATGTCAAATGCCTCTCGTTATATTAAATATGTAAATTAAGAAAAATAACTTATTTCAAAGTCATAAATTGGTTCCTAAAATATCATTGCCATGAAACAAAATAAATAGTTTTATCTAAAGCTTTAGCTAAGCACATTCAAACTTCTTTTTAGGCAGAATCTTCCTACACACAAGCAACAACTCTGAGCATAGGAAATTACGGTGTATTGGCAAGAATGTGTTAACACATTCCTCTTGAGAAGAAGAACTTATCAGCTCTATCGTGAATTTATGAGCTTACAAAGACTTACTCAGACTGAGTGCAGAAAAAAATCCTCTCTCCATTAGTGAAAAGACAGAGAGTTGGAAACAGACAAAGACAAAACAGTGGAACAGTACTAATAATTAAGGCACAATATTAAAATAACGTTTCCTTTCTGGGCTCTGTATCTTGAAATGCTGAGGTTAACAAGCTTTCCTTTTGGCAAGGTCTTTATGAAAAAAAAGACACAATCTATGATTAATGGTTGCAGCAAGAATAAATACATGAGGACAACACTATACTGTGAAAGCAAGCTTGAACAGATAGCAAAAAGCTGCCAAATATGCTGAATAGTTGAAAACTGGCTTTTGTAGAACAAATTATTGTATTCTTTATTATAAAGTTAGAAATTAGATCTTTATTTTAAAATTTAAAATATATAATTCAATAATTGCACAAATTATTTTATTATTTTAATTTTTTTATTATTTTATCAGGTAAGTTATTATTTTATAGATCTGTGGGAACTATACCCCATATTTGTCACTGCTGTAGTGCTGGAGGAAAGTAACTTGAATCTCGAAATATACCACTGCATGGTATACTGGTGATGATCTGTAGTCTAATGGGGTCCTAGGACAACTACGACGACACATTGTTCTTCTGTTCCTCTGCTTTTTCTCACCTTAGGAGCGTGAGAAGTGCAACATTTGAAAATCAGGATTTCAGAAGCAGCATTTTAAAGGGGGTTCAGAGTTCCTGGCTGTGGCTTTCTATTTGTCTCACAGAATTCTTCTATTATGATTTTGTTTGAAGTAGAAGAAGTGTTCTTTAAGTGCTTTGAATACTTTAAACTAGATCTGCCCTACAGTCCACATCTACATATATTGGAACTCACTGTTGCATTCATATGTGTTTTGTCATTTTCCATTCCCTCCAAAGTGTCATATTTGGAGTAAATATTAAACTAAAGATAGGTTCTGAAAGCTTAGTTTGTAAAAAATCCTTTTTTCTCCTCTAACTCTTTGCATGAAAAATTATTTCTATCTATGGAATCCGTTTGCTCTTTGGTCACTGAATCCTAGGTTTCTTGGAATTTAAAAAAAGAGCATAGTTGTCTATAATTTGCAGAGTTGCACAGACTTAGTTTGTGTCCACCCAAATGCATTAACTTTCCAGTTCCACATCTCTCTCAAATATTGTCTCATAACACTCATGTTCAAAACAGTTTCTCTCTTTAAAAAGTTACAAATCATTGTAAGTGTATGCAGCAAGTTTTATTTTGGCAGACATGGAAAGATCATGGGTAGGAAATTTGAAAAAAGACCAGGAAAAAAAGTTAGGTAAAACATAAAAGGGACCATATAAGCCCCAGGTTGACAAAAAATTTCCATAGAAATTATGGGTAGATGGAGACAAAAACTTTAAGAAACCTTGGATTGAAAAGAAAATAGTAAGGCACAGATCAACTGTGGAGGTTGTGAACAATGGGAAAAGTGTCAGTATCAGTGCTCTTTTCACTTTTCTAATTTCAGTCGCTGCTGTGCAGTCACTATCCCAATCCAAAATTGGAGCTGGGAACTTTTCCTTGAAGCCATAGTTTCTGCTCTTGCATCAGAGTTTCTGCTCTTACTTACCCCTCTTCTAAAACAGCCCTGAAAATCTTAGTCCTTATTAATAAGATGCTTAACTGTTATCAAGTTTGAAATTCAATTTGCTAGACAATTGGATACATTTGTTTCCATTCACTGTCATCAATGCTAGGTCACTGCAGACTGAATGCTCCGATCAACTGCCTTCATTAAAGTTAGGAATTCACGTGCAAACGTCCCATACACCAGCCCAAAATTGGCCCCTTTTCAATCTGATATTAGATACTCATTCACTGCTGGAGTGTAATTTTTTCATTTTATATGTAAATAACTTGCTTTTCTTTCCTCACTAGAGAGCGTTGAGTTACTCATGGTAATGTATTCTTTCATCTTTTTTTTTTTCCGGGTGGCAGTTTCTTCCAAACTTGGAACATCTCACAGCAAGCAGAGAAACCAACATCTTTTTCACACAGCATGAAATTAGAATATTTGGCTAAAGGTCCTAAAACATTAAAAAGAAAGAAAGAAACAAACAAAAAATCTTATTCATGATCCTTGTGTTTACTTGTTATTCTCAATTTGCTATTTCATGCTCGTAGTACACAAAGGAAATTTTGATGGCTTGGTGTATTAATGGCTGGTGTTTTATCTTTATAAGGAAAGGAAGCATTTTCTCCATCCATTTTCAATGATTTCTACAGGAAATAAAACATGAAGCTATGGCTGAGAGGTTTTCTTGTTAAATGCCATGCTTCTCAGAGCCTCACATTCTGTATGCTGTGGAACATTTATTGAAGGACTGCACACTAAGTTTTAACCAGACAACATATTCTTTTACTGTACAGAGCAATGCTAAGCTTATTCAGTGACACTGTTTGAAATGTCAAGGTTACTTTGAATTTTTTTAAAACCTCTTTTTCAGTACTACCTCTTTCAAGATAAAGCAAAATTAAGAAGGTATACATTTTTTTAAATAACTCTTTCCTATTAAAAGTAGTAAATAAAATGATGTGCAGATTAAAAGTGATTGGTATAATGTTTGATATATGCACCATAATACCACTACTTCAGTTCATAATATCAAACAAAATTTAGCAATCAAATTAATGCACTATGTCATTTGCTGGCTGTAGTCTTTTGAAAGACATAATACAGAAAACCAAATGTAAGAAGTATGGACTAAAATTTCTCTATATTGGTTGTGAAATGGTGGTTTCACTGTGTGAAAGAATGGTTGCTTTACTACTGCCCTTGATACTTTCTAACTTGGCTGCACATGTTTGTCTCACATATCTAATAGCACACAAGAATTTTACTCTAACTAAAACCCTGTGGAATTAAATCTCCAGAGTACTCACAGAATCATAGAACGATTCGGGTTGAAAGAGACCTTAAAGATCATCCAGTTCCAAACCGCTGTCACAGGCAGGGAATCTTCCACTAGACCAGATTGCTCAAATGCCTTGGACTTTGTTAGAAACATAATTTTGTTTAATATTACTGTTTTCTCTAGTCAAAACTTCTGTCATAAAAAAAAAGGGAATATTTACATTTAAAGGCAATTTTCTTTTAAAATCATTTGCTTTCTGTAACACACCAATAACTCTTCCTCTTTTGATACTTGAAATTATGTCACTAATCAATGATTTCCACAGTATTTGCCCTCCATAATAAGGTAAATAATTTTTGTAATTTCTACTATTTGATACTGAGCAACCATCTTCCCTTTAGTGAAAGAAAGTTAGGCAGAATTTCAATAAGGTGTAAAAATGTTTCATTCATTGTCACAAAGGAGTATCTGACTAATTTTCTGACATATGGCAGCCTAAATGCAAAGACAAATACTGTATTTTTAATAGGAAAGTTTAATCAATTTTATGGTGGAAAGTTTATAAACTATGAGACAAGAGGATGTCTCTCCTCTTTACCTTGAATCTGGGAACACATGGTCCCATACGATTCTCTTCGGAATCCCTGCTTTATTACTCCATCACCATGGACAAAGCAATGATTTCGTCTCATTTTTCCTTCTGATGAATGCTCTAAAAACACCAAACTGTTAAAATTTCTAAGTACAGTAAAGTATAATTGCTACTGAGACAGACAAGGGGATCGAGTGCACCCTCAGCAAATTTGCAGATGACACCAAGCTGAGTGCTGCTGTTGACACACCTGAAGGATGGAATGTCATCAAGAGGGATCAGAATCTCATGAAGTTTAACAAGCCCAAGTGCAAGATGTTGCACCTGGGATGGGGCAGCCCTGATATCAGTCCAGGCTGGGGGATGAACAGATTGAGAGCAGCCCTGCCAAGAAGGACTTGGGGGTACTGGTAGGTGAGAGGCGGGACATGCCTTGAGAGTGTGTTCTCCCAGGCCAGAAAGTCAAAGGAATCCTGGGCTGCATCCAAAGCAGTGTAGCCAGCAGGGCAAGGGAGGGGATTCTGCCCCTCTCCTCTGCTCTGGACAGGCTCCACTTGAAACACTAGATCCAGCTCTGGGGTCTCCAGCACAGGAAGGACATCAGCCTGTTGGAGTGAGTCCGGAGGAGGGCCACCAAGATCATCAAAGGGATGAAGCACCTCTCATATGAGGAAAAGCTAAAAGAATTGGGTTTGTTCAGACTGGAAGTTTTGAGGCGACCTAGCTTCGGCCTTCCAATATCTGAACGGAACCTACAAGGAAAATGGAGAGAAACTATTTACAAGGGCATGTAGTGACAGGACAAGACAGAATGGCTTCAAACTGAGAGTAGATGTAGATTAGATATTAGGAAGAAACGGTTTATTTTGCAGTGGAACAGGATGCCCAGAGAATTTGTGGATGCCACATATCTTCAGTGAAAATTTTCTTCCTGATATCCAACTTGAACCTCCCCTGGTGCTTCTTGAGGACATTTCCTCTTGTCCTGTTGCTGGCTGCCTGGTAGAAGAGGCTGACCCCCACATGGCTATAGCCTCCTTTCAGGTATTTGTAGAGAGTGATAAGGTCTCCCCTGAGACTCCTTTTCTTCAGGTTAAACACCCCCAGCTCCCTCAGCTGTTCCTCACAGGACTTGTTCCAGACCCTTCACCAGCTCCATCGCCCTTCTCTGGACTCACTCCAGCACCTCAATGTCTTTCTTGAAATGAGGGGCCCAGAATTGGACACCAGGCTTGAGGCATCACCAGTGCCAAATACAGGGGGGAAATCACTTCCCTGATTTTGCTGGCCACATTATCCTTGATACAGGCCAGGATGCCATTGGCCTTTTTGGCCACCTGGGCACATGCTGGCTCATGTTCAGCTGCTGTCAACCGGCATCCCCAGGTGTTTTTCTTTCCAGCCACTACTCCCCAGTTCCTCTCACTAATTTAAGAATTATCTCAAGTACTTAAAAACAGGTTTTTTTTGTTGTTGTTTTTTTTTCTTGTAAATAGTGTTTAATAATTTACATTAAAATTTGTCACAATTTTGTTATTTATGACCTTATTATGCGTATTTAAGTTCAGGAGCCAAGAGAACTAGCCCGTCTTAACAACTAAGATAAACAAGCAGTCTAATACTGACATCTGTTATTTTCATTTCTTTGCCATTTTGCTTTTGTTTCATAAGTCTAGTCAAGCTTTTCTGCAAAAAACCCGACAGTGCATATGTGTGTGTGTTGGGGGTGTGGGAGATAAACAAAAGATTATTTTTTAAAATTATCTTTTTGCTGAAAGACAGAAACATACAAATGATGTCTGTAGATGGAAGAGAAGTTTTAAAGAGTGCTATTCCCTGTCTGATTCATATTAGGCCTATTATAAAAATTTCTCTTCAAATTGCTTTATGATCAGAGTCATCCTCTTTTTACGTGCTTCAGTTAGCCATTGGCTAGTTAGAATTCTTAATAAATTCATTGAGTTGAATGGAGATGAGAATTCATAGTTTTCACTCAAATGGAAGTATGAACATAGGAATTATCTGGGATGTCAGCAGGAGTATACTTTAGACTCCATTAAGTGGGAAAAACATCACTGTCAAAATCCAAGGCCCCTAATAATGTCAGCAGACAGTGAACACGAACAGTATGAAAACTGAGGAAAGTCCCCAAGTAATATTGGA
This sequence comes from Platysteira castanea, assembly GCA_013397175.1. Lineage (NCBI taxonomy): Eukaryota > Metazoa > Chordata > Aves > Passeriformes > Platysteira > Platysteira castanea. The sequence continues at coordinate 73,724 of VYXC01009625.1, read as the reverse complement.
AACTGCAAGATTATGAGAATACTTGTCTACAAAATTTGTTTTACAAGAATTGATTGTGTGTGACTGGATGACAGGGGAGAGGATGCTTCCACTCAGAAATTCCACAACTTCCACTACAGAAATTCAGAAATGAGGGACTGCAGAATTCTCCTTTAAATGCCTGAACGTTTCTGGTGTTGTATCTGCCCTATGATCACTACATCCCTGTTCAGCACAGGGTGATCCAAAACCAGACTGTGATCATAAAGTCAATAATCATAAGGCTCAGTTAAGGCAAGCAGGTAATTACCAGATAACAGTAAGAGAACATGATTCACAGTTTAACCTAATTACATGCATCAGAAATATGATTACTATATTTTATAAAGCATTTTTGGTCCCATTTATTTTGACAGTTAACATATAAAATATGTTTTTCTTTTCTAAAACAAACAAGCATCAAAAATTCTTCAGAGCACACAGGTTATGTACTAAGTAAAAAGTTATCTATCACAGTTATAAAGAAATGATAGAAAATCCCACCATAAGGATGTACAGTGACAAATCAAAAGGGGACAGATTTTGACAACTGAACTTCAGTCTCATTGTGGAGTCCAGCTTCAAATTTTGTAATGGCTGTAATTTAATTATTAATTTGCAGTCAGAATATAAGGAAAGGGAAGTTACTGATGTCTGACCAAGAACAGTTGCAATAATTTTTGTATACACAGTATTTAGGGATGCTGATCGGCAGGGCTTCTGAACATAATCATGTTAATTCAACATACATCATTTAAAATAAAACAGAGTTGTCTTTTCAACATAACAGAAGATGCAGGAAGACTAATATAAAACTGCTTAATGCACTCGGCATGTGTAATATACGTTTAGGTGACAGAAAATAAAGGACAGCAATTGTCCTCACTCTCAAAAATTAACGATTTTAAGAACAAAAATTCCTTATACAATCAGTAATTAAGTTAATTTTATCACCCGTTTAAATGGAAAGTTGTTTGGTTTATATCCCAGCTTTCATCTTCTACATCCTTACTAGTAATACTTTTGATAGTGCAGTACTACATACAAATGCATCAAACCACTGCTGACACACAGGTTCAGTTTCAAAAGTATGGAAGAGGCAAAGAAGCAACTGTTCTCTGAAGATCTACTATGGCCAGTTTCAGATGAGAAAAGAGATTTACCTCCAAAAGGACAAAGAAATTGAGCACAGTTATATTTTTGCTATGGTGAGTCGTACATTCATTTTATCATGCTGACTTTAACAACTACATTCAAAAAAGCTTTAAATAACTGATGAAGAATATTACAGGATAAATTCATCCACTGCTTTGCCTTGTTAAATGATCTAAAAAAATCTAATTTTTTTTTCCAAGAAATAATAGTTCCTTAGAGGTGAAATAGACTTTTGTAGGTGGCAGTCCCATGTTTTTAGGGGGAAAAAAATGTATTCTTTTTTAGTTGGCCATCACTTAGTATCAGCCTAAACCATGTAATTAGTATGTCCTATAATAACTGGCTTGCTAGCTGAAGACTTGGAAAAGGCTTGCTAGTAAGAAGACTCCTTATTTGACTTTATATTTAATACAACTTCTGTTAAATTCTTTTAGCATGTAGACTTGTCAACAAAATTAGCAAGCTTATGATTTTCAATCAGGAAGCTAAAATTTTGGCAATAGGTATTTACCTTTTATCCACGTGGGGAAAAAACCCCAACAACAGTCCATACATGGACCTGCCAGTATTGCACACACAAATTATCTTACCTTCCATTACATGCTCTTTTCACGTTGGCAGAAACTATTTGTCAGCATTTAGCTGATCAGTTCATAGCTTGCTTTCTTTCCTTAAACAGCTATGTGATGTATAATGAATCACATTTTAGGTCTATACTACAAAAGTTTCCTCCCCTAATACATTAATAGGTGAAAAAGTTAAGAAAAATCTGATTTAGAGGAAGGTCATGAAGACAATCAGAAGGTTGGAGCACCTCTCCTACAACGACAGTCTGAGAGAGCTGAGGTTGTTCTGCCTGGAGAAGAGGAGGCTTTGGGTAGACCTCAGTGCAGCCTCCAGTACCTCAAGGAAACATAAAAAAGAGCAAGGGGGACTTTTTGTACGGGCAAAGAGTGACAGGACAAGGTGCAATGGTTTTAAACTGAAAGAGGGAAGCTGTATATTAGATATTAGGAAATTAGATGTTAATTTCTTTACTCAAGAGGGTTTTGAGGCACTGGAACAGGTTGCCCAGGGAGGCTGTGTGTGCACTACCCCTTGTAGTATTCGAGTTCCATTTGGATGGGGCTTTGAACAACCTGGTCTTGTGGAAGGTGTCCCTGACCACTGTAGGGGGCTTGGAACTAGGTGATCTCTAATGTTTCTTCCAACCCAAGCCACTCTGTATTTTATTCTGTGATTCCATGATTAACATAAAAAAGGGAACAGTAGTCATTGATTGGCACGTCTACTGGCAGGAACTCCGTAATAATTGTATAATATACAGTAATAGTTTTCCTTTTCTTACAGATACATGAAGTATCAGAATGTTCTGCTGAAATTATTCAATAATCTTGTTTTAAAAATTTGAACACTAGCCTGTTACTTTCTGCTGTATTCTAGGTAAGCTTCAGCTGGAAAAATGCTACTATACTCATTCCTATACTGTTTTCTTCACAGTCACCAGCTCACACACATACAGAAGTCTTATATACTTGGCAGGAAATGATGTGCAATAAAAAGGTAAAAAAAAAGACATATGTCATTTTCATGGGGAAGGAAAAAAGAAATAAGAACTTTAAACTGCACAAAGCTCTTGCTGCTGCAATGTCAGCAGTTCTGTAGAAAAGTCAATCACCCCATCATTGCTTCACTGTTCTCTTGACCCTGGAGAGATGGAAGACAGAAATGGTTTCTGAAGAAACAATCAAATATAAACAACAAAGAAACAGAACAAAACCAACCAAACAAAAATTTTAAAATGTCGCATACATGATAAATCATGGTTTTTTTAAGATAAAAATGGTTTAATAGCAAGTGAGAGCTCAGAGTTTAACTTTTACCTCTATGCTTGGATTATGATGTGCATAGTATACATATGGTTTATTGCTTGCTGGAGACAGGGAAAAGTGAATACTGTGAATAATTCATATTTAATTCCTATTATTGCTACATGATTCAAGAAGGCAGAGGGAATGTATTGCTATTAAGCACACATTTTATGTATTCTTGTCAGAAAATTTTTGGTAAGATGCATTTTATTACGAGTTACATTAGCAACTTTTATCATAAGTATTACTACTCCATTAAAACAAAACTGTTTATTTCAACCCATATGAGTAATAACAAGCAGCATCTATTATATTATTAGCTAGGCTGCAGTAAACTAAATAATGCTCAGAAGGCCTGAGAAGCCATGAAGGCAAGTAGACATTTTAAAATCACTTTCCAAAGAATATATATCATGTATGTCTAAAATAACTGACAGATATGTATACACATAGTAAAAAAATATTCACCTCTGCATATTTTTGTCTTCCCATTAGTGCATATAATTTAATTAGCAGGTTTTCTGTGTCAGAAAAAACCAAAATTGCTTAGAATCAATTTTAGAAGTTTTTTAGGACTATCTGAAAGATTAACTAAACAAGTTTTTTCCAGAGTTTATCACACAGGTCTGCAACTAACTCTTAGGTAAACTAAGTGTGAGATACTAAAAGAGTAACTTTTACTGCCAGACTTTATAACACAGAGATTACAGCATTTACCTGTATTTGACATAGAAAAAAATTTGTAACCTCAGGGTATAAACTGAGATGAAGGTAATTGCACATACAAAGTCTCAGTTCACTGTGTTTGTAAAATTCATAGTTCTGTGTCTTAACACCCCACTCACACCCCACCCCACCTCTTCAGCAACAGAGGTTTTGATACAGGCTTTTCCATTTGTCCAGTCCTGCTAAGGTTTCTCTATGCGTCTCTGTGAAACCCCTACTCAGGAATTGTGCATATAGAAAATATATATTGTAATAAGAATTATGCTAAAATTAATGAGGATTTCTCTCTTTTCAGATGTGGAAAATAGGTACGTATTACAACCATCCCTGAAATGAGTTTTGAAATCTGTAAATTCTTGAGATGTCTGTTTTGAATTCACTTGCCTGTGGCAGGTAATGTATCTATTGGTAGTACACAAGTCAATAGGTCAATATTGTCAGTTCATATCTGCATTTACACTGAGTCTCTTCACAGCTGACCTGTGGCCCTATGTCCTGTTGATACATTTCCCTTTCTGTTTAAAAATATTGCCATTTACTATTTTATCTGATATATATATGACAAAGAAAAAAAGTCAAAATAAATATTTGCTAGCTCCTGGATTACACTGAATTACTGAATACTATGCTTACTTAGGGAAACAATCCACAAGGAATACATCTGTATAATAACTGCTGTCTCAGTGCACCCCACTTGCATCTCTTGTTCATCCGAGTTCTACATGCTGACAATTACCTGCATATAGAAAATGAAATTTCCCTAGAATATAAAATGCAAATCAAAAATATATTTTGCATCTTTTCTCAGTTAAATTAGAATTTTGAAATCTTTCTCCATCAACTGATAAGGCAATATTTTTGCTTTAATGTAAGCTTTTTTCAGTAATATAGAACTGAAATATTTGTTTTAATTAAAATATATGGTGAAATAAATTATGTTACTTCATGTTTGTCTATAGATTTAAAACTACATTATGCAACAAAGCATTAGCATAACAGGTGGCATTAGACTTAAAAGTCTTTTAACTTTTATATATCACAGAATAATAGTCATAGAATACCAGGTGGGAAGGATCCTCAAGAATCATCTGGTCCAATCTTTCCTGGAAAAAGCTCACTCTAACTAAAACGGCCCAACATCCTGTCCAGCTGAATCTTAAAAGTATCCAACACTGAGGATCAACCACCTCTCTGGGAAGATTATTCCAATGGCTGATGTTTCTCTTTGTGAAAAATTTTCTTTGTGTGTCCATTTGGAATTTACCCAGAAGTTATTTGTACCCTATACCCCTAATTTTTCCCATGCGACTCCTTGTAAAAAAAGGGTGTCTCCATCTTCTTTGTAGCCACCCTTTAAATGCTGGAGCACGGTGACAAGGTCTCCTGATCTCAAGACTGAACAAGCCCAGTTCTCTCAGCCTTTCCTCACACGGCAGCTTCCCAGTCAGTGATCATCTTTGTGGCCCTTCTCTGGACCCTCTCCAGCCTGTCCATGTTTTTTTGTAGAATGAAACCAAAACGGAACACAGTATTCCGGGTGTGGCCTGACAAGCCCTGAGCAGAGTGGGACAATGGCTCGTTTATCTCTGCTGGTGATGGCGCTGCTGATGAACCCAGCACTCTGCTGGCTTTCTTTGCAGGAGCAGCACACTGCTCGCTCACACTGAGCTCGCTCCCCACCAGGAGCCCCAGGTCCCTTTCTGCAGAGCTACTCCCCAGATGGATAAATCCCAGCTTGCGCTGCACTCCTGGTTGAAATCTATATAGAGATAGATATAAATATACACACTATATATAAAAAATTATGTATTATATATGAAATCCTGTTTTTGTTATATTATATTTACAATGATAAACATAAAGCCACTGTAGCAATCTTTTAAGGACAATTTAGGGCCACAGGTCTCAGAATTACACAGAATTATTGCTAGTTGGATTTTTTCTAGAAAAATAGGAAGATGCAAAATAGCACTTTTTAGTACCTTATCCTCTGTTTACACTATTCTTCCTGCTACTGTTTTAATTCTCGACATCCTTATAGCTTACAGAAGCCTGTGATTACTACCATGTGCAGTTTATCCCTTAAACCAATATATGCTTTATTAATGCACTAATTGAAGTTATGTTATCATGTTATCATGTTATCAT
>VYXC01009625.1:36413-67153 GCA_013397175.1 Platysteira castanea | reverse complement strand
GCAGAGCTACTCCCCAGATGGATAAATCCCAGCTTGCGCTGCACTCCTGGTTGAAATCTATATAGAGATAGATATAAATATACACACTATATATAAAAAATTATGTATTATATATGAAATCCTGTTTTTGTTATATTATATTTACAATGATAAACATAAAGCCACTGTAGCAATCTTTTAAGGACAATTTAGGGCCACAGGTCTCAGAATTACACAGAATTATTGCTAGTTGGATTTTTTCTAGAAAAATAGGAAGATGCAAAATAGCACTTTTTAGTACCTTATCCTCTGTTTACACTATTCTTCCTGCTACTGTTTTAATTCTCGACATCCTTATAGCTTACAGAAGCCTGTGATTACTACCATGTGCAGTTTATCCCTTAAACCAATATATGCTTTATTAATGCACTAATTGAAGTTATGTTATCATGTTATCATGTTATCATGTTATCATGTTATCATGTTATCATTCTGTTTTGCTTTTCTTTCTCCACACAAACAGGCTAAACCAATTTATTCCTTTGCCTAATCATTTCAATGTATTTTACATGTGTTTCTATTTTTTTGGGTTTTACAATCAATTAGTAGCGAAAGTATCCTGGTACACATTTAGCATACTGAAAGGTCCTTCAGGCAGCACAATAAACTACTTGAACATACTATTCATTTTTACTCAATTTTACTGTAGCAGCTGAAAAAATATTATACAAAACATGGAGTGAGTATTACTTAATTATTATAGTTTGTGATGGTGATATAGTTACTCAGCTATTTTTAAGGAAAAGCTCCAGATTTTGCATGATGGCTAAAGAAACACAATTGCCCAAAATGTCATTGGGTATTTTTCTCTATGGGGAAAAAGAACTGCATGCCCTGAAGCAGAACTTCCAAGATGCTCTCTTGCATCTGCATGCTGGCAACTAAAAAGGCAAGACTACAATTTTCCAATATTTGCCAAAGGAATTGTCTTGAAATGCGTAACTGCAGAGGGGTACACCTGTGAATGTTCTTTGTACAACAAAGGGTATGAGATGGGATACGAGATATCAATAGAAACCTGTCATTCAAATTCTGCTATGCTAACCTCTGCAAATACAAGCAAGGCGAAATAAAATATCTGCTTCTCTGCTGGAAGTTGGAAGTGAAATCCCTGTTTTACTGGAATCAGCAGCAATTACAATGACTTCACTTGGATCAACACCATACTTAGGAATTTCTGTTTACTATGCTCATACCCACAGAACATTTGTTGGTGCTCTTCCTTTAAACGATATTCTTCTGAGATTAGTGCAAAACAAGGAGGTATGTTAGATAATGCTAATAAAAGCATTTGACTAAAAAAGAAATATTTATCCTCTATATAGGTGATACGACTACTAAAGGTCAGTTAAGTACAGTAAATGAAGCCCGCACACCGTGCAACCAAACCATTGGTAACTGTGTACTACCTTCCACAGTTTTCAGAACTTTCTGAACTAAGTAAACAATCAGTCAGAACATTGTTCTTGTCATAAATGTCCAGTGATGATACCCACTAAAATGTGAAACAAATTGGTGATGCTCCCACATTTGTTTTAGCACTATAGTATAAATCAGCAGCATGTAAAAGGGTAATCAGACAACAGAACTGACAGCAGTATTTTACAATACTTAATAAATCTCATGCCTGAAAAGAAAATGACAGAGCAGTACTGAAAATACTGTTTGCTTTCCAGCTCTGCAGTCCAGATCCAGCAAATGACTGAGGAACTTACAAGGTACCAATGAAATTAATGCATCAAAACCTGAAGTTGTGAAAAGCTTCAAGATCAGAAAGCTTCCATAAAGCCTTTTTATGACCTCAGTGGTATTTGGACAGATAAGGCACACCAGTTTCTGACCTTTAAAGATCCCTAACTGCTTAATGGAGAAGAATTTCAATTTTGGCAATATCAAACAAGTTATGGCTCAACTCATCTCAGTAAGAGTTCTTTCAGAAACTGGTGACTGGTGCCTCCAAGGAAGGGACTCTTGGCCAAACCTGGATTCCACCAGCAGACAAATTAAAATAATATACTGGAACATGGAATACTTCTGGGCTCAGGGCCTTTACCAAAACTGACCTTGAGCTGCGCAAATTTAAAGTACAACTGGTGTTACTTATACACAGGCTAGGGCCATAAAGATCAGAAATTTGAATTAACATCTTTCACTGGGAGATCTTGGGGCACAATTATCTCCTTGGCTGGGGATGAATTAAGGAAACACAATTTTAACATATCATCAGAACATATATTCAGGAGAGAGAAAGAAAAGTAAACAGACAGACAGAAAGAAATTGGCAAAGAAAAAAGGTACCTTACCTCACTTTTAAATTGCCTTGCTGGGGTTGTCCATCATAAATTGACAAAATATCAAAATCTTCCTCGAGGGCAAAAGTATGAAATGACAATTGTATCCGGTTACGCTCTCCTGTGATAATGATCCACGTGCAGTTGGCATAATTAGGATAACCATGAGGAAATCCAGGGCTTTCTATAGTACCATTTGGTCCCTGTACTAATCCTCCACAGTTCTGACCTGAAAAATAAGAAAGGAAAATTTGCGGTTGGTTTTCTTTTCCCTCACCCAATATATATTCTTACATAAGTACCTATATGTAAACTTAGTTTTATATTATTTTTTCTAGATTACAAACAGCATGTAAAATTGCCTTTATACCATTCTTCCCTTTGGATTAAAAACCCTCATAGCTGGATTTTCTGAGATTCTTAATATCTTTTTATGCAGTGAATCATTATTTGAGGTTCTGTAGTATTAACAACGTATGACTTATTCATTCAATGTGAAGTTCCAGCATTTGCCTTAATGCCATAAATTCAACAGACTGACAGTTTTAATGGCAAGAGAGTGTTCAAAACTTTTTTTGGCAAATGGCATTTAAAAAGTTTCTATATCAATACTAAAATATCAGAGTTTCTGATGGTCTGAAACCAACTTTAACCTGAAGAGCAAAATGTAGACACATTTAATACGCATTGTGTTGCAACTAACTTCAAGATTTCTATACTTTGGGAACACAGCAGAATTTCTGTGGTATAATATTTGTAGTGCCATGAGTTTTGTGATAAGAGAGGTGGGGTTTTTTTTATTTGTGTAGTCTTTTTGGTGGTTTATTTGGTTTGGTTTTGGTTGTTGGTTTGTTGTTTTTTTGTTTGATTTGGTTTGGTTTGATTTGGTTTGGTTTGGTTTGGTTTTTTTTGATTCTTAAAAAATAGCACTAAGGGTTTACTTGGCAGGCTTTTGTATCTGGTTTGTACATCCTACAGACTTTGTGAGGGCATGATAGCTCATTAACGGCAAGTCCTCAGCAAGAAACCTTGACTTACAGTGCGCACTGTTGCAAGTCCCCTACTTGATTTTGTTAATCCCACACACAGTAAGCTGTACTCACTCTGAGCTGGAGAGAAGCGTTAATGAAATAATTGAACAGAGAAAAATATAAGGACATTCTGTGCACTGTAATACTTGGATTATTATATGAGTTTTAAGCACTTCAGAACAAGTATAATCCCACATTTTATTGTTATACCTAAACCATAAAAATATCTCTGACTGCAATTTTGTTTTTAACTTCCCAGCAGTGGGTATCTCAGACTGAATCTTTCAGAGAAGTGTTGTTAAATTCTTGTGGGAGGTTTCTAAATCTTAATAAGATGAATTTAATAAAAGGGATTTGCTACTAAAACTAAAGAACTTATAAGTAATATACTTTTACTAAATTTCAAATATAATAACAACTCTAATGAAGATATAAAAAGGCTATGGAGATTCAGGAAACTTTAAAAGTAAAAATCTTCTCTGGTATACTTATAATTTGATTCACTTTAATAAGACATCTCTATTATCAAACATTCGCAAAGTAGGAACCTATTACACCATGGACCTAGCATGAATGCTTCAGTTATGTATTGTTCACTCAAACTTATCAGCGTTCTTGCAGCTACTTTGCATTGTATCCCTCTTCCTACAACCACAGTGGAAATGTCATACAAATGTCACAAACAATTTAAAATAATTTAATTACTACAGAACTGATGTTCTAAAAACAGAAAAGGAAAATTATAGTGACAGCCCACCGCCCTGTTACTCTAACCAGCCACTTTATCTCTCCCATATCAGTTTCTGTAAGTCAAGTACCCCTTGCAAGCTGTACTGCACAGCAACCTTCCTACCACTTGGGTGTGAAAGGTTTGCTTTGAAAAAGGAGAGCTATGAAGTGCATCTTAGCAATTAATCTAAAATCTGTCAAACACAGAAGTCCATTTTAGAAGCAGAAATTTGTAATTCTAGTGTATAAAGAATATAGTAAACCCTGTGTAACTGCATATGTCAATGCAGTATCTTAACTACACTTCTGACTTCCAGGGAGACAAACAAATTATGTCCCCAATCTCTTTGGGAACCCCAGAGCTGGCTTAAAGTAAAACTTTATTAACCTTAATTTTTAAGCTTTATTAACTTTATAGTTATATGGTTGTAAAGTTTATAATATAAACTTTTTAAATTTTTATTTTTAAACTCCATACTGCTGGGGTACTAAGTGAACTCTCACAGTCCCCACATGGCCATAACTTAGCAGTTTCCTTACACAGACACTTGCTACCCACTTGCAGAAGTTTTTGTAACTGCCAGTGATTGATCCCAGTTTTATTCAAGAAGGTGTTTTGTACTCCTGTCTGTTGATACAGGTTATTGTGTGTTATTATTTTGGAAAATAAATAAACTCTAATGAGAAATAAGGCAGAAAAAGTCTTACCACTGTTTAACTTAAGCATTTCTTACAACCCAGAGTCTTTTCTTTCTCCACTTTGTTTTTGCTCTCTAGTATGTATACTCCTCCAGTTCTACTCATACACAGGTTCTGAAACTATTCATACACATATTGCCCATTTACATTGTACCCAAGAAAACATGAAGCAAAGGAGAATCATAAAGAAAAACAACTACTGTGAAATTCTATTTGGGTTTGTTCTTAATTTTATACACATATATAAATATATGCTTATTTACTTAGTGTTCAGTAAAAAAACCAGTAAAAATCCTGGAAGACATTTAATACACAGTTAACTCCCAGCAAATCATTGCTGCACACTCACAATTTCAAGGACAATTTTGCTTCTGAAGTAAGCAATATTCAAAGAGATTTTAAGAGCTATAGAGACCCAGAAAACACATTTCCTTCTAATTCTGTCCCTGCCTAGTTAAGACACAAGCATGTTAACAGAGCAAAATGTAGGAAAAAAAATGCCAGCTGCTATCTGTACAATACCTATTTCGTCAACATACATAAGTATAAAACCTTCAGAACTGTCATATGTTACACCTCTTCAAAGGAGTAAATTCATCATCAAATCACTTAAGAGAGATTCAGTTGGAGAATATACCTGGAGAACAGGAACAAAGAGACTTAGGGTCCCAGCACCAAATTAGATAGGAGTTGAGCATACAATATCCCATCAGAAATAATGCAGTTTCTGACTGCAGAGGCACCACAGACCAGTAAGACTGCAGTGATGAGATTAACTAAGAACATTTTGTTTCTTATGAGTATTTTAAGACAAGAAAGAGTTGACAAAGTAAAGAAAATAAACATATCAACAGGAAAAATTAAAAAAAAATATCAGCAGTGATTAAGTAGTTCTGCTGGGCTGAATGTAGACTGAATATCACTGAATACACCCCAAAATGGTCTACTCCTACATTTCACTTTACCTGTGGCTTCGTGTCAAATAATAAACTAAATACTGCCATTTTTCACAAGATGAAACTTGTACAGTCACTCATTGAGTACAATATGAGTACACTGAATTGTTTTAATACTAAAGGCGTATTAGACTGCCATTGTTTGTATGATACCATGTAATTGTTTATATTAGTATAAACTATGCTGCTATTATTTTTGTCATGTGTTCCCTGTAAGAAGATATTTCTGGGCAGCTATTTTAACCTTACAATAAAAAAAGTGTATTTTAAGAAAATTTATGCTCTTGGCTTGTAAACATATTTTAAAAAATATTTAAAGTGACTACAGCGTTATTCTTTTTTTCAAAGTTACATTACATGTCCTGTACCAGTCCTATTGCATGTGCTCAGGCTCAACATTTCTCAGTTGTGATCCCTAAGAGCCAATGAAGAAAACAAAACACTGCCATTTCCCCCTAAATACTGATGTCAAATTAGTGAGAGAATCACTAAGAATCAGTATAATTTTAATACTGTTTTGCTGTAAGATTTGGAGCAAACTTCACAAAATACAAACTTAGAAAATACTTCCTAAAAAAATCCAATTTTTATTTTCCTGGGCTTTTAGGTTTATTTATCACATCACCTCCTTACATATACTTCCTACCCTGTTTACCGTATTTGTTGACTTCTTTTTGTTTGTTTGTTTCAAGTTTCAAATGCTTCTACAAGAAACATGCAAGAAGGGGCATTTCTTGTAATTCATAAGGTAGTCTGTGGAAGACTATATGTAAATATATGTATACATATACATATTTATATAATAATAGTTAGGAATTTTTGCAAGACAGATGCATTTTGAACAAGAAAACATAAAGGCATTAAAACTAACTCTACTAAAGTCAGTGATGCTAAAGATATTTTGATCAATCATGATAATGAAAATGAAGTCACTTTTATTCTTATGACTGTAAGTAGTATCTTCCATTCTGCAGCTACAGAGGCTGAGAAGATATATCCAGCAAGATCGGATCTTCCTCATTCTGTGAAATAGTTCCTAATACGAATTTGTTGTATTAGCAAGTTTAATAAGTACGAAGAGCTGCACTCAGCCAGACCAACGGCTCGTTCTGCTCTGTACCTTTTCTCCAACAGCAAGTCAAAGGAGGGAAGGGTTTGACAAAAAACTTCCCTCCTGTTCATGAGCAGCATCTCAGGGATTTCTTAAAAGGAAGACATTCCAATACCCTTGTCTTTCTGTTTAATAGCCCTTGATAGATTTCTTTTCCATGAACTCATCTCTGAGTCATCCTCTGAGTCTATACTAACTTCTAGGGTCCTTAATGTATTGTAGAGGGAATCCTAAAACACAAAAAACCTCTTTTTGTGGTTGTTCAGCAATTACCATCTGTTAGGTTCATTTGATTCCCCAGTAAGTCTTTTTTGTATGAAAAGAAAACATACAGATGATCTTTACCTATGCTTTCTATGCCACTTAGCATCTCATGGACTTTTGTCATGTTCCAGCTTCTTTTTTTTCCAAGTTCAAAAGTTCTATTTCATATAGTTCTTTGCACCTAAGCCGTTTTATCACCTTTCTATGACCATTTTGATGCTGTGTTATACCCTCCACGAGACAGGGATACCAAAATTTCTTGTAATATTCAAAATGTGTATACATCTTTTACACAGTGATAATTTTAATCCTTTTCCTCTTCTCACACTGATTTCGTATCTTCTTTTCTAAGGTAAGTAGTAGCTTGACATTTTATATTACTATGGATTATAACTAAGGTTTCTTTTCTCTGGAGTTAAAGTGAAGCTAGAGCCTGTCATTTTACAGACAAATGTGATTTATTGGATTACCTACAGTTTATTAGTATGTACATCACATCGCATCACATTTGTCTATTCTGAATTTTTTCAATTACTCCAACACCCCCTTACTTGGTCACATAAGTCTACTTTTTTTAATTCTTCACAATTGGTCCTCATTTTCATTAACTCATCACTTCCTATTATCACAGTCACTTCATTGCTTACCCTCTTTTGCAGATCACTTATGAGTTTGCTGAACAAACATGCCAGGACAGATCTCTTTGGGGTGCCATGGTGACTCCTTCCATTGTACAAAATATCCATTTTCTCCTGTGGCACAAATTTTATCCAACTAAAGTTTTCCTTACTTCAGCAATGTACAACTTTCTTATGCCCTACCTGATTTACTGCCTTTACAGTTGTTACTGGGGAGCCTTGTTCAATATCTTTTGGAATTCGGATGACCTTTATCCACATTCAGACTGACTCATTCAGAGAACTCCAATAGGTTTGAAAAGCATATAATTTTAAACATTTTCTGCCATATGTCATATTTAATCATATGTCAATCGATTTTTCTCCTGAATTGTTTCCTAACACAAATTTCAGGTGTTCCAGCTTTTATACCTTAATGCCCCTTAGTCCCTTTTAAATATGGACATCTAAGATGAATTGAAGCTGGAGATGACATTTGCTGTGGAGCAATTTTTTCCTAGTTTGTCTTTTTAAACTCTGGATAACACATGGTGCTTGTGACATTACTGTTTATTTTGTCTGTTTCATAACCTGTTCTACAAAATTTTCAACTTTAAACAGAGGCATTGAGGAATTTTCCACAGAGAACAGTTCAGGCATGGGAATTACAAAGCATATAAATTTTTGCTGTCTTCCTTAATCTTGTCTTTATGTTGTTAGTATCTATTGGTCCAGCAAGACTCTCTTGCAGGGTACTTGCTCCACCAGTGTTCAAAAGTTGTGAATAAATCTTCAGTGATGCCTAAATTAAAAGGATCTCAGTACTTTCTGATTTGAATAATTCCCTAGAAAATTGTTAGTTTTACAGTGTTGGCCGGCAATGCTCTTGAACACTAATATTTTATTTCCAGAAAAACTTTCAGAGAGGGTCCAGCAGCCCCTAAATCTTACTGGGATCTCACTGATACACCTGCTTTCAATCGCCTTCCCTTGGGATTTCACTGATACCCCTGCTTTCAGTCACCTTCCCTTGGGATTATCTCCCTCTGGCACAAAACAGCACTGACCACTTGATTTGTATATATAGCAGGATGAGTCCCATCATCTCTCTCCTATTATTTGTGAGGCCTTAATTATAGGAGTTGATGGTTAGAGCCTTCAAAGATTTTAAATCCTCTCTCCTGCATGGCAAATTCAGACACACATCTCTCATGTCCCCAGAGAACCTCATGCCTGCAATTTTGACTCCTTTAACTCAAACGTGCACAATTTCAGAACTTCGTTACTGCAGTGTTAGCCACAACTTAAATTAAAGCAAAGTGCATGACAGCAACAGTTTTGCAAATATGACTTTTAACAAAAAGGATAACAAATAAATGTCCTTGATAGTGCAAAGAAGTGTTATGTATATATAGAACAAAAAAGATTTCCTGTTGAACTGCAACAGATAACTACAGATTTAAATTGTTGCTCCTATCAGTTGACACACTGGAGCAGTAGAGAGCTGTAAGACATGAACAGGTAGTTTACAAACCTTGTTTCAACCATCCCATTTTCCTTTCTCTTGTGTTTTTATATTCTCTCTTTATATTTTCTCCACTCCTGAGCTCTATGTAATCTGCTAGCACTTCTTACCCCCACTTAGACCTGCAGGCTGCCGCAGTCCCTGCCATCAGTCTGCAGTGCTCTGCACTGGGCCGCCACCACTTCTTCTAACTGTCATATGAATCACTAAAACTGCTATTTCCTAAAGTAACTTCAATCAAGAATGGAAATGTCAAATGGCCAGAGAGGGAAAGGCACTATTCTTTGAGGACTGTTCTAAATAGCATGTAGCTACTTCAAGTGTCCTTTAAAAATCCATAAAAAAAACCTCACAACACCATTACGAGGCACTTTCCAGGGAATTAATCAAATCGGAAAGTACTGAGATCCTTTCAGTTTAGGCCTCACTGAAGATTTATTCACAACTGCAAGCCACCATCTTTACTGGTATACCTGGAGCACACCCCAGCACAGAGATCTCACAAAGAGGGCACCACCAGAGTCTGCTTGCTGTGCCCACCATTGCCTTCCAGCCTCAGGGAGAACTGGCACCACAGGGCTTCAGTACTTCAGATATTTAAACATACTCAAGACAGTCCCAGTGCAATGTGAAATGAGAACCGTATAAATTTATTCATTATGTTTTTGCAAGACCCAGACAAAAATAGTTAATTTCAAGAGAATTAGTGAAATTTTTTTTTCAAAATTATTTGATCTGAAATAATTAATGTCTGGGGGCTGGTGGCTGGGGAGACTCCAGAGAGTGACAACCTGTGCCAGCCCCAGGTGGGACCAGGGCCAGAGCCGGTCAGGCTGCAGTGCAGCACTGGGAGCCAGTGCAGGTGTGTGAGTGTGTGGGTGCTGGTCAATGTCCGGACAGTTGTGGTGGTGAGCAGGGCACAAGGAGAGGAACACAGGAAGGTTTCTTTAAGGACAAGACCCTGGGCTGGGTGACTACGGCAGCCCAGGGAAACTGTAGTCAGCTCCATGGGTGGGTGGGTGGAACACAACTGCCCCTGGCCAGAGATGGGAAACCAAGGGAGGCCGCTGGTGCTGCCAGAGCCCATGTGAGTGTGTCTGACTCTGTTCATCCATGCAGTCGGCTGTGTACATGTGCACGTGTGTATGTGGTGTATTCTCATGCTCTTTGTGCCTGCACCTACTGGGAAAAGCCGCTCAGCCTTGTCACTGCCTGCATCTGGGAGAGAGATGGGGCAGCCTCACCTCTATTGGCTGCCAGACTCAACCCTTCCAAACACTATCAATTGCTTCTGAATCATTAAATATTCTGTAGCTTGGCACTAAAGGTAAAAATAGAGAAAAAATGGCAGCTAAAGTAGAAAATTTAGATGGATTTCCTATAAATACAGATCTATTCAAACTCTGCAATTTTTGGCTGTGACCAGTCTAGGACCTTCATGGAGTCCATCTCACATGAGATGCTTGAATGCATGTAATAACCTTAAATTCTGATGCAGACATTTACAAGGTGACTGGAACTTCATCAATCTATAAAACATTTTAAATTCAGACCTTCTAGCCACAGGATATATATTCATTGATTGTGCTGACGAAACATAAAAGCTAATGTTTTTAAAGTCTCAGATTGGTACTCTAAGAGTCAGACACTAGCTTTTTGGACCATTTCCTATGTATATTTAAGTTTTTATCCAGAACTCAACAAAATTAAATTGTCCTAAAGGTTAAAGATTAATATTAATATTCAGCAAGAATTCCGAAACAGTTCTGCCATAATGCTAGCTTTGCTGTGTACCAGAGCAAAACAATTTAATTGCTGGTATGTGAAAGGTTTTATTTTAATGAAGTTCTCAATGCTGAAATGCATATTATACACAAACTGGATTATGCTGCCATTACAAATTGAGAAAAAGATACTTCATGTTCAATATTGGATTGCCCAAAAAGACCAATAAACCACTATTCATAAAGGTTAATGGGGAAATAAAATGTGGGACAAATAATTTCCTTCCTCTGAAGGAAATTATTTTTTTTTAAGGCTTTTAATATTTTTTAAAAATCCAGTGTACAACACTATCAACTCAGTGCCACTAGTTAGTAGAGGCAAAAAAATAGAAAGACCACAATTGCTCTTTCATGGCTACAGCTTGATAGTACTTCCTCCTGACAAAGCAATAAGTTCTTAATTAAAAGCAACTAGATTATTTGAATCCGGTTTTTCCCTTGTCCTTCAAAAATATATATTTTATCCCAGTAAAGCAAAGATCTTTTAATTCTCTTCTCTCTTCCTTTGAATTTACTCCAATTATTCTTAAGATTCATCAAAATCAAGGAAAGAAAATGCATCAAAAAGAGAGGAAAGCAATGCAAGTCATATACCAGATGTGTAATATGTGAAAGGTGGTGTTGTAAAACTTCTTTTAGGGAGAGTAAGATCCTATATTTTAAAATGCTGGGCTGAAGGCAGATTTAGTACCCTTGAAAAAAAGACTGTTCTTCATAGATGCAAACTCATTCTGCAAACACTGAGGACAGGTTGGATTTTATTTTTCTACTTTTCTAAGATAAAGTAAAATAAATTGAGGCTTTAGGTAAACATCACTATTACTGTTACAGTTGCTTAGCAACGACTAGTAGAATTAGAGAACATTGTACAGCTCAGGTAGATAAAAGGAAAGTGCTGATTGCATTGTTTGTGAAATACTAAAACAATAAAACAAATTCTCTTCTGAGCTTCACTGAAACAGGAGCAACACAACTGTAGGCAAACTGCTCTGAGGATTTCTTTACTTCTCTTCTGCCAGACTCCTGCAACATACAGGACAATTGTCTGCACCAAATCTGATGACTTCAGCATTGTCACTTTGACTTTCATTTTTTATTGATGCCTTTTATTGATGCCACTCTCTCAGACCACTTCACTGACAGCCTTGCTCACCTGTCAGGATCTTACAGCAGGTTTTCTTATTATAATCTTTGTCACAGAATGCCTACACCATGAGGCTGAGAAGTGTACCATAGTTCAAGCAGTTTGGTTTTAAACTACTACTAAAGAACTTGGTATCAAAAAGCCTAGTTCTGAAGACCAGGAAAAATCCATTTGTCTCATTGTAACTGCTCCATGAACATAATCTACAGTAACTACTTTCTCTTCCCTGACAGTTATTACCTTGTGCATCACTTCTGTTATCCAGCAGCCTTTCCAGCATTTTTTTTTCCACTGTGTGATCACACAACCAGTCCAGAAAAGGTTTCAAATTTGTTCATCTCTTTTACTTGAATTCATCCTTTCTTTGCATTTAAAACAGAGTGGAGTCAACTGATATCAACTGAGAAGGACAAATACTATCTTCCAAATTAAATTGCTAAGTCATAATGAGGAAAAAGAATGAGTGACAATAAATTTTTCAACAGTCATTAGAGAAGTTTTGTTTTTGAAGAAGGAAGACTTATTTTTAGAACTTAATTTAGAAAGATCAGATGATATTACATTAGAGTTTAGTATCAAAATGATCACTTTGGTAATAAAAGCACATTTTCCAGGAAGAAAGTTATCCATAATATTAAAAATTATATTTTATGGATCTATTGCAGAAAAACATGAAACATTCTTCTGGACAGGTGCATTATTTCTATGCACATAATTGTGCATTTCATTTAGATGTGAATTTTATTTAAAGCAGAATATTTGCACTATATAGTGCATATGCAAGAAAGAATGAAAAATTGAAGTTGCAACAGCACACAGTATTGCAGCACTAGCAAAGTTAAATATACTCAAAACATAGGTAAGGGGGCAACACATGCAGGCATAAAACACAAATTTACACACACAAAACATATACAATCCATGACATTCATTAACATCACCAATGCTGGAATGATGCAACAGACACACAGTCCCTCCAAATTATAAAATCAAAGTACAGCTATGTGTGACAGTCATGAATGGAACTGAAATGATGTGTTCTAATGATCTTAACCACGGGAAATTTAGTACCCTATGTTTTATATCTTACTGATATGTTTACACAGTATTAAAGTAATTTCTTATTTTAATGGGGCAATGGGATGGCATGAAGGGTGATGCAGCTGCTGTGCCTGAGTCATGATGTCAGTAGCTAAGATTTATGCACAGCTATATTCAGACTGGAGTAGTTAACCACCATCTTGCAGCATCAATAATACAATTGAATGAGTAACTACAGGTCTAATTCAGCATTGCTCCAAATCCTTTGGTCTTATCTACATGAATTCAAAATGGTGCCAAAATGCTGCTAGTCTGATTTGGTGGCCCCAGCCACTGGAGTACATGAATAAGGAATAAGGAATAAGATATTTTTCTGTATCATCGTAAAATCTAGTTTTATTTCTCCCATATGAAATAGAATGTTTCAGTGTTATGTTTTCCACTGTGTAAATCTCAAGCAATTAATTATATTTGTAAATAATAGCAAGTAATGTTGTGAACTGTGAGAAAAATGCAATCAGCATTAGCTTTAAGGTACAGCTGATTAGAATAATATTTTATAAATAGTGTAGATATGGTATGTTTATTTACTAATTAAACACCTTCAGCCCATGCCCATGATTCAGATATGCTACGGAAATAAAACTAAAATTCAAGTAAATTAGGAGACTTAGAAGATAGTACAAATTGGAACTATAAAGATGCAATAGGATGTTTATGATATCACATAATTAAATGATTTTATCTACTGTGCAATACTTCAACTATATATCACATAATAGTTTCTCATGGCATTATCGTGGATGCTGGTTTTAAATACCAAATTGAAAAAATCACCCAAATATTTAATTCTTTATGCAAGGTAAGTCACATGAAATTGAAGAAACTGAACTTATTTCAGGTCTTTTCATCTAGCCTCTGCTCCCACATACTGCATCTACATCACAACACAGAAGTACTATTTCAGGGACTAGTCCTGAACTCAATTTTTCGAAGGGATTTTTAATCCTGGATTAAGGTATAATTGAAATACGCAGAAGAGATCTACTCTTTGCAAGAATATTACAAGCAAAACCTTATTATGTTCATTTTATGTGAAATAATGTACAAAAGAAAAAAGCTATCTGCATCACTGACTCATCCTCAGGAGCCCGTGTGACTGACAGGAAATGCAGAGCCAGAAGCAGCAGAGCAAGTAGATGATATTCATGTTGGCACTGCTAAAGCTGGTTGTGCCAGGGTGGGTGAATTGTAGGCTGATCTGCTATGTCAGGGCTGTGTCTGTGGTGAAGAATTGCTCTCAGACCTGTGAGCTATTCTAATGTTCATAGTCAGTGCTTCTACAAAATGACATGGAGATTCTCTTGAATATTTTTAATTTGCCAATCACAGGAGATATCCTTATGGTTCAACAAGTATTCTAATGCAAACAGTGTTCTAGATAGGGTACAAATACATTGTGTGTCCTTTCTCTGGGCCTAAAATTATTGGCTTTGATGTTCGTGATAATCAAGTGACCTGACTTTAAATGAAATAGCTGAGGTATGGGGGTGATGAGTGGTGGAAGGTGTTGGTCCTGAGATCCCAGCCTTTCTGAACAGTAGCACAGTGTATCTGACTATGGAAGTGTCCAGGGGTGTTTTCATACACCCACTGAAGTCGATGCCAAAGATGCTCAGAAGAACCTACTTTGTAAATACAGACTCTAATAATTTACATATCTGTCTTGCTTCCAGGAGAAAAAATCCAAATGGGAAACTATTGGAATGGCTCAACAGAAGTGCACATGCCTTTGGGAGACTGCACATGGCCCTCGACAAGAGCAGGATAAGAATCTAAAATATTAGCTTTCACTCATGTTACATCAGACTGCTTTATGTCATACTGTCTCACATCTCACCTGACAGGCACATTTCTGTTATAAAACATAAAAAGACAGAGGAAACAGCAGTGATTTGAAAACAACATGTGTATGTTAACTGAGGTGAATAGCCAATTAGCAGACACCATAAAACAAGCTCTAATTAGTTTAAGAAGATTCTTGTCCCTAAGAATAAAAAGCCTTATCAACTCCACAATTTTTATACAAGTAACTATAAATTATCAATTCAATAAGCACTGTAGTAGTTATTAAACTACAGTTGCATGATTTACTCTTGAAATTCTGAAAGTGCTTGCTTCTATCATGCCTTATCTACCACTTTCCTTATTCAGGGAAGAATGTGATCATAGGTATGTGAAAAACACTGAACATATGGCTCCTGTGGTAGAAACTCTAAAATTTAATTGTCCACAACAGGTTGCAGGACAGACAGCAGAATGTTGTTTGATGCTTCAGCTATATAACTGATTATTAAATTGGCTATTTGCTGCAGCTGCAACCATAACATCTTCTTTCTGTCATTGCAACCTATACCTGAAACTGTGTAAGCCAAGGTATGGTCATGAGCTGCAGTCATCCAGTCCATACAAACAATGTCCTTAAAATTTCACAGACAAAAATCTGAAGTATTAATGTATTTTGAAACCAAATTTAAGATTCACACCATTCTATAGTTTATAAAAAAAATCTGATCATGAAATATCACATTTATTATAAATAAAATTATTTTAAAAATTAAGCAAATATTTTTTGTGATTCTTGTCATTTGACATAACAGGTATTTTCCCATGTTTACATTTATAAAGTTTTAACTCTGTAGGCTATTAAAACAACTAGAGCCAGCAAACAGAACATCAAAGGTCACACATAAAAGTATTACCACTTATAATTACAGTACTTGAAGGACATGAGACACCCCCCCCACACTTTCCTCCTTTTTGTGCTATTCATCAAAAAAAAAATCTTCAGCAAACAGGTTTATTATTAAATATCTTTGATTTATCTCAGTTATGTATCTTATGCCCTCTTTAAGCCAACTGTCTTTGTGTCACTCTGTGGATTTTCAGTTGATACAAGGTGGCATGTCTTCACCAGCTACATCAGATCGGATCAACTGTAATACTGGCTGAATTTCCAACACATACAATGATCCTTCTTCCTTCCTTCCTTCCTTCCTTCCCTCCTTCCATTTTCAAATGCTTCTTTGGCAATGACATTTTATGACTTACTCTTTAATCTGATCTCCTTAATGATGCTCTAGCAATTACTTTGCTATTTCTATGCTTCTGAGGCAAACCTCTGTATACATGACTAGTAATCAAAGAAAGTACAGGGAAGAGGTCTTTTTACTGCATTTCTTAAATCTTTTTCCAGATTATTTGGCTGTTTAGTTGCATGATGGACAGAAAAGATACTGAATTTAGCTTCAATTTCACTTGCTTTTGCTATGTGAAGAGCTGCAGGAAGACTTTGTGATACTGAGAAATTCCATTTTGGCACTGGTACAGTAACACTGTGAATTTTGCACAAATAGCAATGGGTTCCAATCTACCTATTAGAACTCAGGAGAATAATCATGAAGTAGCTGGACTGTTGGAGCAATTTGTTCAGAAAACCATGAGAGTCAAAAGTCAGCAAAATGTTTACAATTATTAGAGGAAACAGAGCTGTCATTAAACCCTGCATAAGCTCACTGTCTCATCTGCACTCTGTACACAAGTTCAAACCCACAATCTTATCAGAAGAGTAAATAAGAATTATAAGGATGATTAAAACCAGGAAACAGCTTCTGCACAGGGAGCCTAAATAGACTTTGATCTTTTAGCCTGCAAAATAGACTGCTGAGGGTGAAGGTGGAGAGGTCCACAGCATCACTGGGATAAGAAAAAGTATTCTTCTGTCCTGTTTTTCATTCCTCAAAATACTCCTTCTACTGATAAGTCCAAACCAAAAGGAGATATATTTTTACCTAGTGCAGTGGATACTGCAATTTTTACCAATATTATTTTTGACCAATTTATTTTTACCAATAAACAGTGGAACTCATTTCAAGAAGAAAGCAGTTTGACTGTAGCAAAAGGGAAATTAGCAAAAGGAAAAAAAAAAAAAAAGAATGGAAGATACATTCAGATCATTTAAAAAGGAAATATAAACCTCTGGCTTAGCAAGTCTCTCAGACACACAGACCTAGAAGTATCTTTGAAAATATGCTTACATTCTTATTTTTTCTAGACATGTGCCATTAGTCAGAGATACATAATACACCAGACTCTGGACTTTGGTCAGATCTACCAAGCAGGAGGTACCACTGAGGAGGAATAGACCTCTAAGCATCAAAGGTTATCTATGTCAGATTCTGAGTAACATCCAGTGAATAGGTTTTATATTTTAACACTTTTGTTCTCTTCTTCATTGAAAGGCACTAACAAGCTGCACTCTATTAAGGAGAATATTAGCCATTCTTTGCCTTTGCTTTTATTGCCTTCATGGAAAATATTAACAGAGCTAACTACATTGGTTCCCCTTTCTTTGTAAGACCCTTGTCTTTTTTTTTTGCTAAATAAAAAGAAGCACTATTAAGAGCCAGGCTGGTCAACAGTTATAGTCGCTGATCAATATTAATAGCGATATTAGCTATTACTGAATGTCTTAAACCACACGTTTATAACAAAGAGGATTTTCCAATTTCCCATCAAGCACTCATACTATGTGAGCTTTGGCAGACCCAATATTTGCGCAAAACATTTTTATTATTGTTTGTCCCAGTAGGAAGCAAGTGAAAAGAATACACATGGATTAGACTGCCACCATGAGACTATACGGAGCAATAATTTACAAGGAAGAAATGTTTTCTGTTCAGTAAGAAAAAATAGTTTGTAACAATATAACAGTTTCATCCTTGATTTTCACAGACCCTGTTTATTAAACATCATCTATTAGTTTGCAACACCATGCAAACCCATTTGTGCTGAATCTTCCAAAATATGCCATCTTGATGTATTTACAGACACTATGAGTTGCAGAATGACCTTGGAAATTTCTTTTGGGATGTTGGCATTCACATTAGAATGACATAATTTCTTTGCTGGACCAGCTGGACTATCAGCAAGTTGCAGAAGGCCACGAAAAATGTTTAGTTAAACACCACAGCAATTTTTCTGAAAGTCTTTCCCCACAATGACAAAATGTTTTATGAATAATAGAGAAAACCCACACATTTTTCTCATAAAAGAACTAAGTTTTTGGTTCTACAGGTCAGCTCTTCAATCAGCCAATTAAGCAAGTTGTGACATAATTGAATAATAGGTAACTTCACCGTGGGAAATATGTCTGAAACCTTGAAATACTGGGTTTGTATGGTGGAAAAATATTCCTTGAACCAAAAACTTCCACGAGACCACTGTTTTCACAAATAGCATTCTTGAAAATACTTACCTTTCAAAAAGGGTAGTGACTGAAATGATTGAGAAAGTACTTGAACAAAACTAGTTTTGACCCTTAGCAGACAGATTTTAAACTGTACACAAGATGTGTGGTCAGAACTGTGAAACAAATGTATGCCCAAAGAAGAGACAGGAACTGGACTCTTATAAAAATAAAAATATTTACATAGAACACCAAACAAGAGAGAGGGGTGAAATTAACAAATCTGGGTGATTGGTGTCTCAAAAATAAGCAGGCAGATGATGGAGATCTATTCCTGCAGATTTAGCTTATATATAAGAGCTGATAATCTGTTTCATTTGTAAAAAAACTCACTACATTTCAGACTGAAAATAAAGAAAACTTTAGTAAGTGCAGCGTTTTGACTCTTTTCAGTTTGAGTATTTTTTAATGTTTCATGTGAGAAGGTCCTGATTTCTCTCCAGGATAACAGTGTTATGTTCTTATTAACCTGACCAGTGAATTTTTCTACTAGCATACAGGTATTTTTTGATCCTATTTAGCATTAAAACCAGTTGTAAATGAAAGCTTTTTTTCAATGAAATTCTATTCATACAAATATTTTGATTTGAGTTCATACAGTATTCATCAAGGAAAAATGCAGTGATGACATTTGTGTATTGCACTTGCTGTTGGTGCTCATTATTTTGTTGAATTGCACCATTTCTTACAAGAGCGGCATGACATGTTTTAAGGCTATTTTCTCCAAATTCTTCAACCAATATTAAAATTTATTATTTCTCTTGGGTATGCTAATATAATATCCATTTCTTTTTCTACTTCAGAAAAAAAATTCAAAACCAGAAGAAAACAGTATCTTTTCTGTGTTAAAATGTGCTTAGGCGATGGAGTCACTGTATGTCTCTGCTATCTGTATGAAAATATACTTCAGCTAGAGTCAGTTGTGATAACATATTTTGTGTTTGAATTCTACTTTTAGAACAGACAATATCTCCACTGATTCCTTCCTCAGGAAGCACGCTCCGTGTGGTTTCTGGGACTGAAGAGTGAGTGTGTGTACCTCAGCCTCATACATTAATAGCATGTATTCAAGCCCAGCCTTAGGATGGGTCAGTGGCTTCTCTGTGCTGCATGCTTCCAGTTGCTTTGGAATGGAGTGAAGTACGGTATCATAGAGAGGAAGATGAGGTGTTTTTTCCAAAAATCACCATAAAGTGCAAGAGTGCCACACACACACACACACACACACACACCTTGCACTCACAGATTGGAAAAAACTACAAACACTGAACTAGAATAAGTGGGAGAAAAAACTAGGTCCATAGGAAAAGGCTGTGACAAAGAAAGGCAAAACATTTGTTAGTTTTTTGGGGTTTTGTTTTTAAAAGTCTGAGAAAAATTATAAATATATGCCTTAAGCCCATTAAAAAATATAAAACATTAAAAAATACATAAACTTAGATGGTGCTTTTTTAGTTATGCATGCTCACAGTCTTTAGTTGTACGATCACATATTCATACTTTTTAAATTCTCTCCTTCACATCCAGTCTCCTTCCATTACTTAACCACTTCTCTCACTTTGTAAATATTCTCCAGTTCAATGTCATTATAGTTCTCTCCTAAGAAAACACATTCATTCTTCTTCATCCAAATAAGCTACTTAAAAGAGTAGCAGGTAATTGAAAATAAAATCTAGAACTTTTCGTTAAGTCATTGCAATTTTGCTGCTTCACTTTTTCCTAATTCTAATATTTACTACGATAGAAAATTTACACAAGTAGACTTATGACATATTCAGGCTCCTCTAAAGAGGGATTGAAAGTTCCCCACAAAGAGAAATCTGCCAGGAATGTAACATTCATTAAATATTATTGAAAAGTATGTGAAAAATTCTGCTCCCCCTATAGAGTTTAGGCAACTGCCTCAAAAACTATATGAGGTGTAGTTGACCAAAGCTTCTTAATTAAGCACACCCATACTTTTCAAAATACTGTACTGGAAGAAACCTTGAGACAATGACCCCAGTGACAATTAAGCACAAGTTTAAGCTCACAGAATGGTTTGGGCCAAAAGGCATTACCTAGTCCGCCCCTCAGCCCCAGGCAGGGACACCTTCTACTTTTTTGCTCAAAATCTCATCGAGTCTGCCCTTGGACACTTCTGGGGATGGGGCAGCCACAGCTTCTCTGGGAAACCTGTTCGACTGCCTCACCACTCTCATAACAAAAAATTTCTTCCGTTACATCCACCATCTCTCAATTCAAAACCATTACCCCTTTTCCTGTCACTATAGGCTCTGGTGAAAAGTCTTCCTCCTTTTAATAAGCCCACTTCTAGGAGGCTTAAAGCCACAACAAGTTCTCTCCAGAGCCTTCTCTTCTCCAGGCTGAACAACCCCAACCTTCTCAGCCTATCTTCATAGGAGAGGTGCTCCAATCCTCTAATAATTTTTGTGGCCCTCCTGTGGACCTGCTCTAACAGGCCCATGTTGTGTGCTGAGGACCCCAGTGCTTGGATGCAGCATTGAGGTGGAGTGTCACCTGAATATCACCTTTCTCAACCTGCTGGTCACTGTTCTTTTGCTGCAGCCCAGAAAGTGGTTGATTTTCTGGGCTGCAAGCGCACATTGCCAGCTCATGTCCAATTTTGCACCCACCAGTATCCTAAGACCTTCTCTGTAGGGCTGCTCTTCCATCACACAGTTGGAAGATCTGGATTCAAGTCTACTTCCTGAACAACTACTTCCTGAACACCAATTTCAGCTAATGACTATCCAAGACAGAATGCAGAAGATATAAGATCCAGGATAAAATCTAGGCCTTGTCCCACTAGCAGGGTTTCAATTGAAGAAACCTGGAAACAAGTCAGCTATTACAAAAATGTAAAATGTTTAGAATGCCCCAGCTGGCATTGCAAGACAAAGTGCCTGTACTTCTGAGGGAGAATAGTGTGGTGCTCAGCTGTCTAACATTTCTACTTATAAAGGATTTCTTAAAGCTATGCTTCATGTCTGTAATGTATATTCAGATCAACATAAAGTAGTTCCACTCTGAAATATACATGATTTTCATATACTTTCTTAAGTCGTTAATGAGGTCTTTTAAAAGACTCTTTGAGTATTCAACCTCACTTTTATTCATAGCTGCCTAGACAAAAAGCTTTAGAAACAAACCCTAAATATATATTACTAGTTAGCAAATTTTTCTGTCAATTTTTCCTTTTTTTTGCTTATCATCCATACTCTAGAGACTAAAATACATAAGGTTTTTGCTTTTGATTTGCTTTTGTTTGGTTTTCTAGTGAAAATAGAACATGTGCAAATATGCAATATGGAAAATATAAAAAGTCTCATTTTAAACTTAACAAGCCTGTTTTATTCCACAAAATTCAAACTCTCCCATGAGCAATGTTTTCTCTTTATCATGTATCATTTAATCTGCAAGCGCAATTTCTTCATCATCTGCAACATATTCTAAAGATATTGCCTCAAAATTACTTCAATCTTCTTTCATCTGCAATTTTTACAGCTATCAGATCAACTGACCACATCCTACAACAATTCCTTGAGGCCTTCCTCATCATACAGACCTGTTCTGCATGCTTTCTTTTCCCCATCATCGGTTTGGACAACATTCTTCAAACTTCACTGAGTGGTGGTGATTTATAACATGTGATTCTGACACAAACTTGATTCTTCCTCTGAACTCAGCAGCACATTTTTCTAGAAGTGATTATGCTTAGTGATGTCAGATTATGCTTAATTGTAAAATCACTGTGGACAGGATTACTCTCACTTAACTTTAACTACCCAAGGTTAGTAATGTAATCTAAACTAGTCATCAAAGCTCCTGTTTAAGAGATAGATGAGAATTTAAGAGATAGATGAGAATTTTAGAAGTGTGAATCATTCAATTTTATCTTACATATAAATTTTACAAAGATATGAATCACCTATAAATATCATTCTCCATTATCTTTTGAACAAACTGAGATCAGACTAGATGTCTCATTCTTACGTGGCTACCTGATGAGATGCTAAATACCACCTCACCTTTCCAACTCAGCAATACATTTAACTATGCATCAAACTTAGAAAAGACAAGTCATTCCTTTCCTCCCTCTAGGAAACCTCTTATGCTCAATTTGAACATGGAATTGACCCATTACTGTAGAAAAACCTTTTAGCACTTCTCTAGGCTCTGTGAAATTTATACAATGAATTAATTTTATCTAATATACAAACCTTGACAACAATTTTCTACAGATCATTTTCTTACCAGAAATTATAAGCATTCTATCAAAAGGAATGAACACCAAAAGATTAGTTATTATTTTCCTAAATTACAGAGACAAAATTGATTGCTAAGTACATTAAAATTGAAAGGGAAATCCTTACAAATCTTTATTTGCTGGGAAACCAGCAGTAATAGGTTTAATTTAAAGCAAAATAAACTTTATTTTCATTTTAAGTTTAGAATTTCAAATCTCCTTCATGTAAGTAAATAGACAAAACATTTATGAGAACTCCCTCTAGAAAAATATACATATAAATAGATATTCTTTACTGTTGAGAAAAAAGAAAAATTATTTACTCCTATATTGGCCTTAGTCTAATGTATTAAGCAGAGAGTTCTCCCTTGATGGGAGAAGTTGAAAGTCTATATTAATTGTATTTTAAAGTACTGTGTTTTTTTCTAGTCTATAATCTTTACTTCTTGGCTTCAACCCTGTGAAGGCATAACACAGCTGCAGCAATTGAGTTAAGTTCTGAGCAACTTAACTTTTTAATAGGAGTAGTAGTAGACTTGCTAAAAATGTATGTATTTATATATATAGTGTATATATACAAGTATATATAGATACATACACGCAAATACTTTCAGGACTCTGTTGGAAGCAAAAATTGCATTTATAAAATGGTTTTCACTTGTAAAGAGTTCTAAAGGCTTTTCATGAGGGAAGTTATTCCAAATCTACTCTTTTGATTTGTAGGAATACTTTGTAATTGACGTCAAAAAGAAATTTCTTATTAAATTATATTACCAGGAACTATATACAACACTAAGGCATTAAGATCACCACAATTCTGCCAGAGCATATTTATTTTGACAGTATGAGAAATATATCAATTTCAACAGCTGAGGAAAAAAGTATCAGCAAAAAGCAAAACTTCTGAAAGCCCAGGAATAAACAGAAGAGAAACAACTTGGCAATTTTTTCTTTCCATAATAATGAAACTAAATGAAACTAAACAGGGACACAAGGATGAGGAAGTGATTAATCACTGCACATCCTTTAGGGCTGCAAAATTTACAAATCAGTCTTTAATAAAGGAAGCAACTAATTTGAGTTGTAAGGGGATATAAATGGCTATTCTTATGTTCCCTTTGATATTCACTTTGATTTTTTAAGTTAAATTCCATTGTTCTGTGTATTGATCGTGTTTTGTATAGAGAGATTATGATCAAGTTGTTTAAGTGAGAGCTTTCTACTCAACTGTATCTCACTATTCTTGATTTGAAAATTTATGCCATGCATCAGAAAAGCTGCATAAATGCATTGTTTACAAAAATAGTAACGTGAAAATCCCTTATGAATGCTCAAGTCTCTTACATATTGAGGATTATAGGAAAGATGCTGTGCCCTGCTGTCCCATTAATGACAAAAGGGTGGAAACAATCTGTGCTTCCTCCAGATTTAAGAGTTTTCCAAGCTTTTTTTTCCTCTTTCCAAATTCCATAAATTTTGTGACATCATCTGACCATTGTAACAAATAAAGTGACAAACAGGAGGCAAAGACAATGCTTTACACACCACTCTTTTCACAGTAGATATATGCCATGGCTTTGCAGACTACATGAAATTCCATAGCAGTGTGCATATAATGAACATTTTGGTGCCACAGTCCCAATATTAACACTAAAATTATCACGTACATAACTTTTTTGGTATCTGAAGCAGGAAAGGGGATTTGTCTCTAATTGTCTTCTTGCCAGTAGAAGGCCTTGCCCCTTCTGATAACCAAATACTGAAAGTTATCAAGTAAGAACCCAGGAGAGTGACACACTTAGATAAAGGGGTTAGTCATGCTCCAGATGATATGCAGGAATTCACAGTTATTTTATAGGTTTCCTAGAATCTTAAAATGTCTCAGGTTGGGAGAGACCTTAAAGATCATTTAATTCCAACCCACCCGCCTTGGGCAGGGACATCTTCCACTAGACCAGGTTGCTCCATGCCCCATTCAACATGTCCCTGATATTTGCACAAGATCATTTGAATAGGATCATGTATTCCACTCTCTGATGAGCTTACACAGCTGGTGGCAAGAAACTCAGTTCCCTTTCACCACTGAGCAGGTGGAGGTTGTTCAGGTGTTTTCTGCTTGCAATAGGACTTTTTACAGAAAGGACTGGCTCTTTTACATGTTTCAGGTACTTCTTTGTCACTGGCCTAAATAAAAAACATTGTGTCTACAGCATATTAGACTTACCATGAATACCCTGGAAACTTTGAAGCTGTGACTTGGCAATGAGTAACTATCAAACTGGAAAACCAAAAAGAACCAAAAAACCCTAACCAAAACTGAACTTCTGGCTCTGGAACCATCCAGGAAGAGGGAATTCAAAGCCCTGAGTCAGTCCCAGAACCCCCAAAGAGAAAGATAGTTCTGGTAGATCCCTGGGCTTAATCTCTCATATTGATTAGTTGGCATGTTTCTAAAGTTTCGTACATGTAGGGAAATCTTATATTTCCTATATGTCTGAATAGATGTGTATTTCTTTCTTTCAGGAAATACTTTTCTAGTTGTGAAATATGCTGGTTTCAGACCAAAGCACAAGGCCAAATAATCTATGGCCACTTATGTGTTGAGTCATAAAATATTTTTCTTATCTCTGAGCACAGATACAGGTATCTAGCCTAATACTTTCTCTGGAAGACTGCAAGATTTTTATGGAGGTTACTACGAAGTCTACAGTGTTTATTATCAGCTCTTGCTTACTGAGCAGATCTTTTCTCATCAGCAAAACTACTCATTCGAATGAGAGATTAAAGATTAAATAAAGTCTATGACTTTTTATCAATATCAAGAGACAGGTCCAAAATTTGATGGAAGCAAGTATTAACAAAAACACTTTTATGAGTGTGTTGCTATATCACATATAAAAACTTTGTCCCCTAAAATGTAGCTGTCTTCTTCTTTATATTTATAATTGTTCTCTTATGACATAACTACAACTATTTAAAATCTATTCTCAGACCAAATACAAATATATATAAAATCTCACAAGTTAATAAGAGATTACCAATATAAGAGTAATACTTTTGATAGGAAAAAGCAGCATTTTTTAATGATGTTTACTTTCAGCTGAAAAGTTCAGTCAAACTTTTGGGTTATAGATACCTATAAATGGGTCAGAATTTAAATTAAAAAAAAAAAAACAACAAAGAAACTCCAAGCTTAATGCAGGTTGGAAAATGTTTGTTCTTCTCAGATGCAGTTATGTTTAACCTAGCACAAGAAGAGACTCTTGCTAAAATGGCAGGCCCGTTTTCCTTCTGCTTTCTTTTCTCAATCTCTTTCCTCACGCTGTTTCTAGAGATAACATTGCTTTGTCCATCCAAGAAAAAACTAAAAACACTTTTCAGACAACTAGTTTCCCATCAGAGCTAATGAAATTCAACCCATGGCCTTATGATGAAGCACAGGAGAAGCAGCAGAGGATGCTACATTGTGGCTTGCACCAAGACAATATTGAGCATAAACTGAATTCTCATTTTCAGTTTAAAAGTTGTAATAATTATTTAGGAAACTGAATGCAGAAGAGTCATTATGTATGAAGCACCCTGAAAACTCTTAAGACTATTAACCGTTCTAGTATGTAGGGGTGAGATACTGAAAACAGACAGAAAATTAGAATAAGATACAAAACAAACCTGGGTACTGAAACTATGGACTTTTGCGTCCAGTAGTTGTGAATTTAAAGTCCCCAGATTTTGAAATGCACTTGGTAAGCTTCCTTCAAGAAAATGATTGACAGGTTAGGGATGATTATTTTATAAAATAAACATCTCACACTGGTAAATGTGTATTTCCATATTTAGTCTGTTGGTGGCATAAACTCATTTCACTCACTCCAGTTCTCAAGTTCATATGTATCGGTTTCATCCTATGCATTTATAATACATCACTGAGTCCAAAATCCTACTCTGGCAACTGAATTCAGCTTCTATATGGAATGGAAAGAACTACTTTAATACAAAGTTACTTTATGAAGCTTTTCCAAAATACATACATAAATAAATCTGTAAGAGGTCCAAAGAAAATGGACATATCAGTTTGAAGAGCGGCACAGCAAAAGAAGTTGGAGTAGTTTCAGGTCATTAAAAAAAAAGGAAAAAAAGAAAATGCGACCCTCCTAAAAATGAGGCATTGCTTTTCAGTTACAAATTAAGACACAGTTTTAACACAGAAGATCTGCCATTACATTTACATCCCAGTTAGCATGTAAATCCTGCACCAATATAATGAAGTTTTTCAAAAATGAGAAAAAATACATTCAAATTAAACAATGACAAGATCTGTAAAGAATTTAATATTTAAAACTAATTCTTGATCACAAGTATAGAAGATAGCATTTAACCAAGTTGTCAGAATTCAAGCATCCCTAAAAGGTATCTCCACACCAAAACTCAGATCAAGAAACTGCTATACCTCATGAGAGTATCCATTTCTTTTCATCAGTTCGGAATGATGGATTCTCAAGCATTTCTCATAGGGCCAGTTTCAGTGCTCCCCAAGTATGCCTGTCCCTATATATATGTAAAAATACTAATTTTGCATCATTGTAATCTAAATTAAATCTTTAATTCTGATTAAAGAGAACAAAGAATAAGAAACAAATACTGTATTAATGAAGTCACCTGCCAGGGTAAATTTACAAATTCTTTTAGCAGCACAATCAACACTATCTATGAAAAATGAAAAAAGACTCCCAAGCTCTTATATGTGATGACATGACCTCTTTCCATTAATGGCATCATATAGTATTGATCGAACAACTTTAAGCATTTAAATCAATAGTGCAATCATATGCTGAACTCTCTTGTTCTTGTAGCACAGCTAATGGGAGAAGATAAAACAAGACTTGCCTGTCTCGACTTATTCTATATTCTATTTACCACTATTATGCAATTCTCCTATGTATTAAATTTCAGCTCACTGAAATATTGTGCCAAAACCTTTCATATGAAGGCATATTAAAGCTACCTAATGATCAGAATGATCTATTTTTACCTTGTTCTCAAGATAAAAATTTGTTAAATTGAATTCATTTTATAATCTTAAGATTTCCTTATTTTGTTCTGTCAAAACATAATACTAACTAGAAGTATATTAATAGCATTATAGTAGTTCTACTTAGCAGTCATTTAGAGCCATTATTAAATGAAAGCTGGTGTATTTGTTTAACAGAGAAGTGTATAGCCTGCCTTCAACTTGCTATGGGGACAAATAAAAGCGTAGCATGCTGTGGACTATGCTATAAACTGGGACCAAGTCAGCATTATTATAGGTTTGAATACAATGCTGCTGCAGAACCTATGTTTGCAATATTCACTTCTTTTTTTCAAAAGATGAAAAAGATTATTTTCCTACACCTTGTAATTTATCACAGGAAAGGATCGGTGTTCAGAGTAACCTATAATAGCATATTATATTATGCATAACTCTGTATTCACATCTGCTCTATGCACCTTGTTCTTCCTCTGCCAGTCTGTACTTAAATACATTGTTTGCTGCATATAACTATTACAGAAGTTCTTTATCTATGCCAGAACAAATACTGATATAGAGTTAAGTACTGATGCATTTCCAGAACAATATTACTAAACTGAACAAAACTACTCTTAAGTATCAGCTTGCAGTTCTTTTCCTGAGGAAGATTTAAAGGCCTCAACACAGAAATAACTGATGGAAATTAAAACTGGCTCATAGTGTTTTATTAATTTTATTAGTATATTAATGGAGAGGGGATGTTTGTAACACTTTTGCCCAAGAAGCCAATCCAATCACCCTGAAAGATCCACTTCAACATGCCTTTAAAATAATGCCTTGCAGATGCTTATGACTCATCTACTGTTAGACCATTTAAGACAAAATCATGTCTCTGCACATGGATATACATATACGTGTGTAGACACATATGTGGACAATTTTCATCTGCTTGTCAAGTTTTTTTTGGTTTTTGGTTCGGGTTTTTTACAATTAATAAAATGCCTTCCAGTTCATATGAAGTCCCAAGCACTAAAAGCTAAGAATTTTTGTTAAGCTGTGCACTTCCTCTCTTACTAAACCAAAAGATATATAATATATATATATATATAAAACTCATAGGACTGAATTTTCTTCAGAACTGCCTGGGCATTTTGGATAAACTAATATGACTTTTTTGAAGATATGTCCACAAAATTGTTACCATTAATAAAGGATCTGAGAGAGGCAGAATACATATATTTCTTCATTTAATGACTGGGTGTTAACATCCATTGTGGAGACTTGAGCAAAACCTGTAGGTTTTTAACTACTGGAGAAAATTCATTTTTCCTGTCACTCCCTTCCCAAGAAAACAGTAATTCTTGGATGCTTTTAACTTCCTTTTCCAAAAAGGTATATTAAGAAATAATTTGCATGCCCTGTTCATGCTTTTTCAATTGCTTCCTGTTCTACTTCTGTTCTGGTAGAAGAATAGTGAAGTGAGCCCATTTTGATCCAGTGGAAGCTGTGTAACATGTATTAGTTATCCATGCTCAACATGTCATTTTGAAAACAACTTACAAAATATTCAATAGGGTTCTGAAGGTTTCTCTTTGTTAGTTACAGGTTGTTTCAGTTTATCAATGAAAGTAATGAACTAATTATCATAAACTGATAATTCCATGCATGGTGTATTCAGCAATACTAAGCCTTACCAGTTAAAAATACACAAATATAATATCCTTTATGTACCTCTGATTTTGCTGGCTCCCAGGACCTACTGAACATGCAAAAAAGAAAAAAAAAAAGCAGGCTCTTAAAAGCTAATGTTCACTAGCGTAATTGGTTAGGCTAATTACTTAGGCTAAGTAAAAAAGCACTGAAAACAAGGTAATTGGAGTAGTAGTTCACTTGGCAGCTCATGCAAGCATACCCACTGTGGCAAATCCAGGTTAGAGTCTTCATTTTCTCACCTTTGCTGTTATTTTAAATAAACTTAATTGGTTAAACTGATTTAGACAACACAAGTTATGTACATTTATCAAGACTTAATTGAGGAATTTAATGGAGGAACCGCAGCAAGACAATGGCAGTGATCACCCCTCTGAACTTGGCACTTCTGAGGCCACACCTCAAATCCTGCTTAGTTCTGGGCATTTCACTGAAAAAGACATTGAGGTACTGGAGGATGTTCAGAGAAGGGCAACAAGGCTGGTGAAGGGTCTGGAACACAAACCTCATGAGGAGCAGCTGAGGGAGCTGGGCTTGTTTGGCCTCGAGGAAAGGGGGCTCAGGGAGAATCTAATCCCTCTTTACAACTGCCTGAAAGGAGGCTGTAGCTGTGTGGGGGTTGGTCTCTTTTCCTAGGTAACAAGTGACAGGACAAGAGGAAATGGCCTCAAGTTCTGCCAGGGGAGGTTTAAATCGGATAGCAAGGAAAATTTCTTTGCTGAAAGGGGGTTGTCAAGGACTTGAACAGGCTGCAAAGGAAAATGGTGCTGTCAACATCCCTGGGAGCATTTAAAAGATACATAGCTGTGGCACTAAGGGACATAGTTTAGTGGTAGACTTGGCAGTGCTGGGTTAAAGGCCGGACTTGATCTCAAAACTCTTTTCCAACCTTAACTATGATTCTAATGCTATAGCCTAACTACAGCCATCAGTGCTGTATTCTTTCCCCTATTTGGGGCCATTAGTAACCAAAAAGATCCCCCAAGAACCCCAAAAAAATCCTCAGAAAACCCACAATAAAACACCAGCTCTTTGCAGGGGGGGTGGAGGGGGGAGGAAGGAACAAGGGGAGTGACAAGCCCGGAAACAGCTAGGAAACAAAAAAATTGAAGTTTCAGATTGTTTTGAGGAGAAGAGTATTCCACAG
The DNA here is from genome assembly GCA_013397175.1 of Platysteira castanea. Taxonomy (NCBI): domain Eukaryota; kingdom Metazoa; phylum Chordata; class Aves; order Passeriformes; genus Platysteira; species Platysteira castanea. Next base: position 36,500 of record VYXC01009625.1, on the reverse strand, counting down.
AAAAACCCTTCCCTCCTTTCTTCCTTTCTTCCTTCCTTTCTTCCTTCTTACTCTTTCCTTTCCTTTCCTTTCCTTTCCCTTTCTCTT